>CM059198.1:76162830-76513596 GCA_030323885.1 Branchipolynoe longqiensis
GTATTCAGACGGGGTATGTTTTTAACACCACCCTCCTCTCCTTGATTCACGTAACACAAGTATTCAGACGGGGTATGTTTTTAACACCACCCTCCTCTCCTTGATTCACGTAACACAAGTATTCAGATGGGGTATGTTTTTAACACCACCCTCCTCTCCTTGATTCACGTAATACAAGTATTCAGACGGGGTATGTTTTTAACACCACCCTCCTCTCCTTGATTCACGTAACACAAGTATTCAGATGGGGTATGTTTTTAACACCACCCTCCTCTCCTTGATTCACGTAATACAAGTATTCAGACGGGGTATGTTTTTAACACCACCCTCCTCTCCTTGATTCACGTAACACAAGTATTTAGACGGGGTATGTTTTTAACACCACCCTCCTCTCCTTGATTCACGTAACAAGTATTCAGACGGGGTATGTTTTTAACACCACCCTCCTCTCCTTGATTCATGTAACACAAGTATTTAGACGGGGTATGTTTTTAACACCACCCTACTCGCCTTGATTCACAGAACACAAGTATTTAGACGGGGTATGTTTTTAACACCACCCTACTCTCCCCGATGCAACGTGTTGTTTTAATGCTTGTTCCAGTCGTGTAGCCATTCAAACTTGATATATTTAATAATGAGGGGTCGGACATGGGCGGAAGGCCTTCATGTGAGTAGGTGAAACTTAACCATCTGCATTTGCCACCGCAAGGAAATTGCTTAGAGTGCTCTCCCGCCACTAGCACGTCGGGTTTGTCAATATTATGGGCAACTGTGTAAATATTCTGTTAAATGCTGGCCAATGGAGCATGACGGCATTTTAGATCAGCTTCTCGTTTGACAACTGTCGTTCTTTCCTTGTCAAATAGATCAATTTAGTTAGTTGTTGATTTGCGGGTTTATCTTACAGTAAATTCACTAATTCAACATACAGCTTTCCCAACTTCATATCGAGGCTGGCAATGCTATCAGAATAAACTGTTTATTCGCATATTAAATGTGGTACTCGAGTAAGCCTTGCAATTAAATGTAGCAGTAACTGGAACAATTTGTTCAGAAGTAACAGCCAGGTTTTGAAAGCCAGCATATTGTCAATAGCAAACAGCTGCCTTGTTCTGGTTCCAACGCTTCAGCACATCATACCATATCATAATAAATTACACCGCAATTGTGTAAAGCGAAACACAAATTCCCAAATCGACACCTCACAAAGAGAAGGTAAGGTTGGTGGATCAAACCTGCAACACTGCACACCGTTGACATTACCCCGAATACATGGATCACCGAACCTGGGAGGACCAAGCAACTCACAACGGTGCCACTAAACAAAACACCAAAACAGCTGGAAAAGTGAGGATCAACTCAGCAAAACGGACTTCACTCAATAAGTGGAGCTGTGTACCTTCTTTAAAATAACTGGCAGGGTGGGAGAACAAATGCATTTTTTCTCTCCGGTAGCTCTTTTTCTAGATGGAAAGGGTTCTCACTTCAATACAACAGTTTGGGTTGAGTGTACATGGCCAAATGAAGCCACGACTGAGAAACAACCACCACACCGCACATGGACACACTGACCTGCTCCTTCTGGGCCGGAACACACTGTGAACAACAAGACCCCGAGGTAATCAGAACAATCCGCCATGTTCAGGTTGGTGTCAGCACTCGATATGCACTGGACACAACCGTATTTGGGATATATAGGCAAATCATTACGCATGGGATAACACATTACGCGCATTACAAACATGTGGAAAAAACAATGTTTCATACATGCGACAGTACCAGGACAAAAAGATAGTGCCCTACAGCTAGAGGCTATATTAAATTCTAAAGGACCTTTCTATGTAAGCATCAATAACAGTTTTCCATCATATTAATCATTGCCATGAAATATGAAATTAGAACCTTCTTTCCAACTTGTCCTGCCTGAGACAAGCTGCTGTTTGGTGCAAAGGTTTTTCAATTATTGAATTATCGGACACCAAGTGCCATTTCTAAACACCATAGATATAGATGGCCCGATTGTCGGTCTTCATTCCGAGCAGCAAAACATAATGACATAACATATTATGCAGTCATTAGCTATCTACAGAAATACCGTCTCCTAGTGAATTGCTGGGTTGATATATTGTAACGAATTGATGGTTGCTTTGTGGTCAATATGGTGAAATGTCCTCTGTATGTGTGTATGGGTTCCTCAGAATAAATAAATATTATTGTGAATTATCTACTGATCTACTGGCACATCCATACTGGTCTATTATATACCCTTCGAATGGGTCGTTGGGCATTACAATTTTTTTTAATGTAGAAAGTTAGGATTCCTTAGAAGGGGACCAGCCTGAGAACTGATTTAAACCATTTATGTCTTTTATTTACTGCAGTTGAGTAGTCATGATGATGATGACGATGATGACAATGATGGTGATGATAATCCAGTTACCTATTAAAGAAGTCATAAGTTCTAATGTATGGACCGGGCGTGGTGGCCAAATCGGTAGAGCATGGGTTCCAGTCGAGTCAAACCAATGACTTATAAAATTGATACTTGTTGCTTCCTGGCCTGGCCCTCAGCATTAAGAGGATAAGGCAAGGAGTGGTTAGCTCAGTGTCAGGATAATGTGACTGAGTGGGGTATCGGGTCATGGTGCTGACTGCCTGAATTCCCAGTGGGGCAGCCCTATAAAGTTGCCATGAGTGTGCACTGTCACAAGTTAGTACCTGTCCTGATATGACTCTGGATGTTGCCAGGAAGTGAAACTCCAACAACCAATCATCTAATGTATGGCTAAGTGGTATCAGTTGAACAATAACCATAATTACTGGGCAATTGTATCTATTTTTAGCTCTCCCACCAAGCAAGATGCAGATTGGGGAGGCGACAGGTAGAGGCTTCCAGAATGGTGTCGTGTAGCCCAGTAATAGAGGGATGTTTGCTACGAGCGGGTTCTGCGGTCTACTTGCCGTGCTGTCTCAACTAGTTGGTGTGTAATGGAGGTGTAACTGGCTGGTGCAACCTGCTGGTACCCAGCCCCTGTTCTCCTGTTTGTTTAACTATTACTCACATACCTTACTCAGGCATGATACTAAGGAGTCAAGAAATAATCTGAAAAATGTGACAAGAGGGAGAGTGCGGGGCGGGGGAGGGGGGGGGCCTCCCCATGACAATTTTTGAACAATGGTTGTCTGTGAGTGCATTTGGAGCCATCTGGAGCCAAGAAATATGGTATTTCTAGCCAAGGCTATTGATCCTCTGCACCTAGAGGATAGCTAGCTACCCTAACCCAATCATTCTTATTTCTCCTCAAATTTACACCTCTATCAAAAATGACCCCAGGATGTAAAAAAAAACAACGGAAATCAGCTTAAAAACGATAGTATACCATCCTTGTTACTTGTGTGTAAGACGGATGTATTACTGCGCTTGCTCAGTTGAACCCTTTTGCCATTTCCCCCTGATAATCCCCGCTGTACCCAGGTTGTTGCAGACCTTTTTGTTATCGTCTGCTCTATCAAGGTCATCACGAATCAGAATTTGCAGTATGCCAGTACCAGAGCATAGGCGCATTAAAGCAGAAATGAGTGCCGGCTTTGTATTTGAAAATAAAAAAGTGTGTCCTTCTGCTACAGCATTTCTACTGCTTCGGATCTGCCTACTAATACCACTCTACCATATAATCCAAATGGTTAGTATTAGTCATTTTCTGCATGGTATTAAGCATCAGGCTTTCAATGATGACCTGTACTCAGTGAAGGAATTTGGTTGTATAAAACCAGTGGGTTCAAATCTCCCTGTGCTCCTCCTCCATCTCCCTGTGTGGTTCACAATGCCTCAATGAGCTTCAATAACATTTAATAACTTGTTGCTGCTACGTTGTGCATGTTATGTAGTAACATGAGTAATTCATAACAATTGGTCACCTCACATCTACTGAATTACTTGGTTGCCAGAACAGAACAAGTTAAAACATAAGAACTGGCATAACTCACAGCTTAGATCTTATTATTCTGTACACTATGCTGACAGGCAAAGAAATAATCAAAAACAAAAAGTTATTAAACCTTAACTTAGAAAACCCAGTTATTTCATTTGGCTCCTGATTAACCAAGTAATTCTATTACATAGTGTGACGTATTCCAAATAACTGGTTTGGGCTTACAAGTAATCTAATGGATAACTAGTTAAACTCATATTCTGGAGATACTGTTATGATAACATATAAAAAGGGAATAATATAAAAAATGTCATAAACTATGAAATTAATTAATATAAGTTGATCTCCAACTGCTAGTGGATTTCTCAATGAATTAGAATTCCCAGTTCTATATATGCATGTTATATAACTCTTCAGTAAATTCTAGACTAGGATTTTATTCATCTCTATTGTTCTCTTGTAAACTCACAAATGGGTGCAAACTTAGATGAAGTTCTATCTACTAATTAGATTGAGCTTATGAGTAAAAATAATAGATAAACTGGGTTAACTCATATTCTGTAGATAGTGGTTTCATAGTTTCAAATGAAATCAATTACCTTGCTGATATGTATCTACTGAAATTTCTAAACAAGAACTTAAATGACTTTAAATTGATCTCCAACTTTTAAATGGACAATCTCAAAGAATTAGAACTCCCAGTTATATCTGCATGTTATATAATTCATCAGTAATTTTAGACTAGGATTTATTCCTTCTTTGTTCTGTTGTAAACTGACAAATGGGTTCAAACTGAAGTCAAGTTCTATCTACTAACTAGATTGAGCTTCTAAAGCATGATAATAGATAAACTGGGTTAACTCTTATTCTAGAGATAATGGTCTCATAGTTTCAAAAAGAAATCAAATACCTTACTAATATGTATCTAATGAAATTGATAAACATGAACCCAAATAAAAATTCATATCTCCAACTATTAATGGACAATCTCAAAGAATTAGAATTCCCAGTTCTATATATGTATGTTACATAAATCATCAGTAACTGGGTTAACTCATATTATAGAGATAATGGTCTCCTAGTTTCTAAGAAATCAAATACCTTGCTGATATGTATCTACTGAAATTTGTAAACTTGAACTTAAATAAAATTCAAATTGATCTCCAACTATTAATGGACAATCTCAAAGAATCAGAATTCCAAGATCTATCTATGTATGTTATATAAATCATCATTAATGTTAAAAACTAAGATTTAATTCATATTTCTTGTTCTGTATTAAAAATGCCAAAGAACTCTGTTGGAATGACTGAACCCACAACATAGAAGATCTCTGACTTTCAAAACTGGTGTTGCCAAGTGATGTAAACAAAACTTGTATGCGTTGCCATATCCACTCAATTCAATCTGTGATCCAAGGACTTTGCATCTGTGTTGCTAGGTCCGGTAGTCAAGAAACATTCATGTCTCCAAGCACTCAAATCAAATGTCAACAACAATCTCCAAGGAAACCCTTAGTATATATAGAGGTGGAAATACCTAGGCTCTCCAACTCACCTGGTCCTGGCACTCATACAGTAAACACCTGGAAGACGGTTTTTCCCCACCCTCCCTCCCTCTTGTACTTACGATATGGCTACTAGGGCTGAGTGTTAGAGGTTTTTCGGTTGAATCGAACCCGGAACTTTGAGTGTGTGTTTAATAACATAGCCTGTGTGTTCTTATGATATGACTTAAACTGACGAGTGGTATAATACTTCTGTATACTTACAAATGATTGATGTACAAACCTATTTGCTACGAATAAGCTTGAAGATGTAAATAAATTATAAATTTACTCCCAGTCCAGTCTTTTGTTATGAATTATGAAAGGGACCATGCAGGTTCAGACGACATTCAGGTCTTGGGGTGTCGAACAGTCAGGAATGAAGAGGTTGCTTGTAACAGTCGCACGGATGGAACCTTCCCCAGGCATAAAGCACAATGGCTAGGTATAGTAGAAGAGCATTAAGCTGGACTTCCAGTCATTTTGTGCGATTCGCTGATAGTGCTGGCCTATGGGAGGCTTTCAGTGTTTGCACAGAATCTACTGCACCTTGTGCATGTCGGCCCAAACGTGGTTGGCACCGAGAGACAGCGACAATTAAAGGTCTGAAATATTTGTGGCATTTTGTGATATTCAAGCAATACATGGAGAAAATATGTACACTTGTCCACACACAGTTCAAAATTTTCAAAAAAAAGAAAGAAAGATCACTAGTCATACATTGCAAAAAAAATCGTAGAGTACTGAAGAGCACAGAAACTGACAAAATGGTGATCTTCCATTCATGCTCAATAAATGATGTGAAGCTGGCTGATTGCAAACTGGGAATACAATTTCCAGTTTTATTGGTTGACGGGATGGCAAAAAGAGTTGAGCACCCACTTCCCATTGGGCAGGTCGTGGGTTTCAAGCCCTTACTTAGAACCCCCGCCAACTCAAACCTAATACCATGAAAAATTGTCGCTATCTAGCCTAATAAGAGCAGTAAAAGGAGGGTGACCAATTGTACGCAGTGAAATTTCCCATGCAAAAACTCAGATCTAACAAACAAAACACAAAGAGGCTTGTCAACAGAGAACACAGGGATATGTCTAAAAGTGTGAAAGAAGTACTTACGATTGTAGATCCTCCGCCTTGACCACTTTTCCGAAGGTACCTTCTCCAAGAGTGGAAACAACTTTATCTGAAAGACAAGTCGCACAAGAGCATTAGTGCCTGGTCTGCCTGGGCGTAAACACTAAGGCTACTTCATTGCACCAACATCAGGCGCTTAGCCACAAATTGCACCACACATCTAAAGGTGGTGCGTGGTGCAACCAGCGAACAAACGACTGTCACCATCACAGTGGCTGCTTTATGTATATTAAATACGATTTGATAAATTGATTTCTGATTGGACAAACATAATTTTTTACTTGACTTAGAACCAATTGTAATTCTAGACATTTGCTGGATTGTCAAAACCACAGCATATATCTTCAAACGATAAGATTTCATGGCTGCAGCCTCATAAAATGGTGATGATCTTGGTACAATGGAAAGTGATGCAGCACTAGGTATGTCTTCGCAGCAAATGTCGAAGCCATCCCCGTCGCATGCACTAGCTACAGCTAAACGAGCAAACAGGTCATATGTACATACTGCTGCATTGCGAGAAATAGGTATACGAAGCCGAAATCCACAGTAAGTAGAAGTGCTGCTTTCTCCAGTCTAAAAAGTTGGGTGAAGTCCCGTTTCTCATCAGCAAGACTTAGCACGGAGACAAACATCAACCTTAACAGTAATCACAGAAGTAGACACCGGCTCGTCAGTTATTGCAAAGAACCTTGGGGCAGGCGGTTGCACATGCAGCAACACAAATGAGCCTCAGGGTTTTTGTTTAGCGGTGTGAAATTGGGCTTCGAGTAGCTGCGGTGATATTGTTAAAACGATAAGTGGTTTACTACTATAGATGACTACATGTTGAATCCTTTCGTGAATCCGCCTTAGCGAGGTTGAAAATTGCCTATATACTTCGACTGGCATCATTTGACTTGGAGAAGGAGGAGGTGGAAGTAGAGGGGGAAGGGGGAGAGAGGGCGGGGCACGTTACAATGACCCTACTTGAACTGATCAAACTTTTACTACTTCATCATCATAAACCACAAGTGAAAACATCAATCAACATTTGAGGCAGCTGACAAAGCACTGAGATAAACTTGGGAGCTGGTGGATGGTTGAGAGTTGGGACACAAAAGCAAAGTCTCTGAAAGAAAGGAAGGATCTTTCTGGTTTCGGAGAGTCTGGGATAACTTTGATATACTTGATCGATACTTTTCGGAGTTGGGGGATGGGGGGGTTGACGGTGCTAAACTAAACGTTACGGAAGGTTTAAGTACATCGTGCTTGCAGGACATCTCCCGTGTGGTATACAAGATGCCCGTCTTGGTCGTCCTCAACGCTGGGTGCCCTGTGTGTCTCTCTTTGTGTCTGTTTCACGCCAGCAAACCGCACACCAGCAACAACATCCCACCAGCAGCAGCAGCAGCAGCAGCCGCAGCAGCAGCAGCAGCAACCAGCAACCAGCAGCCATCCGCAATTTGTACACCATCCAGAAGTTGACATTGTTGGGAGATGATGTTGATGTTCGAGTGATCGGCCATTTCGTTCACGATCAGGCAACATATGTGATAGACAAGGTAGTACGGCTAGGTCAAGATTACATCAACAGTGGGTCATTAGGTATATATATAGTAGGAGAGTTGTTATATACTATATATAATCATCATCAGCATCGCATCACACCAAAAAAAAATACTGCGGTAGAATAAAGAGGGAGGCTGAGACTATCATGAGGTATGCCCGGCGGAATAGAATCGTCATTATACTGCCATCCTACGCTGGGAGTCTACTTACTTACCGGCTACTTACTTACCGGCACATTTGTTCATATGTACATACCCGGCCACACTTAGCTTTTAATCACCAATATCTACATACTTCCTCCTACACACTCGCTCTTATTCAAATCGTCACATATCACTCACTGCGACATGCAGCCACCACGTGGTTACCTGTTTCATTTACGCACACACCAACACAGACACCTGCACACACACACCAACATACACACACCTGCAGACACACACACACCAACACACAGACACACACACACACCTGTACACATAGACCAAACCCACCTGCACACACCAATGCGCACACACAGACCAACACACATAGACACAGATACCTGCACACACAGACACACAATTAAGTGCAACATTGACATTTTGTACACAACACTCACCAAATAGCTCACACTGCAATAGGTAACCGTATTATTAATGTAACATTGTAATGCTTACAAACAAGTCAGGCATACATTTACAGATCATCGAACATTCCATGAAAAGAAAACAGCATCAAAACCATAGTACACAAAATTAAGTAGTTAATATCAGATGAACAATTTAAAACGAGGTTGAGAAGTTACAAATTATATAAAACCAGCATTATATAATCTTTCACTTCAGTATTCTGTAAATGCAAAATTGAATTAGATGTAACTGAAATAAATCTGTATAATTAAGCAACAACAGTTCATCACAATCCTAGACACCCATCACCAAGTTTCACCGGTCATTGCTATGAAACCTAAACAACACTTAAACCTACACTTATACTAGTCTGCAATAAGCCTCCACACCCTGGTTTAGTAGTACAGTAACACCTCTCTAACCGACCACCTCCACACATCGACCACAGCCCTATATCGACCGATTTATTTGGGTCCCAACAATACCATTGTAACCATATTCTGTTTTTTGTTTGTTTCTTTCTTGTTGTTTTACGTCCTAGCAACATCTAAGGTCATATCAGGCCGGGTACCGACTTGTGACAGTACGCACTCATGGTGACCTTATAGTACTGCCCCACTGGAAGAACAGGCCACCAGCACCATCACCTGATATCCCACTCAGTCACATTATCCTGACAATGAGCCAACCAGTCCTTGCCCTATCCTAATAATGCCGAGCGCAGGGCTAGGAAGTGACAAGTATCAATTTTTAAGTCATTGGTTTGACTCGACCAGGGATCGAACCCACGACCTACCAACACGGGAGACGGTCGCTCTAACTCATTCGGCCATCCCGTCTGGTCCCATATTCTGTAGTAGTATTTGGTCAGTTTAACGCCCAATGAGGGGAGTTGGCTGGTTTTACATCCTGGCAATATTGAAAGTCATATCAGGACGGGTACCGACTTGTGACAGTGCACACTCATGGCAACTTTATAGTGCTGCCCCACTGGGAAATCAGGCCGCCAGCACCATAACCGGATATCCCACTCAGTCACATTATCCTGACACTGACGCTAACCAGTCGCCGATGAGATGGTGGAAGGGTATTATTAGTATTAAGCCTTACTAGTTGCCTACACGTTGTCCCATACAAGCACTTCACCATGGTCTTATTCAGACGCAAAGGGCAGTGGTGATAAGGGCCGTCGTGATAAGGTTGCACAGCCAGGTGGGTTGGAGATGAATATATTAGGTTGATTGTCATAACCTACAATCCTTAGGTTGAAGTAACTTTCATTTTAAAGGTTTAACTTGAGATATTTGAAGTGAAAAAATACCAAAATAATTTTGACATGCACATCGAAATGTTGGACATGATAGGCTTCAGCTGTGAACGGTTCCATTAAATTGATTTAATATTCCGTCTATCCAGCAATAAACCAATAAGAGCAGCATTACCTAAGTTGTCCATATAGGATCAAATCTAGGTGACTGGATTTTAAAAATTTACTTTCATCAGATTGTGCGGCTTTAATTTTGTGCTATATTAGTTGTAGCTGTGATAATTAAACATACCATTTATCCTTAACTAGTGAAACAATAGGTTATTAATTTGAATTAATTACAAAAATATAGATACTGCTATTCGATTTACGTGCAATCGGTCCGTCAGTAGTCGAATGTCCTAACCAAAAGTTGGCATTGTAGTCATAAAGTATACCCCTTAAATCAAAAACACGTTTTCCACTTAAGCATTCTCCCATGAACAGGGATGGCACGCGTCTTGTATAAATCTGAATGATTATACAGAGAAGTGCTAATGTTGTATAAATCTGAATGATTATACAGAAGTGGTGGGTGAGGGGGTTGTATAAATCTGAATGGTTATACAGAGAAGTGCTAATGTTGTATCAATCTGAATGATTATACAGAGAAGTGCTAATGTTGTATAATTCTGAGTGATTATAGTGAGAAGTGCTAATGTTGTATCAATCTGAATGATTATACAGAAGTGGTGGGGTTCTAGGGTTGAATACATCTGAATGATTATACATAAGACAGTGGGCAGGGTGCTACAATTGTATCAATCTCAATGATTATACAGAGAAGGGGTAGTGGAGGGGTGCTAGGGTTTTATAGATCTCAATGATTATACAGAGAAGGGGGCAGAGGCTTAGGGTTGTTTAAATCTGAATGATTATACAGAAGTGGTGTGCAGGGGTTAGGGTTGTATAAATATGAATGATTATACAGAGAAGGGGCGGGACGGGGTGCTAGGGTTGTATAAATGTGACTGACTATACAGAGAAGGGTGTGGGGGTTGTATAAATATGAATGATTAGACAGAAGGGGAGGGGCGGGGTGCTAGGGTTGTATAAATGTGAATGATTATACAGAAAGGGCGGTGCTAGGGTTGTATAAATGTGAATGTCAGACAGAGAAGGGGAGGGGCGGGAAGCTAGGGTTGTATAAATGTGAATGATTAGACAGAGATGGGAGGCGCGGGGTGCTAGGTTGTTTAAATGTGATGATTATACAGAGAGAAGAGGGGCGGGGTGCTAGGGTTGTATAAATGTGAATGATTAGACAGAGAAGGGGAGGGGTGGGGTGCTAGGGTTGTATAAATGTGAATGATTAGACAGAGAAGGGGAGGGGCAGGGTGCTAGGGTTGTATAAATGTGAATGATTATACAGAGAAGGGGAGGGGCGGGGTGCTAGGGTTGTATAAATGTGAATGATTAGACAGAGAAAGGGAGGGGTGGGGTGCTAGGGTTGTATAAATGTGAATGATTAGACAGAGATGGGGTGGAGTGCTAGTAGGGGTGTATAAATCTGAAAGATTGTACAGAAGTGAATGTGGCGGGGATAGGGTTGTATAAATTTGAATGATTATACAGAGAAGATGGGGAAGCTACCCCGGGCCTGTTGAACCTGTCGAACTGAGCAGTACAGCCTGTTGTGTTCCTTGTTTGGCACCTCAGCCCGAGTGTGTGCTATAAATAGACTTGGTGAGCAGCTCGGCCCGTCCTGACTCGCTGTGTACTGGTCGGACTGCAGGAGTTCTGCGCACACAATAACCACACACAGCAAACTGTTGGAAATAGTAATTATACGGTCTGAGCAGAATACTGCACTACAACGTGTGGTCCTGATATCGTATGTGCGATTCATCATGCATCAGACGAGTGCCTTGTATGTGACTAATGTTTCAATTCACATCGCTTTTGGAACTGGGTCTCATACATCACATAAGAACCCACATCTAATATGGGACCCACATCTAATATGGGACCCATGTCTCATATGGGACTCACGTCTCACAAGGGACTCATGTCTCATAAGGGACTCACATCTCATAAGGGACTCACATCTCATAAGGGACTCACATCTCATAAGGGACTCACGTCTCATAAGGGACTCACATCTCATAAGAGACTCACGTCTCATAAGAGACTCACGTCTCATATGGGACTCATGTCTCATAAGGGACGCATGTCTCATATGGGACTCATGTCTCATAAGGGACGCATGTCTCATAAGGGATGCATGTCTAATAAGGGACTCATGTCTCATAAGGGACTCATGGGTCATAAGGGACTCACGTCTCATGGCACCAGTGGGACTCACATCTTTCATATGGAAATCATGTCTTGCTTCGTGAGACCCACACTATATCCACATAATTCATACACGTGGTATTTACCACTGTGATAAAATGCTCACTTCGCATCATGTACCCACCGGTCAGGCCCCAATTCAAAACGGACAGCTTGCATGGAACAGTGTACCGACATAATAAACAGCGCAATATCGCTGTTCCAAGACGGCATGATCGGTGTCGTCCCAAAACGATATCAGCACAACAATCAGTTATTATTTTGTTTTATATTCCCCAAGTATTCAACTTTAGGTTGCCAAGATGGCGGCCATTCACCATCACCCATGTGCAAACCAACTTGATCTTCACATTCCCAGGGTTCTATTGCTAGCTGCCCCCCCCACCCCCCCACCCACCCACCCTCACCCCGGGTCACAGCGAGAGCTTGCCCAGTACCAGTGTGTGAGCAGATTTAGGTGAAACCCCAAAACCCGGACGCAAACCAAAAGACACAATAACACGGTCATTAACACTAATGAAACATTGCATAACCAATACGCATATCACTACAGCCTGGGTGGTGGTGGTGGTGGTGGTGGTGGTGGTGATGATAGTGGTGATCGGTGGGAGTAGTAGTGATAGTAGTAGTATTGATAGTAGTAGTGATGGTAGTGATAGTAGTAGTAGTGAGAGTAGCAGCAGTGATGGTGGTAGTGAGAGTACTAGAGATAGTAGTAGTAGTAGTAGTGATAGTATTGATAGTAGTAGTGATGGTAGTGATAGTAGTAGTGAGAGTAGCAGCAGTGATGGTGGTAGTGAGAGTACTAGAGATAGTAGTAGTAGTGATAGTGGTAGTATTGATAGCAGTAGTGATGGTAGTGATAGTAGTAGTAGTGAGAGTAGCAGTGGTGGTGGTGGTAGTGAGAGTACTAGAGATAGTAGTAGTAGTAGTAGTAGTAGTAGTAGTAGTGATAGTGGTAGCAGTAGTGGTGGTGTTGGGAGTTGTATCATTAATATCAAAACAAAATGTATATTACTACTTGAGAAAAATGTTACATGTTAGCAGAAAAAGCCTCGACTTGAAGTCCCATCTCTGTCTGACAAA
Organism: Branchipolynoe longqiensis; assembly: GCA_030323885.1. NCBI lineage: Eukaryota > Metazoa > Annelida > Polychaeta > Phyllodocida > Polynoidae > Branchipolynoe > Branchipolynoe longqiensis. The sequence continues at coordinate 76,176,295 of CM059198.1, forward strand.
CACCTCCCTCCACCCCGCCCTCACAGTGTGACCCTCTCCTCTTCCCGGAATCATGGTACTCATAACATTTTACGGATTTACTCTTCAAATAGTTACACCACAAATACTGCCAACATAAGCTAAAGGAAAACTCTACTTTTATTCATCTTTTTCTTTCTTGTGATTGATTGATTGGTGGTTTCTTAACGCCGTCTCAGCAGCATACGCCATATTCATGGCGAGAATTGTTTGTTTTTTATTCAACCTTCGCTTTTACATGTAAAAGCATACAATCAATTATGTGTCAATAGACACTTATTAAATTAAAATGCTTTGTGGTGGGTAGAGGGGGGGGGGGGGCGGCAACCTTGCGATTTCTTTAATAATTCAGGAATAGTCAGTGTTATGGTTCAGTTTCCGGAGTCTATCTAAAAAAGGAAAGTTTATGAGTTAATGTTGTAATAATGAAGTGAATCCTACAACTGCTGCTGACCTACTATCGCACCACTGACCTAGTTTGTGTGTTGACAGGGCGAGTGGGGGTGGGGGTGGGGGGTGGGAAGTCGTTCAGCCAGTTGGGGTAGGGCCCTGAAGATGGGCTTGGTGGGTGATCCCACCTGGGCACTACACCCACTGGAACCCGCACGTCTCAGGCCCTTCACGTGAATAGAGGACGACCACGTGTGACAGGCCCGTTATGTGTATATAGGACCGGTGTGACAGGCCCGGTGTGACAGAGCCATTACATACACATTGGCCGGCTGAGTGTGACAGGCCCTTTACGTGTATAAAGGCCGGCTGGGTGTGACAGGCCCATTACATACACAGAGGCCGGCTGGGTGTGACAGGCCCTTTACGTGTATAAAGGCCGGCTGGGTGTGACAGGCCCTATACTTGTATAGACCTCCCATCACACACTCCACCCCACCCCAACACACGCGCACACTACCAGTACGCCTTCCCACTTTCCACGTGAGCTGCCCAATACGCACCTACCCCGAGCAGCTCACACCGCACCACAAGCTGGAGCGAGGCAGGCGCCCGCCCCCGCCTCCCCCCCCCCCCCCCCCCCCCCGCCCCGACCTACAGCCCGTCCCGCAGTGAGTGTTGATGTGGTGGCAGCTGCTCACGCTCGGGGTGGAGTGCTTGGCCTTGTTTGTCTGTGTGTCTGTGTGTCTGTGTGTCCGTGTGCTGCTCGGGTGACCCGCCTTGTCCCACGTACCTTAGCCGTCTCCAGGACGGGTTCGTCCGTTTTCTTCTCAGGGCCCGGCATGCTGGCCCATTCTCCGTGAGGCGAGGAACCCTCACCACCCTCTATCCGCATAGTCCGGCTCCCAGCCCACCCTCCTCACGCCGCACCTCGGGTAAGCAGACAGACGGGCAGAGGAGCAGAGAGACCCGGCAGAGACGGCCAGGAGGGGGGAGGGCGGCGCCCGGAGGAACAGCCCAACAGGCGCGGGGGTTGGGGGCTTGGGGGGGCCACCAACTCTAGAACCACCCGAAACGACCCGGCGGGCTGACGTCAGACGGCGAGTGTTGGTCAGAGGCTGCCCAGGAGGAGGGGGAGCGCGACGGTAACGACCAAGTAACACACTGCACAGGGTGGGGAGGGCAGCCAGCCTGATGAGCACTTCAAGAAGCCGCGAGCTGCTCGCTGGGAAACAGCGGCAAGGAGGGGCCGGTCCGGGTCCACCCCTCACACAGGCCGGTCTGGATGGAGTCACCCCCTCACACAGGCTGGTCCGGGCGGAGTCCCCCCCACCCCCACCCCACATTACACAGACCTGTATGGGTGAAGTTCCCCCCTCACACAAGCCGGTCTGGGTGGAGTCCCCCCTCACAAAGGCCCTCCAGATAGAGTTCCCCCCCCCCCTCACACAGGCCGGTCTGGGTGGAGTCCGCCCCCCTCACACAGGCTGGTCCGGGTGGAGTCCCCCCCCACCCCACATTACACAGATCGGTATGGGTGAAGTTCCCCCCTCACACAAGCCGGTCTGGGTGGAGTCCCCCCTCACAAAGGCCCTCCAGATAGAGTCCCCCCCCCCCTCACACAGGCCGGTCTGGGTGGAGTCCGCCCCCCTCACACAGGCTGGTCCGGGTGGAGTCCCCCCCCCCCCCCCCCACATTACACAGATCGGTATGGATGAAGTTCCCCCCTAACACAAACGGTCTGGGTGGAGCCCCCCCTCACACAGGCCCTCACAGATAGAGTTCCCCCCCCCCCCCTCACACAGACCAGTGCAGGTGGAGCCCCCCTCACCACAGCTCCCTGCCCTTGGTAGTGAGGAGCTCCAGGTGAGCTGTTGGTGAGCAGGTCATACCCTCTGTGGCTGCTGGAAGTGGCAAGCCTCTGGAGCATCCCCCCCCCCCCCCCCCCCCCACACAGAGGGAGTTGAGCGGCGCGGAAGTCCATACAGCCGTCCACCCCCACCACCCCCCCCACCCACCCACCCAGCCTGCACGAGTATCGCCGAGAAGTGTATTACTAACTCTGAGTCACACCCACACCCACACCCACACCCAGTTCGAGTATCCCCGAGAAGCGAATTACTAACTCTTAGTCACACCCACCCACCACCCACCCCAACCTGGCATGAGTTTCCCTGAGAAGTGTATTACTAACTCACACCCATCCCCTCACACACACACCCATACCAACCTGGCACGAGTGTATCCCTGAGAAGCGTAATACTAACTCACACTCTCACACACATACCCACCCGCCCCCACCCCAACCTGGCACGAGTGTATCCCTGAGAAGTGTAATACTAACTCACACACACACACACACACACATACAGCCATACCCCCACCCAGCCACCCCCCTCCCCGCACACACACACACTCCCGCCCACACCACATCCTGGCACAAGTTCCCCGAGAAGTGTATTACCAACCCTGAGCACCAACCCCAAACACAAACACACCAACCCCACAACGCACAAGCTGAGAGGGGGCGCGGGGGGGGGGGGGGGGGGGGGGGGGAGGAGTACAAATACACAACGCAGTGTTGGTGGGTTGGCGCACACTGCAACTAACTCGACCACGCACCCTCCCAGCGCCCTTGTCTCATCCCTGAGCAGTGTGCGCGAGGATCCAGCCCGCATTATGATGGTAATCAGGCCACGAGGGCCATCCGCTACTGGATGTTGCATCTGTCGAGCTCTCGTCACTTTTGGATTTGCTATCGAGAGAGCAGGACGTCTGAGCGCCGCCGGCCGGGACCCCGGGGGGCCCCGGGGGGCCGGCGGGGCGCTTCACACAGCCGGGAGGTAAGTATCTACCCGCCGGAGGGTCCCGGCTGCGCTGAGGGCACCGCAGGAGGTGCCCAGGATTACACGGTTGAACACGACGTTCTCCGTTTCGACTGCCACCCGCTGGGTTGGCTGGGAACCTCGTGCTTGCACTCGGGTGGCTGCTACGGCACCCCCGGAGGTCTCCCCCGACGGCATTGTGCCGCTCGGTAGGCTTGCTTGGCAGCCTAGGATCCTTCGGGGATCCCTCTCCCCCAGTGGGGGGCACGCTGTGTGGAGGTTACCCCCCCCCCCCCCCCCCCCGCCTCTGCCTTCGGCCTCCACGCCCGCGCGGGCGGCTGGGGAGGACCGGGGGGGAAGTGGGGGGGGGGGAGGTGGACGGCTGGGGACAGGTGGCCTCGCTGACACCTAATCTAATTAGGCACGAGAAGGAGCCGCCTGGACTGACGGCCGGTAGCACCTCTCGCTGGCCCCTAATCTAATTAGGGATGATACCAGACTCGGTAGAACCCGGGCGGCGACTTAAGAGGTTATTGCGCTGATACTCGGAGATGGGACCCAGTCTCGGCCGTCTGACCTCACTCATCTCCTCACGAGCTATGGCGCACTACATGTCCAGAACTCCGTCCCCGGACCTAAGCACAGACACTGGGGCCCCGCACACGGCCAGCTTACTGTCCGACTACATTGAGTCAGCAGAGAGACAGCGGGAGAGCCCCCGCGCAGGACCACTCTACGTACCCCTGCCACACGAGTCAGACGGGGGCTCAGAGGTGGAGATGGACGACCGAGAACAGACAGGGGCGACCCCGACCAGGGACGAGCAGGACGGGCCCACAGGGAGCGCGCTCCCCTTCAAGCAGGGACCCTCCCCAGGGACAGTGGTAACATCGGAAGGACCGGGGAGAAGGTTGGTGCTGGCCTCCACTTCCCCCACGTATACACCACCCCCGCTGGGCGGCCTCCACAACGGACTGAGAATGGTAGTGGCGGACTTGACACAGACCTTCAGCCCTCCCCCAGACCCCGCTTGCGGTGACCAGTGGAGGGGGCCCAACTACGTCCCAACACCCATAGCGGAGCTGGAAAGATTGGAAGTACGGAAAAGAGAACTGGAGGCGGAGATACGTGAACGCAGGGCCGGATACTCGATCAACTGGTCCCAAGGATCCACACCCCTTGGGCCGTCCCCACCAACGCTGGTGAAGGACGGCTCCCAGCCCCTCCCGAGGGGAGGGCAGGAGCACTTACTACATAGACCGCAAGCCTCCGCCTTCAGCCCACGGAGGGACGGGAGAGGCGGGCCCCCCGGGGAACCGCCCGGCTACACGTCCAGACCAGTGACCCCAGCAGTCCACTCACCCCGAGCGGTGGGGGCCGTGACCTCAGCCGACCCAGTCGAGGCTAGGAGGAGTAGACGGGAGGAGGTGACCAGGGCAACGGGCCACCTAGACACGCCCCCCAACCCAAACACCAACAGGGCCCCGTCAGTGCCGCCAGCCCTGCCACAGCTGGCGTTGCCAGCTTTAGCAACGACACCACCAGCAACGGGATCCTTCCTGGAACAGTTTATCCCAGCGGAAAAGGCACCACTGGACGCGGAGGGAGGTAAACTGGCGGTCAGCACGGCCAAACTGATTAACACTCTGTGGTCACACCCCATGACAAAAGCAGAAACGGCGGAGGTATATGCAACCTTGCCGAGACCAGCAAACGTGGACGCTCTGCACAAAACTCGGATGAACCCAGAGATCGAGGCTACACTACCAGCCCGAGTAAAAGAGAATGATGCGGCACTAGCTGCGGCACAGTGGGGCATCCAGTTCGCGGCCAGACCGGTGGCCAGTGCCCTGGACAGCATTGAAACCGGGAAGGCACTCGATACGAAAGAACTGGTAACAGCACTCGTAACCACCCTCAAACTACTCGCCAGAACGAGTAACACCATAGTAGGGATGCGGAGAGACAATGTGAGACCCACACTGCTGCAACAACTGAAGCCACTGGCCAAAAAGGAAGGGAACCAGGGTTTCAAATATGTGTTGGGTGAGGATCTGAACGCCAAGGTAACCTCCCTGGAGGCGGACAGGAAAACAGCGCTGGCCATAGTGAGGTCACAAGGGAACCGACAGGGACACAGGAATTACGAACGACAGGCGTACAAGCAGGGAAACTACAAGGGCGGTCTGGGGAAGGGCCGCCTACCACAAAACACCCCGAGACACCGCCAGGAGGAGCCAAAACCCTACTACCACCGGCCAAGCGGAGGAAGCCAAACACGCCCCCACCGAGGGGGGAGGGGCAGGGCTACGGGCAGCTACCGAGGCCGAGGCGGGGACCGCAGGACATAGAAAGTGAAGTAAGTACCACCCTAAAACACTTCTCGGCGGGAGGCGTTACACGGCAAAGCCACAGGTGGCCAGCAATAACGGACAATGCCTGGGTAAAACAGATGGTGAAAGGTGTCAAAATTGAGGTAACAGGGCTGCCGAAACAAAGTATCCTACCGATCTCCAGGGAGAAAGGGACAGGATCAATATTAAAACAAAAAGTGGGGGAAATGTTAACACAAGGGGTGCTAGAAGAAGCATCATCTAACAACAGATGCTTCGTATCTCACCTCTTTCTCAGGCCGAAGAAAGATGGCGACTTTAGACCCATACTGAACCTGTCAAAGCTCAATGAACTGGTAGTATACCGACATTTTAAAATGGAACAGTTAGGGACGGTAATGCAGCTAGTGCACAAAGGGGCGTGGCTGGCTAGCATAGACATCTCCCAGGCATACCACAGCTTGGAGATCAGAGAGTTAGACAGAGACCTCTTACAATTCATATTTGAGGAACAGAGGTATAGGTTCAGAGTACTACCAAACGGGCTCAGTTCAGGACCTAGAGTGTTTACAAAGATAATGAGGGCAGTAATGAGCCACCTCAGAACCAACCACAACATCCTGCTGTGCTTCTATATTGATGATACTATACTAATAGGTCGAACGCAGGCAGAAGTCAGGACAGCGGTGAAACTAACGATAGACTTAGTCACCCACCTAGGGTTCACTATAAACCAGGAGAAGTCGGTGCTAGAACCAGGCCAGAACCTACAGTTCCTAGGCTTCACCATCGACACACTAACGATAAGAGTAAACATACCGAAAGATAAGTGTGAGGAACTATTGGGGCGCATCACAGACACACTCACCAACACCAAGCTAAAAATTAGGGACCTGGCTACACTAGTGGGGAAACTGGTAGCAACCGACCCAGGTAATAAATGGGCAAAAATAAGATCTAAGGTAATTGTGAGAGCGCTGAATTGGAATATACGGGATTCCAACAACAATTATGAGAGCCCCTGCACGCTCACCAAGCGGGTAAAAGAATGTCTCTTATTCTGGACCGATAATTTAGAAACAACCAACAGGGAGTACGAACACAGACCAGTGGATGTGTGCGTCTTCACGGACGCATCATCCCACGGGTGGGGGTACTTCGACCAAACCCATAACACACACTACGGGGAACAATGGGATGAGACGGTGAGCAGCACCACACACATCAATGTCCTAGAGCTCAGAGCGGTAAGACGAATGCTAGAGCACACAGGGGAAAGGCTAAGGAATAGACATGTGCGGGTCTTTGCGGATAACACCACGACAGTAGCATGCATAGGGAAAGGCGGCTCGGCCAGGTCCAAAGAATGTCAGGAAGAAACTGAGCATGTTTGGACCCTAACTGAGAAACTAGACCTAAAACTAACCGTAAGATTCTGCCCAGGGGTGGATAACGTGGAGGCAGACTGGGCCTCACGGGCGTTCACAGATGCAGGAGAATGGTCACTAGACAGTCAGGTAGTGAGGGAAATATTCGATACACTGGGTACACCAGACATTGACATGTTTGCCTCACGGGATAATCACCAGCTGAACCGCTATGTGGCCAGGGAATTTGATAGGCAAGCGGAGGGGACGGACGCTTTATCGTTAAGTTGGCAACAGATTAACGGATTTTTCTTCCCACCTTTCAGCTGCCTGTCCAAAGTGCTGGTGAAACTGGAGAGGGAGCAGCCCAAGGGAGTCCTCATCGCGCCAGACTGGCCGACACAACCGTGGTTCCCACTGCTACGACAGCTGCGGGGATACCAAGCAGCGATGAGGATCCCTGTGGAGTCACGGACACTACGGATCAAAGGGGCGGGGGGGAAATTGTTCCCACTCGCCAACAAAATGAGCCTCCACGCGGTGAGACTCTAGCAGGCATGTTCAGAGCACTGGGCATGAACGAGGCGACGGCAGAGCTTCTAACAGCATCATGGGCGGATGCAACTAGGAGACAATACACAACGATCCTGAGGAGGTGGGCGAACCACTGTGACAAGGAGGGGATTAACGCCCGAAAGCCCACCCTCAAAGAAGGGATAGAATACCTGGAGAGACTGTTCTCCGAAGGGGCAGCCAAGACCACCGTCAACACCGTGAAGTCATTGTTATCGACTTTTGTGACAGTGGGGGGGAGGCCGTTCGGGGAGCACCCCCTAGTGAGCAGATTACTGAAGGGGATAGGAAACCTCAAACCCAACCGCCCTAAATACGAAGCGGTATGGGACCCCCGACAATTGTTGAACTACTTACAGGGGTGGGGCCCGACACGCTTGCTAGATGTGGACCAGTTGAATAGAAGAACCACCTGCCTGTTCCTATTAGCCACAGGGCAAAGGCTCCAGGCCCTGGGCCTGATGAAGCGCAAGGACATCGGGTGGGGACAGGACCACTGCACGTTGAGATACTCAACGAAAATGAAATCCAACGACCCAGCACGGAACCCCCTCGTCCTCACATTCAGGGAATTTGGAGTGGAAGAACTATGTGTGTACACTCACCTGAAAACATACATGGACAAGAAGGAACTGACAGGGGCGGATCCGGCAGTATTCGCAACTACCAGGAGCCCGCATGTCGCGGCCTCACAAGAGACACTGACAAGGTATGTGAGGAATACCATGGCGGAAGCAGGTATAGACATGACACAATTCACACCGTACTCTTGCCGACACGCATCCACCAGTGCGGCGGCAAGGAAACAAGTCCCACTGGCCACAATTATCCTGGCAGCGGGATGGACAGGTGAAACCACCTTCAGGCGCTTCTACAACCGACCCCTATCCTCGGGGGGAAACGTGACTACCAACCTTATCCCTACCATCTGGGCAGATGAGAGGGAAACAAGCGAGAGACCGACAAACAATGGACTCACTTAAACCATGTAACCATATATAGAATGTATCCAAGATTGCTTGTAATGAGGCTCGAGAGCCACTTATAGATACACAAAAAAGAAATAAAAGCGAACCTAAGCAACAAGCTAATGTCTTGCGTACGCTTCATTCACATTGTTGATTAGGAACAACACAGGTACACAGCCGCAATACAAAGTAGCGGATGGCCCTCGTGGCCTGATTACCATCATAATATAAAATTCTGCTATTAACATGCAGCAGAATATGAATTATTATGGTATGAAAGGGCCACGAGGGGCCATCGGCCCACCCTATAGTCTAGGTAAGACCCACCCGAAGAACAGCTGAGTACCAGTGTTGAAACTACAAAAAATGACGAGAGCTCGACAGATGCAACATCCAGTAGCCGATGGCCCCTCGTGGCCCTTTCATACCATAATAATTCATATTCTGCTGCATGTTAATAGCAGAATTTTATATTCTGTGCGGGTGCTACTCTACTCAGTGCAGTGTGAGCAGGTCCACAAGCCGCTCACCTGAGTTTGGTGTTGGGAGTTTCACGTCCTGGCAACATCTAAGGTTATATCAGGACGGGTACCGATTTGTGACTGTACACACTCATGGCGACTTTATAGTGCTGCACCACTGGGAGACCAGGCCACCAGCACCATGACCTTATATCCCACATTATCCTGACACTGAGCCAACCAGTCCTTGCCATATATCCCAATAATTTCACTAAATGAGATATGTCATCGTGGCAGCTGCACCGCATCCCAGTGGAACAGCACTATAAGGCCGTCATGGAAGCACACTGCCACTAGTTAGCACCTGCCGTGATATGAACTCAAATGCTACTAGTATGGAAACCCCTAGCTCACTCACCTTTATCAGTGTTTATCATATTCTACTACAACTACCCCCTCCTACCCCTCAGCATATACCCAGGTATTAATTATAGATCATTGCCATAGCAACACAACGAGTGGAGTTAGCCAAAGTTAATGACGTCATAGTGACACGTCGTTCTGTGTATGTGTCTCGGGTTAGGGAAACTAACAATTCACCACCACTAGAATATAAACAACAAAATAAGAACCTAGAAAAACAGATGTTGTTTAAATGGAATAATACAAAGTATAGTAAAAGCTGGATTTTTGAATGCTTGCATTCTAGTTACAAGCCATAAAAAGGAAGCAAGAAAACCTAAATTATGAAAACAAAATACAAAAGATTTAAATCAAATTGGATTAGTGCTGCCCAGCGGTGATAACAATTGTTAACACACTTATCTGTTATGAGCAGCGTAAATAGATTCATCACTAGAGAAAAAAGAAGAATATAAATGACAATTTGGTGCTCTTGTGCCATGTTGCTATGCTTGAAAATAGGTAAACAAAGCACATGTCCAGCATTTCAGAGTGCACACCGAAAGTAAATAATACTTCCAAAGTTAACACTGTAAGATAAAAGTTACATTGAAGTAAAGTGAATTATGTTATAACGATAACCCGAATATACTTCTCTAAACGATATGACAGAACCTCAAGACCATCATATTGTGCAAATTTAACGCTGACACACTGTCAGGTTGTACCCAGAGACCCTGGTAACTAGCCGGACTCCGGTGTCGCAGTTTGAAAGGGTACCCGGTTTAAAACGGCCCTTTTCGCCATGCGCATGCATTTCCGCCTGATTGAGATTGTACCCACGTTTCGTACCTTGTTAATTGCTTGCTAGCTTGGTAGTGCAGAGGATAATAATATATATATACTAACAAGCATAACATATTCACTACAATGATGCCTGAACAGCCTCCTTGCTTGTCTCGCCCTACATTTCCAGAAAGCTTGCCAATCAACTTTGATGCATGCGCATTGCGAAAAGGCCCGTTTTAAACCGGCTACCCTCTGAAACTGTGGCACAGAGCGGGCGGGGTCCGTACCTTACAGCACCTTCCGACAGTAGCCAGCAACAGAGTGTACAGTGGGAGCACTACCGGCTGGGGGGTCAGTACCCGACAGCACATTCCGACAGTAACCAGCTACAGAGTGTACAGTGGGAGCACTACGGGCTGGCAGGGTCAGTACCCGACAGTACCTTCCGACAGTAGCCAGCAACAGAGTGTACAGTGGGAGCTCTACGGGCTGGCGGGGTCAGTACCCGACAGCACCTTCCGACAATAGCCAACTACAGAGTGTACAGTGGGAGCTCTATGGGCTGGCGGGGTCAGTACCCGACAGCACCTTCCGACAATAGCCAACTACAGAGTGTACAGTGGGAGCACTACGGGCTGGCGTGGTCAGTACCCGACAGCACCTTCCGACAGTAACCAGCTGTAAAATATTCCGATAATGATGCATTGGTGGGGGAATGCAAATGTTCTATTTGTGAAACAGGTGTATAGGGCCGGGTGCATAAATGTGTTTATGTAGTTGCTGGTAGTACTTGACTCATTGGTAAATAGACATTGTGGTGCTAGTAAGATAGTGTGTAAGGGGCACTCAGAGCTCTACCCACTACCCCCTCCCCGCTCTGCTAGTCATGGATCACCACACACTCAGCTCAGGGCGGGTGGTGACCAAGGGAGCCACACCGCATGGTGGTGGTGGGCAGATCACTGTAACCATGGGGACTGGAAAATGCTTGTTTCTCATTCGTAGAGCTGGAAATGCTTGATTCTCATTGGGAAATGTGGTCAGATGATATTCTATACTGGATCCATCATCATCATCATCATCATCATCATCATCATCATCATCATCATAATCATGCTGTCGGTCGCGATGTGACAAAGACTGCTTTCATTACTAGACTGCCGCTGGATCCATGTACCATATAAATAATAAACCTGAGGGCTTGGCTCTCTCTCTTCTTTCACTCTTTATACTCTTCCTTTCTCTTTTTGCCTGTATTGATTTCACTATAGATTCGAGCCGTGGACTTTACACAGCAACAGACTGGCGGTGTCAGTATCCGACAGCACCTTCCGACAGTAGCCAACTACAGAGTGCACAGCGAGAGCACTGTGGGGTCAGTACCTGACAGCATCCAGCTACAGAGTGCACAGTGGGAGAACTATGGGCGGGCAGGGTAAATACCCTCCGACAGTAGCAGGCTGCAGAAAACACCGCCCCTCCCCACCATAACTGGTTATCAACCATAGAAAACACACCATCCCTCCAGTACTGGTGATGATTTACGGTAATTATATCAAACCTATCTCAGCCCTAAGTGCAGGGTGACCTAGATACATCACATTGATGTTATTGATATATATGTATATATTATATGCGTACATACACATATACACACCCACACATCAAATGAGTCTGACCACCAAGTGACGGGTGAGTTGTGCAGGAGACGCCACCTCCAACTGTTGCTGCTGTTTTGATATACTCATACAAACTCACAAACACGTCACACATACGTCAACGACAGTCTGTCTGCATTCACCATTAGGTCACATTGGTCTGTGCTGAAAAGCAACACAAGGACCATAACCTCAGTCTCACCATGCACTATGACTGGATTGGGAGGGAGAGAGAGAGAGAGAGAGAGAGAGGGGATGAGGGAGGGAGAAAGAGAGGAAGGGATGGATGGAGTGGGGGAGGGGGACGGACAGGGGAAGGGGGAAATGGACAGGGGAAAGGGGGAGAGGGTAAGAATCAAGGGAGGGGGGGGGAGGTGTAGTGGGTGAGGGGTGTGAGGGGAAGGGGGGCAGGCTAGGCACTGGATTAAAGATGTATAATCCGATGAAAGCATCAAATTTCCAAAACCAAAACAATCATCTAGAATTTATTCTACGTTTACCGATGCAGTTATTAAGCATGTGTTGACACACAGAAGGGAATGCAGACGCAATTTAAATTAAATTTAGCAGTAACAGGTTCTATTAAATTTGAATAGAATCTGTTACTGCTAAAGCCTAAAGTGTCAGAGTTTTAGTGTGCTAGCTAAAACTAATTTGATATTTGCACCTAAAATATCTCAAAACATAGTTAATTAAAATAAAAGGTTTGTTTGTTATTGCTTAGCGTCCTAGCAACAGCTAAGGTCATATCAGGATGGGTACCGACTTGTGACAGTGCACATTCCTGGCGACTGTATAGTGCTGCCCTACTGGCAGAACATGTTGCGGCTCAGTCACAGTATCCTGACACTGAGCTAACCAGTCATTGTCTATAAGTTATTGGTTTAACTCGGCTGGGATTCGAACTCCCAACCCTCTTCATGGGAAGCGTGCGCTCTACCGATTAGGCTACCACGTTCGGTAAAAATAAAAGGTACTTCAAACTACAATCCATTTAATATATTTATCTGAGAAAAATTACAGGAACTCAAAACCATCGGACTATGCAACTGCCTTGCCTGTACATGCCAGCCACGAGTACCCCTAACGGCCGCCAACGACACTAACGCCACCTGGTGTCTGGTTGTGTTGCGACATTCGATCGCTAAGCGGGATGCTGTGTGGTTGCGTTTCAGTCCGCCAGGGGGACGCATCAGGAACGCAACGCACGGACTAAGGTTCTTCCCAGTTATTTAAGTAGGTTTATTGGGGTTGCACGTCCTAGATGCACATACTTTCATATTGGGCCATATTGCTGGTTTTATAGTGCTTCCCCACTGGGGTACCGTGCTGCCAATACCAGTCATGAAATCCTGATACATGACCTAACAACTAAGTCCCCCCGGTCTTGATATGACCTTAGATGTTGTCAGGACATAAAACTCCAACAACCAACCAAGTCCCCATTGCCCAAGTAAGGCCAAACACCAGAAGCGAGTGTCAACAAATGCTCATTTTGTAGGCCTTTGTTTTAACTCGGCCGAGGTTTGATCTCACCACCTCCCACACAGCGAGTGAGTGCTCTACCCAGTAGGCCATCCCGTCCGCATTTAAATTATTGGCCGGGATGTTGTACTCACCCAAACTATGCATCGAGTACGTATGATTTGTGTCTGAGCAATTAATAGACGTCACCGTTGGACAATCTAATATTATGGGTAACTGTGCAGGATGTTTTAAGGAAATGCTCTTACAGAGGGTTTCCACCACCAACCCAGGGTTGCCAACATTAAAAAAATGAAAAACTGGAACACCTTACAGAGATATTATATTGGGTGGTCTGGGGGCTACACCCCCAGAAAAATGTTAAAATCTTAGATGCTCTGTGATGCAGTTTGGAAACAATAATCAGTCAGATTGATGTAATATTACTATATTAATGGTAATGCAGGGTTGCCAACATTGGAAAATGAAAAACCGGAAGAATTGTGATGATGGGGACATAAAATATTGTAGACCTTATGGCGAAACTGTCAGGATTGGCAACCTTGCTAACCCACCCTCTGGTGTCAGTGGCAAGAACTAACATTGTGGGTAACAGCTCCCTGCATGCTCTGTACAAAACGTAACTCTCCAAAGGAACAAGCACTGTGTCCGAGTACGCATCCGGCCAGTCGCGACACCGCTATCACACACAAAGAAAACACCCGCACACAGCTGTGTTGGCAAACTGTTTACAACTTGATGAATAAAGTCATCAACAAATAAGTGTCTCAAGCTAGAAGAATGTTTAATGTGCTAAATAAAACCAGCAAATGATCCCTACCTGTAGATATACAGTGTGAAATGTTGGATCAATTAGTAGTTCCAATTCTCCTATATGTCAGCCAAGTCTGGGCTTTCAAAGTTTACACTAATTGTTTTGTTTGTTTGTTTTTGTTTAACGTCCTAGCAACATCTAGGGTCATATCAGGACGGACACCAGATTGAGATGATTTACAAAAGATTTCTGAAGTATTTACTCAATGTTTGTAAAGGGACTGCTAAGTTGCATGGCATACAGCAAATTTGGTAGACATAGAATGAGCAAGCGAGAGTCTGTCGTGGTAAACAAACTAAATTAGTCTCCACCACACATAAGCTTTTATGTAAACTTCACGAAATTGATAACTTTAGTTTGAAATGGATTTTGAAAATAAAATCTATTTTTGATTGATTGGTGGTTTCTTTACGCCGTGTCGGCAGCATAGGCCATATTCACGGCGAGAATTGTTTGTTTTTATTCAACCATCGCCTTTACATATAATGTCAAAGCATACAATCAGTTATGTATCAATAGACACTTATGAATTGTTAAAAGCTCAAAATCATATAATAAAATAAAAGAGATAAACAAATTTTTTAAATAAAAATTGTTTTAATGAACTATATGAGGTGGTACATACCAGCTGCCCTCAAAAAGGCTAAAATGTCTTCTTGTTTTACTTTAGTAAAAAGGTCATGCATGCTGTTTGCAGTGTAAAATTGTTGGCGCAGTGCCATAAAACACAGTTTAGTAAAAATGTGCTTGACTGTCAGTGGGATAATTATGGAATGTCAAATATTTGGTTTGGATAAGAAGTGAATCCAAATTGACTAAAATTTGTTTTTGTAAAAGCATAGATTTGACGCTAAGAGATAGTGTCACCCAAAATTGGAGTGCCAAACTAGATCAAAATCAACGTACCAATTATAGATTACTCAAACAGGACTTGTCCTTGTCCCTGGAAAACTATTTATTGAATAGAACTGGATTTTGTAGATAGACTTGAGTCTATGTAAGTTCAGATGTGGCAACCACAGACTGCCAGTTGCTGTAAATAGGTATTTAGTAGATAATGCCCCATCACCATGTATTTTGTATGACCTAAATGTTCAAGGCGATGAACACCTTTTCTCAAATGCAAATACACCGTAAGCTAGGGCTATCGGGCAGGCATGCTTGCCAAAACTAATTTGAGATATTTGCGCTTCAAATATCTCAAAAGTTAGCCATTTACAATAAAAGTTACTTCAAGCTAACGTAAGGTAGATTATAACAATCAATTTAATCATTTATATCAGAGAACTGGCAGAAAGTCAAACCCATCGGACAATGCAGCTATAACCGGACTGACAGCAGCTCGAAGCGGTAAGCGTGTTATCCATGGTGTTACCTTCCGGTGCAAATTACATCCATTATTTATATATTATGTTTGGCTTCACCCAGGGGAGGCTGCACTCCCACCCCAATCCCGACGTAATAACTGCATACATAAATACAAGGAAAGCTTCTTTTATTTAGCGACGCCTCTAGAGCACATTGATTTTTATCATCTGCTATTGGATGTCAAACATTTGATCATTCTGACATATTTCTTTGGAGATAACCCGCCACTGCCACATAGGCTACTCTTTCCGATAAGCAGCAAGGGGTCTTTTATATGCACTTTCCCAGAGACAGGACAGCACATACCACAACCTTTGATGAACCAGTTGTGGACTACTGGTTGGAACGGAAAATAACTCAAACTGCAAATGGGTCGACTGAGCAGGATCAATAGGATGACCGACACCTTCATAGGTGGACACTCCACTGCCTGAGCTACATGCCGCTCCACCTCCACACAAGAAGCATATCACTGCCCAGCTACACTAACACCTACAACGTTCACAATAGCTTAATGCAGTTAGGGTGGGGTTTTCCCCCCCAGACACCACACAACCTGCACGTAGTAGACAGCCACGTATCCACGGTGACACCCATCTGGTGACGTCACGCCCAGCTCCATCCTCGGGGCGCGGGCCGTGTGGACCCCGTTACCATGGTAACGGACCACGGAGGGGGTGAGTGTCATGGCGGCAGTGTGCGAGAGGCCAGGCGGGCAGTGCCCGGATGTAGGTGACACAGTCACCAGGCTGCTGGTTACACAGGCCCGGGGACCAGCCAAGTCGCTGTACCCACTAAGGCACATTGCCAGCCAACTTAAAGTGGGTCACCTCCACAAGACCTTGCTTTGACCTTGGGTAATCTTGTGTTGACCTTTAATAACCGTAGTACTGATTATAATGTCATTTGTCCCCCCCCCCCCCGCCCCCGCCCCACCCAGGCGGCTGTAACTGCACTGTAAATCGTCAGGCAATGGTGGGACACAGAGAGCGAAACAGTTGTGGCTGAATATTTCTTTGAGGTTGTACAGTGGACACTTCACTTGGCATACTGTTCACACACCACTTTCTGTGCAGCACACTTCTAGGTCCTGCACAGTGTACATCTCACTGTCTATCCAATGTTCACTTCCTGTAATGTTCACACACCACTTTCTGTGCAGCACACTTCCATGTCCTGCACAGTGTACATCTCACTGTCTATACAATGTTCACTTCCTGTACAGTTCACACACCACTTTCTGTGCAGCACACTTCTGTGTCATGCACAGTGTACATCTCACTGTCTATACAATGTTCACTTCCTGTACAGTTCACACACCACTTTCTGTGCAGCACACTTCCATGTCCTGCACAGTGTACATCTCACTGTCTATACAATGTTCACTTCCTGTACAGTTCACACACCACTTTCTGTGCAGCACACTTCCACAGTGTACATCTCACTGTCTATACAATGTTCACTTCCTGTACAGTTCACACACCACTTTCTGTGCAGCATAGTTCCATGTCCTGCACAGTGTACATCGCCCTTTCTATACAATGTGCAACACTTGCTGAACAATGCATACACTACACACACCACTTCTTGCACAGTGCATACATCACTTCCTGTATAGTGCATGCATCACTTTGTATAATGCACAACACTGCACAGTGCATACATCATTTCCTATACAGTGCATACATCATTTCTTATACAGTGCACACGTCACTTGCTACATAATTCACACATCACTTCCTGTATAGTGCACACATCACTTTGTATACTGCACACATCACTTCCTGCATAGTGCACACATCACCTCCTGCATAGTGCACACATCACTTCTTGTAAAATGCACACATCACTTCTTTTATAGTGCATTCATCACTTTTTATACTGTGTAAATGTAAAATTTCCTGTGCAGTACATACGTCACTTCCTGTGCAGTGCACACATCACTAGATCCTCCACAAGTCTCCTCCTCCGTTCTGATACAACCTTGGATGTTGCCAGGATGTAAAACAACCAACCAGCCAAGTCTCCTCCGTCTAGTTGAGCCTCATCACGCAATGTGGCGGAAGTTTGGCACGTGACCCACAAGACTTAGGCTTTACCGCAGACAAGCAATGTGCTGACCTCAGCCTTTTGAAAGCCACCCCATCACAGAATAGCACACTGGTGTAGTATTCCCCAGCGCCACATGGGGCATTAGTGGCGCTCCATCTCAAAGCCAGACATGGGCTCACTTTGGTATCGTCAGGCCAGAAACAACAGCTTCCAGACCTTCCAATAGAATCAGTCAGAAAACACCGTCAACGAATCGCTTGATTTTTAATGTCATCAGTAAATTATGTTGAATGTCACTGGTGCTATTAAGTATCATCAGGTCTTAAATGCATACAGTATATTAGAGACACAGCGTCACAGAAAAGGGGTCCGTAATTCTCACCTGGGCTATTCAAATTCACCTATTTACCTGCAGGATATTATACTGGGGATGCAGCAATACATCGCTAAAAGATCTCCCTGATAGTTATATTCCAGTATAACATTGCTGGGGGTGGGTGGGCGGCATTTTGATGAAATATAGTTATAGTACCTTCATTGTCACCTCCGAACAGAAAAGTTGTGAACTCAGCCTCCACCTGGCTGGTGGCTGCAGTCATGTGGGCCTCAGGCTACACATGTCCGTAGCACCACCTCACACATCACACACAAGTCTGTAGCACCACCTCACAGTGCGGGGTCAGTGCTCACTGAGAGCCCCACACCACACAGTGCGGGGTAAGTGCCCACTGAGAGCGCCACACCGCAGTCACCGAGTCCACTCATTCATAGCACCACCTCACATAGTGTGGGGGCACTGCCCACTGAGAGCCCCACACCGCAGTCACCGAGTCCACATATTTGTAGCACCACCTCACACAGTGTGGGGGCAGTGCCCACTGAGAGCCCCACACCGCATTCACCCAGTCCACACATTTGTAGCACCACCTCACACATTGCGGGGTCAGTGCCCACTGAGAGCCCCACACCGCACTCACTAAGTCCACACGTTCGTAGCACCACCTCACACAGTGCGGGGGCAGTGCCCACTGAGAGTTCCACACAGCAGTCACCAATGTCCATACGTTCGTAGCACCACCTCACACAGTGCATGGGCAGTGCCCACAGAGAACTTCACACTGCAGTCACCAAGTCGACACGTCTGTAGGACCATCTCACACACCGTGGGGTCAGCTCACACCAAGAGCCATACACCGCACTCACCAAAGCTGTAGCACCGCACTCACCAGAGCTATAGCAGAAGCCCGTCAGAGCGGCTTCATACCAACTGTGCGGTCTGCTCCAGATGTGAGCACACAAATTTACAAACACAATCGCTCTGCAAAGATTCACTCATCCCATGCCACTTCCTTATGAACGGCGGTGTCAATATCTTGCAAGTGGGCGATAATGGAGTGATCGAGCCTTCTTTACCATCTAGAAGATCCTTTACCAGATCACTCACGTCTCCGTTCACAACACGAGTCTTCCGCAGTATCACACCACAACGGGCACGTCGGACGGTCCCTGGTGGTCATAGTCGACACCAGATCCCCGACTGACCCCGAGTGACCCTGAGTGACCTGAGTCGGGCAGGACGCAGCCGGGTGTGAGGAGTGAGGCGCCCCCTGGCGGTAACAGTCCGGGTTATGGTCTCACGGTTCCGGTTATGCTGCTCTGCCACACCACAATTGGAACTCTCCTGCCTCTCTTCTAGTTGGGTCACGTGACACCTAAATATGTAGGTGGCGCGTGTGTGTGTATACACACACACGCGCCGTTATTCCCACAAACCACCACAATGACACCGCTCATCACGACGGGCTCATCACTCACTGCCAGCAGCTCGTGCAAATATCAGCCCGGGCTTGTTCGAGGAGGGGGGGGGGGGCAGTTACCCCCGCCTTCCTATTGTTCTCCCCGCTTCCACTCGCCCACTCGTCCAGTAGTGACACCGCACACTGCCCACAGCTCGGCAACATGTGGAGACACTAGTAAGGCCCGGGTGGTCGATGGCCGTCAATGTGTGCACACTACCAGTGGCTGATTCTTGAGTGATTCAGGGTGGTCGAGGCGCGTGGAGTGCGCCTGTCCCCCAGGAAGCCATCAGAGGGGGGAGGAGGGATGGGCATGGAGGATAGGGGGGGGGGGGGGCGGGCGCCAGGGAGGCAGCCTGGACACAGGGGGAGTGGTGGTATTGCACCCAAACACACACTGCACCAGAACACGCCTCGAGCAGCTCGAGCCGAGGGCAGTGCGCCACCAGAATCCCCCACTCCCACCCCACCCCGAGGACCTCCCGCACCAGGCGCACAGAACTGGGTGTGTGTGAGTGGAGGGGGGGGGGGGCGTGTGTGTCTCAGCGTGGTAGGTTGTTTGGTTGGTTCTTGGTGTTTGACGTCCTTGCAACATATAAGGTCATATCAGGACGGGGTCTCAGGGGGCGAGTGTGTGTGTGTCTGTACGGTGGTGTGGTGGTGTTGTTCTTGTGGTGGGTGGTGTTGGTGTTGGTGTTGGTGTTGGTGGTGGTGTTGGTTTTGGTGTACTTCGTCGCAGTGCCAGTTCGGCTCCCCTCCCTCAACATCCCCATTTCACATCAGAGCGCCGCCACCCCCCCCCACCCCCCACACACGACTTACTATATCTGTTTCAAACCTCACTGCTGCATAACAAATAATGAAAACAATATTCTTTAAACAAGACCCAAAACCAAAAATAGCCCCGCCTCCCAAAGTAACAAAAACAAACAAAAATCCTAAACACCAAACCCCAAGAAGATTCGATTCCTCGTCCCACATGTAGGAGTCGGCATGGAACAGACAGTAGGTCACACGGCGGGTTGACGGTCGGGCCGGGGCCGCTCCATCCCCCCCCCCCCCGCCTCCATCACACCCCACTCCATCCACACCCCACTCCATCCACACCCCACTACAGGCTGTGCGATGGATAACCAAATAATTCCTGGTTGTTCTAATACCCGGTCACACTAAGACGTAACAGGCCAGCGAGTGGGGAACGTACAAATCACTTATTTACGTTGAGATACGTAGAAGTTCTCCGCGTTTCACAGCCAAGTTTGAGGTCAGTGCAACGTAGTGGACATAGGCGAAACGTCGATCCAACGCATGAGAACATTAAAAAATGTTCACGGAACGCCATGAACGTTATATACGTTATTCGATCGGCAGAAATATATACGCCGTTATACGTTAAATATGTCAAAACACAGTGGAGAAATGCCAAACGTACATTAGACATACGTTAGACGTACATTTTCAATACGTTGTCAATACGTGCACTGTATGTTTCTGCCAGCTTGACTTACGCCTGACATAGTTCAATGTATGTATAAAGTATGTGCAACATATGTCTAGCGAACTCGATGTATTGTATGTCTAACGTATACATAGCGTATGCTAACTTATGAGCCACACATTGTCTTACGTCAAAATTTTTGGGTATGTCCGAAACCTTGATGTGTGTCACCGTATCTCGACGTAGGCTTAACGAACGCGTGACGTATCTCGACATTCCTCGACATATCTTGACGTAATGGCCAAATTTCACCTGTCGGCTTACGCTACCGCATTACGTTGTAGTATGACAACCCCATTATACCAATATTTCTTTTGCTGTTTTTGTTGTTGGTCTTATTGGGCTTTGCTCTTGCATGCGCAGTCACGTGTTGTGGGGTGGTTACCTAAAGGCCCTGTCACACTACAACATACGTACGTCTGACGATTGCTAGTGTATGACAGCGTATAATAGAAAGTATGGCCAAACGCAATACACTCGCAGAACACCAGTGAACGTTATATACGTTATTCAATCGCCAGAAGTACGCCTTATAGGTTAAATACGTCAAGACACGGTGGAGAAACACCAAACCTATGTTACACATTCGTTATCCATACGTTGTCAATATGCCGGCTCGACTTACGACTGACATAGTCCAACATATGTATAACGCTTGTATAATGTACATCTAGCATACATCGACGTATGTCTAACGTATACATAGTGTATGCCTAACGTATAAGACACACGTTGTCACACATCAAAAGTTTCGGTGCCTTGGCGTGCCATGCCGTATGACACCATACAATAGTGTATACCAGTGTACGCCTAACGTACCCATACCGTATCTCGATGTACACCAACGTCTTGACCCAAAATCACCTATGTTGACATACGCGATGCGTCGTAGTGTGACAGGGCCTTAAGTGACATCACAGGTCATGTCAGAGGTCACGTCATGCATCTTTAAGTGGACTGACACACTACCCTCCCCATGTTGGTCGGTCAATACTCGCCCCAGCAGCACTCGGGCATAACACTCATTATCTGGCATTAATTCACCTGATGACATCATGTGTTCAGACATGGATGCCGTATACATGTAGATGTGAACAGTGTTCAGACATGGATGCTGTACACTTGTAGATGTGAACATGTAGATGTGAACAGTGTTCAGACATGGATGCTGTATACATGTAGATGTGAACAGTGTTCAGACATGGATTCTGTACACTTGTAGATGTGAACATGTAGATGTGAACAGTGTTCAGACATGGATGCTGTATACTTGTAGATGTGAACAGTGTTCAGACATGGATGCTGTATACTTGTAGATGTGAACAGTGTTCAGACATGGATGCTGTATACTTGTAGATGTGAACAGTGTTCAGACATGGATGCTGTATACTTGTAGATGTGAACAGTGTTCAGACATGGATGCTGTATACTTGTAGATGTGAACAGTGTTCAGACATGGATGCTGTATACTTGTAGATGTGAACAGTGTTCAGACATGGATGCTGTACACTTGTAGATGTGAACAGTGTTCAGACATGGATTCTGTACACTTGTAGATGTGAACAAGACGGGTGGCGGTGTTTGGTGTTTGGACCTCACATGGGCTGGTCACGAACACGCGCCACATCCGGGTAGGCTGCAGCGAGTGAGTGTGTGAGTGTGGGTGTGTGTGGGTGTGAGTGAGTGAGTATGTGGGGGAGTGTGTGTGAGTGGAGGTGTATGTTGATTGATTGATTGGTGGTTGCTTTACGCCGTTTCAGCACCATAGGCCATATTCACGGGGAGAAATGTTTGTTTTTGTTCAAACCATTACTTTTACATGTAAAAGCATTCAATCAATTTTGTGTCAATAGATACTCATGATTTTTTTAAACTCACAATCATATAGTTTCTGGTCAAGCTAAATAAAATTCAAAATTGATGGCTGATTGGTGGTTGTGGGTGGGAGTGTGGATAGTTGTTTCTTGGAGTTTTACGTCCTGGCAACATTTAAGGTCATATCAGGACTAGTTGTGTGTGCGTGTTGCATCGTTTCGTCAGAATAACGTTCTTGTCTTTCTTAATTGGACAACATCTGTTAAAAAAATATATATATATTAAATTTTAAAAAATCATGAGAAAAAAAGAAACAAATCTTGGTGCTAAATATATTGTCGTGACTTGGAAGTTACACTTCCGGAGTATGTTGCCAACTAGAAGAGCCCGCATCACCACTGGAGCCAACTGGATCTCAGATAAGCAGCCAATTAGTGAGTGAGCTAACTAGGCAGGCACTCACATTCTGCATGGTGCCTCCACACCCTACAACACTCCACACTCCACCCCGCAACACTCACACAACACTCCACCTGACCCCGGTTAACTTAGATCGAAGTGATCAAATTAGGTCAGAAGTATAACAAAACCAAGGAGCCACCATCACAAATATTGCGGACGTAGCACATTTTCACTTGGCATTTGTTTGTTAGTTAGTTCAATCGTTAAACGATGCAACTTTGCATTGTAGCTAATGTGTTCCTGTATGTGTAATGAGATGCACAGTGTTATTGTGGTACTGTGCCTCTGGTACTGTGCCTGTGTGGCGTATGTATATATCACGGATGAAAGGTCTCCGGGAAAAAAAGCGGAAATGCAGATCTTCTCCCATAGGTTTAGAATTGTCAGGGAATCGTGGAAAATTTCCGGAAATCGGGTTTCATATATATTGGTATATGCTGTGCTGCGTACTGCTGCGCCGTCTGCACCATATATTAGTATACGCTGATGGTGCTGTGGGGTTGAAAAATCCCGGAAATTCGCGAAATCGCGGAGATCTTTCATCCCTGATATATAAGTGTGGGGAAAAAGGCGGACTTACCATCATGTTTCAGAGTACGGCATAATAAAAGGCAGACAATCGTAATGATTCTGCAGAAATGGTAATGGTTGGCAGCTGTCATTGCCCCACTGGCACCATGACCCACTGAGTCCCGTCATTCTGGTACCGAGCATAACAGTCCTGGCCCTATTAAGGCGGGACAGACGAGGCAGTGACAAGAATAAACTTTGTATGTCATTCGACTCAGTCGTGGTTCAAACGCAGGACTTACATGAGAAAACAGGGGAGCGGGATGTAACTCAGGCAGGAGAGTCTCCACCTGTGAAGGTTTGGATCATCCGATCGATCCTGCTCATTGGACCCATTTGCAGTTTGGGCTGTTTTCCGTTCCAACTGGTGGTCCAAAACTGGTTCATCAAGAGCTGTGGTATGTGCCATCCTGTCTGTGGGAAAGTGTATATAAAAGGCCCCTTGCTGCTTATCGGAAAGAGTAACCCAAGTGGCGGCAGTTGATGTTTTCACATGGCGACTTTATAGTGCTGCCCTACAGGGAAATCAGGCTGCCGGCAACATGACCTGATATCCCACTCAATCACCTTATCCTGACACTGAGCGAACCAGCCCTTGCCCTATCCTAGTAATGCCGAGCGCCAGGCTAGGAAGCGACAAGTATCAATTTTTAGGTCATTTGTTTGACTCGACCAGGGTTCGAACTCACAAACTCATGGGTTCGGATCCCCCGACCTCCCAAAACAGGGGACGGACGCTCAACTCATTTGGCCATCCCGTCTGGTTTGTCTGGCAGATGTTGGCTTCTGCCGGGTCTTAGATAGTCTGCCAGATGTGAACAATATCTTTCTGATTTTGAAAGTGTCTTCCAGATGCTGAGCCTGTAATGTGTAGTCAGTGTCTGACAAATGCAGTAAGTGTCTGACAAATGCAGTCAGTGTTTGACAGGTGTTCACAACACCTGATCAAAGTAGACAGTATCCACCAAATACAGACAGATCTGGACAGAGTCTGACAATATGACAGGACTATTGCACCTTCAAACTCATTTTTCTCTTTTACTGCACACTCCATCACACAACATGCTTCCAACTGCCCCCCCCCCCCCACCAACCACCACTCCCAGTAATCAATCTATTCTCCTCCACATCCCAGCTACAATCACTAGCCACCACTCCCATTAATCAGTCTAGTCCTGACGATTTTTCCCATGAACATTCTGGGGAGCCTCCGTGCTATTAATTAACTTAGACCAATCATCTCATCCACAATATAGGCAAACATTTAGAAATGAACCGCGTCATCACCCATTCAGAATGTATGTAAACATTTACATATGGAGCTCACTGACTCACTAATATGTCAATAGAGAAATTAACCGACCTACATTTACAATCACCACCATTACATTTAATTAGAGAGGTTACTGTTAGTGACTACTTACAATGACAACTGTACCCAATATGCGCACAGAAGACACTGTTTCTATACTGTCCAATGTGTATGGCAGTAGATGTACACTATTAACCATGTATCCACTAACTCACACAGGTAGTGATCGTTCCAATACACACGACTATGGTGGTAGATGTACACTATTAACCCTGTCTACACTAACTCACACAGGTAGTGCTCGTTCCAATATAGACGACTATGGTGGTAGATGTACACTATCAACCCTGTCTCCACTAACTCACACAGGTAGTGCTCATTCCAATACACACGACTATGGTGGTAGATGTACACTATTAACCCTGTCTCCACTAACTCACACAGGTAGTGCTCGTTCCAATATAAGTGACTGCACTGTTCACCATAGTTTTCTAGATCTGTCAGCCATTTTCACACGATACTTTTCCAGGACCAGGAGCCACCATTTTCCAGTATTTTAACAAACAATTTAGTCCTGGTGTCAGCTGTTATAAAGTGTCACTGTTTACTTCGGGCTTAAAAAAAAGAAAAAAAGCTACGTAATATGATACACGATATGTGAATAAACAAACCATCACCCTATTATCTGGGATGGATCTCCATAATTTTCAACAATTGAATTTTCAAGTACAGTAAAACCTCTCTAACCGACCACCTCCACAGATCGACCACTTCCCGATACCAATCACTTTATTTGGGTCCCAACAATACCATTGTAACCCTATTATAGCTCCCTGAACCGACCACCTCCCTAAATGGACCACTTATCGTCGGCCCCAAGGTCCGTCGATTTTGAGGTTTAACTGTACTTTCAAGGGCCTGAATAACTTTTTGAATGTAAAAAATTGCCAAGGTTTTCCAGAACCCTGCACTAACCCTGGAAATGCATGGAACCTGGTCTGCCCTGCGCCAATAATTCTACACTGCAGACAGTATGCGTGACCTTTTTACTAAAGTAAAACAAGAAAACATGTTAGCCTTTTTGAGGGCAGCTGGACTGTAGCACCTCATATAGTTTACTAAATAAATTCTATCAATTATTAATAAAACTGTTCTTTTTCTATGGGAATTTGTTTCCCTTGACCACAAATATATGATTGTGAGCTTTCTAATTTAATGAGTGTCTATTGGCACATAATTGATTGTCTGCTTTTACATGTAAAGCGATGGTTTGAACAAAAAACTAACTTTTCTCGCCGTGAATATAGCCTATGCTGCCGACACGGCGTAAAGCAACTACCAATCAATCAATCAATCAATCAAGCCTAGTTTGGACACGGAACCAGGACCTCGCTTTGGTGCAATACGTGCCAATCCGTGTCTGATGCAGTGGTGGCTTTCCACACCTACCGTGTGTGGATGCTGGTAAAATGAGGTGCCAAGCCCACCTCGCCACAAGTCTACATAACTAAGTGTTCAGCCAATATTCACACAAACTGCAGTCTCCATAACTAAGGATTCAGCCAATATTCACACAAACTGCAGTCTATGTAACTAAGGGTTCAGCCAATATTCACACAAACTGCAGTCTACATAACTAAGGGTTCAGCCAATATTCACACAAACTGCAGTCTACATAACTAAGGATTCAGCCAATATTCACACAAACTGCAGTCTACATAACTAAGGATTCAGACAATATTCGCACAAACTGCAGTCTACATAACTAAGGGTTCAGCCAATATTCACACAAACTGCAGTCTACATAACTAAGGGTTCAGCCAATATTCACACAAACTGCAGTCTACGTAACTAAGGGTTCAGCCAATATTCACACAAACTGCAGTCTACGTAACTAAGGGTTCAGCCAATATTCGCACAAACTGCAGTCTACATAACTAAGGGTTCAGCCAATATTCACACAAACTGCAGTCTACATAACTAAGGATTCAGCCAATATTCACACAAACTGCAGTCTACGTAACTAAGAGTTCAGCCAATATTCACACAAACTGCGGTCTACGTAACTAAGGATTCAGTCAATATTCGCACAAACTGCGGTCTACATAACTAAGGATTCAGCCAATATTCGCACAAACTGCACTCTACATGACTGAGGGTTCAGACAATATTCACACAAACTGCAGCCTACGTAACTAAGGATTCAGCAAATATTTAAACAAACTGCAGTCTACACAACTAAGGGTTCAGCCAATATTCGCACAAAACTGCTGGCTATGGGTGTAGTGGGATTTAATAAATAAAATATATATAAAAAGAAGCTTGCACTTCATACACTACGCGCATTCAGCGGCAAGCTTAGACCAGCATGTCTAGATAGCTCGTAATTGTTCGCTTAGGTAACCACTGCATACCAACAGATGTTAAATAACAGATGACTACACATACAGTCTCTAGTGCACCATATTGACATCCTGAAAGCGGGTCAATATAGACACTGCTGGTAAACCAGTGCATAAAACATGACGCCAATCGATAGTAAGCTATGCGTAACAGCGCATACTCCAATTGTACTAGAAGAAATCAACTGAGGTGATTTTAACACATTGATTACAGCATTATTTGTCTTACTGTAGCGAAATAAGCACATCCTGCAAATTGCTAACCATAGCGAGTTTGGAATGGCTAAAGACCCGGGAAGGATCAGTCCCTGCTTACTGGATCAAAGCTCAACCGCACGTATCTGACACGAGGCAGAGAAGGGTTAGGAGCACTTTGATAAAGGCCATTAACAAGTCTTCGACAGGGTAAAGCGCCTTGAAAGTTGAATTGACAATTATTGGGATGATTCACGGTACCCTTCAACAAACATTTAAATAAAATGCTAATTATTTTGATTGCTTATTGTAAACACCACGATTTCAAACAACAAAAATTTAATTAAATGTGTTGATATTGATTTTTTTTTTTAAAGGGGGAAATTTGACCACAAAAGATAATCAAATCTGACACTATAGAAGGAGGGTTCTGCTAACCACGTTCTATTTTACAAATATAGAGGGATTTATTAAGGTTAATTGTTGAACCATTAGTCACCCAACCTTCTAAGAAGTATGCCAAAAATTGTCTTTTATAATAAAAGATTCATTCTAACTTGGCCAAAAAGGCAATTTTAAAACATGGCATTTCCGTGAAAAAGTGTAGCAACACAGGATCGACGCTAAATATCTCACACACTCCCCCCTCTTACCTCCATGTACACAAACACCAGCTGCGCAGACTCACGACTATCAATGATTGGCAGGTGTCATACTGAGATAATGATCAAAGTGTGTGTGCGTGTGTGTATTGAGCCTACCTCCTACCACTTGTTTGACGTAGAGTGCACCTGCTATTTACTATTGTGTCCATATTATCGCCTTTCAATTACCAGATGGAAAAGGCACCAAGGTCTTAGCTAGGCTAGCCACATAGACAGGATTTTCCATATGAAGAAAGTAAAACTAAGGTACGCTCTATTCACGCCGCGGCCATGTTGAAACCAGACCGAGGCCACATATGCATCTGTGAGGCGCCGCTGTATGAAAAGTGATGCGAATACTTTGTTGTCGACCATACCCTCTGGAAATCACTCAAATTTGAGGGTATTCATTTTTTAAACAAAAATATTCATCTTTGCATACCTGTTTTCTATCTATTGGCCAATTTTCACAAAGATTGGGTGACCCTTGCATGGTGATTTTTCCATTCTTTAACTACAATGTGTATGTCAACTTCAAGTCTGCATAGTTATGGTGGTATCATGTACCATGCAGCACTGTCAGCGTAGTTATCTGTGTAACACAGTTAAACAACTAGTGTTAGTAATTACAAATTAATAAAAGCTTTAAAATATATATTAAAAATATACATATTAAGAAAGTTATGCAATTTTGAATTTAAGAAAAGATTGGCAACCAGGGTGAACGACTTTGTTGACATTGCCTAGTGAAATGCATCTGATCATCACTCAATCTTCATGAAAATTGACCAATAGATAGAAAAAAGCTATGCAAAAATGAATATGATAGTTTCAAAAGTGAATATCTTCAAATTTTACTCCTTTAATTTCTGTAGTAGTTCATACACATCGGCACTTATGGCCATTTCCAATACACACGCGAACTCAGCCTAGTTTTGATGCCAAATTAGGTGAAACGTGAATAGTTTGAATTGGGGCTACTACGTGCGCACAAAAACCACCATGGTAGACATGCCATGATTGGTTGCACAGCTCAGTCTACTGGAAAAGTCATCGCAGGCAATGGTATGCTATGGTGATCATGTATCATCTCATCCTACATTATGATTCAATAAGCTAAATAGACACAACCCATGAAGATATACGTGATCTGGTGGAATGGATATGTGACTTCGCAGATCAATGCATACTTATTGATAAGGATTTGCGTTACTCTGCTGGTACCTGGTACACAAAGCAGCGATGCTTGCTGAAGGGGTTATTGCTACCACTTCATCACATTCTGTTGGATGTGCCACATACAGACTGATTAGGGGCAGAGAGAGTAGACACAAACTGACAAAGAGCATAGAATAGACAGAGAAAGGACCGAAAGCAGAGAAGAGGAGACAAGAGAAGACAACGTCAGAGGGGGTCTGGAGCGGGGGAGGGGGGGGGGGGCTCAGAAAGAGAAGAAAGTAGGATAACAGATGGATTAAGAGGGGGATGACAAGGAAAGGAAGGCATGACAGTGGGATCAGCAAGTTGCTGATACAAAAACAAATGCAGCTGTGCCTAGGCTGCCAGTTGGCAGTATGAAGTGGGAGACTGAAGTGGGAGACTGAAGTAGGAGACTGTGTGAAGTGTCAGACCTGGCGATATGTGACTGCCACCCACTCGCTATTTTCAATTTTAGCACTCTATTATTGTCACACTCATAAATAACTCAATTAGATATTAGCTCTGAATAGTCACACTCATAAATAACAGAATTCGATATAGTCACACTCATAAATAACAGAATGTGATAAATACTGCAGCTATCCTCACTGGGATAGCGCTAACCCTGCATTGAAAGAGGGATAGGCTAACACGGGTTAGGATCGTGAGGATACCGCGAACACCGCTGCATGTGTACAGTTTTTGCACCACTATCCCGGTGATAGACACTATCCCCAGGATAGTAACGCTAACACCATTTCATGCATAGTTTTTGCACCACTATCGCGGTGATAGCTACTATCCCTAGGATAGTAGTGCTGACACTGCTCTATGCAGACCGTTTTGGCACCGCTATCTCGTGGATAGCCACACAAACACCGCTTCATGCATACTGCCCCAGAGGGACACCCGTTCGAGCCTCGCAGTCAGAAAACAGAACAGACCATATATCAAGTGGCACCAGGTCATCCCAAACCCCGAGTGCACAGAGGTAACAACAGTGCAGCTGAGCAGCATGCATCGCTCCAGAGACACTTCCGCCAAAAGCCAAACACCAGCACAGCCCTATTCGCAGCGGCATGAAAAATGGCATGCAGGACGAGTCTGGTCAATTTGATGTTTTTACGGGATGGCTCAACCTCCCAGAGTTTCGTTATTGATCGACCTAGTGGGTCTGGTAGCACCTATGGCATTACATACATTGATCCGCCAGAGGGGTCTGGTATTGGAGGATTGACGATTCATACAGGTGTCTGTACAAAACCAATACCACCCGTCTCTATGATGGCCAAATGCCTTCTGCTGATGGGGTCAAGAAAAGGAAACTACATCCGGCGCATGCGTACTGCTGCTAGTCTACTTTCATTATTCAAGACCAGAATCCTAAAAGCCCACCCCCCTATTCAATCCTTTTTTATATTATTATTATTATTATTGTTGTTGTTGGTGTTGGTGTTGAGGCAGATGGGTGATGTTGCTGAGGGCATTGATTACTTGTCCAGTAACAGGATTGCCCCACATGGCACACACAAACCAGCTGTGGCAGGTTTACGCTCAAAAACCTTTACGGAACAATCAGACACCGATGATCTCATCTCACTCCGCCTCCTGAAACTGCCACAGAGGGTGCCACTAGCCGCTTTCACTTTCAGCCTACTTGCAAGTGGCGCACTGTAGTCTGGGTAAGGAGCGCCACTGGCCCAGCATTTACCTAATCACATAGAACTAACTTCTACCCCCCCCCCCCCATCCCCCCCAAAAAAACATGCATAGTGAGAAGACAAGTAAAAAACAACCAGGCTATCGTGGGAGAGGAGTGTGGCGCCATCTCTTTGATTACTGCTCGGGGCGACCTCTAGTGGCAAGTTGAGGTGCAGTGGCCACCATCACAACACTGAACCGCCACGCTCCAGACGCTTCTAGCAATGCCTGGCGTTAAAGGGGCCGACTTTCTTTTTCAAAATTAATTATATATTGATGAATATATTTACCCTTCTAATAATGGATAAGCGCGTTAACAATTTTTTTCAGCGCTGGCCAGCACTAATCCAATTTGATTTAAATCTTCTGCATTTTGTTTTAGTAATAATTTAGGTTTTCTTGCTTCTTGTTTATGGCTTGTAACTGTTTGTAGATTGCAAACAGTCCAACATCCAGCTTTTGCTCTACTTGGTAGCATGGACTGTGTGTGAAGCCAGCTATAAGTCGCACGGCCAACTTGATTCAACCACTCGGAAAAAGTCCACGTGGTAGACAGGGTTAGTTGGATGTGAACAGAGGTGCCAAGTCCGCACATACAGGGCTGACTGTCGGTACACACACAAGGCCGACTGTCGGTACACACACAGGGCCGACTGTTTGCACACACACATGGCCGACTGTCTGCGCATACACAGGGCCAACTGACTGCACACACATAGGGCCGACTGTCTGCGCACACACAGGGCCGACTGTCTGCGCACACATAGGGCCGACTGTCTGTGCGCACACACGGCCAACTGTCGGCACACACACAGGGCTGACTCTGCACACAGACAAGGATGACTGTGTACACACACCAGGCCAACTGTCTGTACACACAGGGCCAACTGTCCGTACACACACCAGGCCAGCTATCTTCACACACACAGGGCCAACTGTGTGTACACCCACCAGGCCAGCTGTCTTCACACACACAGGGCCAACTGTCTGTACAAACACAGGGCCTACTGTCTGCGCACACATAGGGCCGACTGTCTGCACACACATAGGGCCGACTGTCTGCGCGCACACACAGCCAACTGTCGGCACACACACAGGGTTGACTGTGCACACAGACAAGGATGACCGTCTGTACACACACACCAGGCCAACTGTCCGTACACACACCAGGCCAGCTATCTTTACACACACAGGGCCAACTGTGTGTACACCCACCAGGCCAGCTGTCTTCACACACACAGGGCCAACTGTCTGTACAAACACAGGGCTGACTGTCTGCACACACAGGGCTGACTGTATGTACACACAGGACCGACTGTCTGCACACACAACAGGCCGACTGTCTTCACACACACACACACCAGGCCGACTGTCTGCACACACAGTACTGACTGCCTATCCCCCTGTCCTCCCCCTCACACATTACCGACTGTTTGTATATATCTAGAACTTGTTACGAGCTTGTTTGTCTATTTACAAGGTGAATTGTTAGTGTCGTCAAGCGCTACTGAGTGTTGACTTGTGCAACAGCCCCACATTGTGAACGCCAATGTCAGTGCCATTAGAGCCCTTTAGGTCAAGGGTCAGACAGCAAGGGTCAAAGAACATTCATTAGCAGAACCCTTCCTCATGGTCGCCTACCCAACTTGGCCAGACATTCAGTACAAATGACATTCAAAGGTGACCAAGGTCAAACTGGTGAACAGGTACAACATTTTAGAAAGAGTTTTTCTTCTTCCGACAATTTATTCCCCACGAAGTTGCGTTGTTTTGATTAGTTTGCGA
The DNA here is from genome assembly GCA_030323885.1 of Branchipolynoe longqiensis. Taxonomy (NCBI): domain Eukaryota; kingdom Metazoa; phylum Annelida; class Polychaeta; order Phyllodocida; family Polynoidae; genus Branchipolynoe; species Branchipolynoe longqiensis. The sequence goes on from CM059198.1 coordinate 76,209,178, forward strand.
AGTGAAAATTGCTGATCATATATTTAACTTCTTCGATGATTAATCACACTATAGACTTTTTAAACAAGTATGTATTACAATCGTATTGGGGATCGAGTCGCAGCTACCAGCTGCAGTGACGAGCTAGAGGTTGGTACATATAACTGAGGCTCATGGCACAGCACCAGACGAGATGGCCAAATGAGTTAAGCGTCCGCCTGCCGTTTTGGTAGAAAGTGGGATTCGAACCATGGTCGAGTCAAACCAATGACGTAAAAATTTATACTTGTCATTTCCTAGCCAGGCTCTCAGCATTATTAGAATAGGGCAAGGACTGGTTGGGTCAGTGTCAGGATAATGTGACCGAATGGGATATCAGGTCATGGGGCTGGTGGCATTGTCTCCTAGTAGGGCAACACTATAAAGTTACCATAAGTACACACTGTCACAAGTCGGTACCCATCTTGATATGACCTTAGATGTTGCCAGGATGCAAAACTCCAACAACCAACCAACATCATGGCACAAGTTTGTGGAGGTTAGAGACGGGACACCTGATGCCCACAGAAGTGACAGGCTCACCCTACACTGTCCGCAGTCATCGGCTGGTTGGGGCTGGTGCTCAAAGATCCACAGTCATGCAGGAAGACAAACTGCTGGTTAAACCCATAACATCATGCTGCCATGAAAAGTTGTCACACTTGTCGAAGTTTCTCTTCTTCGCTGAATGAAACCGACAATTTACTACTGCCCACTTTTTGCACATGTCTGTTAAATTCCACGCCCATTTGTTTCTCTCAGAACAAAAAGTTGAACGTAATTACATAATGACAAAATATTGGGTGGCTTATGTCTTGGCCGGCTGAGATTCTCCACTGAGCTGCCTGGTGGCCACCAACCCCTAACGGAAGTGACGTTTTCTACAGGTTTGTTTGTTGTATTAGGTCCTAGCAACATCTAAGGCCATATCAGGACAGGTACCGACTTGTGACAGTGCGCACTCATGGCGACTTTATAGTGCTGCCCCAATGGGAGACCAGGCCACCAGCACCGTGACCTGATATATCCTACTCAGTCACATTATCCTGACACAGCCAACCAGTCTGTGACCTATCCTAATAATGCCGAGCGCCTGGTTAGGAAGCGACAAGTACCAATCTTTATGCCATTGGTTTGACTCGACTAGGGTTCGAACTCATGCTTCCATGGGTTCGGATCCCCATATCTCCCAAAACAGGAGACGGACGTTCAACTCATTCAGCCATCCCATCTGGTCTTTTCTATCGGTAAACATGCCACTTGGCTGTGTCTGTGACAGCAAAGTGTTGGTAGGCATATAGATAACTACACTGGCGTACTATTATTTTACAATTACTGCATCATGTGAACGGTTAATCCTGAGCAGAATTTGTAATAACGCCACATGAACAGCATTCCGAAACAGATATGCGCCAGAACCCTGGTGCCCCACCATCCACCACCGCAGCATGTAGGACCTCAGAGCCTAACTAGAGTGCCCGAAGGCTTCCTTGTTGGCACCAATTGTCTTAATTTGGGATCGGTTGGTTTATGACTAACATTAAATTACAGGACTAGTCCATGGTTACCCACTAGGATACGCTAGGATATACTGTGACGTCACACCATACTACAGGGCTATATTAGGAAGGGGATACAGGTTGGTCAGCCTTGAACAACGTAATCTACTACAACCAAATAGGTCCATTGTAATGCAGAGCACATATATACCCCCCACCTCTGTATGGTCAGTTAGTGAAGGTAATGGCCATTCAAGGTAGCCGGCATTGGCATGACAATGGGAGGACTGCTCAGGGGACGGAGATTCAACTGAAACTAGCCACTAGAGAACCATTAGACAGCCACTAGGTATATAGTCACTAGGTGGCCACTAGATGATCGGAGTAAAAATAGCATTCCGGTGTCATAAATGGTGACTTGTGAAAAGCTGGCAACGCAAACCATATAGATGTGAATTCTTTAGCAAGCCACTCCGGCACGTTGTAAAAGGTGGCTCCTGAGGATCTGTTAACACCAAAGGCAAGGCACTCAAAATACCCTTGTAGAATTTTTCGATATTTGAGATATGGGCTATGGAGAACTACTCTATAATAAATTGCAAACTAGTCTATATTATAGATGGTATGTAAAACCAAAGGCATATGAGGTATATGTGGAGTTGGTGATCCATTACTAATTAAAGATAGAAATTGTATATCAATATAGAGAGTGAGAGAGGGTCACTTCTTGACCTGAGAGAGGGTCACTTCTTGACTTGTGAGAGTCTTTGGAACTCTCCTCACATACCCCCTCCCCTCCAAGTGTTATTTATGGATCACTGCACACCAGACACAACAGGGCACCGTAGCCAGGTCTAACCATGCCTTGGTTACAAGGATATTGAACCCTCATTGGTGGATAGAGGAATGCCTGTTAGTGATTGGAAGACTGGATCATGTGATCACCACCATCTTGTTTCTTGAAACTATATATACAATAAATGAGGGAGTCTCACTCTCCTACCTTTCACTCTTTATCTACTTTCCTTCCTTGCCAGTAGTGATTTCCTATTAGCATATCTACACCACTCAAACCGCCAGCCGTCTACTTTACACCCCGGAGGCAGTGAGACAGGGCTAGCTATACAGTGAGTAAGGTGAGACGGTCAGTTACACAGTGAGTAAGTTACAAAGAGTAAGAGCCGACACACAGTTGGCTTAATGGTGAGGGCACTTGCCCTAGAGGGGTGTGGAGCGAGTCCAGGTATTGATTTATACTTTATTGATGTAGTACTGCGGGTTGCAAGATGCGGGTTGCAACATATACTGGATGCTGTGGTACTACATACTGCAGGTAGCACAGCAACACCAATTAGTGTACGTAAAGTTGGGCTGCATGCACAGCACGGAGAGCAGCCACCAGGTTACGCCATCCCAAAGGGTGCATGGTATCCTCCCGCACTCACATCATGCCGGCCATCATGGCATGTTCAGCCATGTTGAAACCAGCAAAGTGTTGTTCATCACAGCAATATATAGCTGCCATCGGTACTGGTCCTGATACAACAGTGCATGGTCCGTACACATGTGAAGAGACGGAATTCAAGGCTTTTCAAGGCTGTTTTTAATAGGAATTCAAGATTGTTTTCATTTTAATGGAATTCAAGGCTCTTAAAGGGCATTTTCTAGACAAATTACCCACAATAGGTCAATTCAATGCACTAATCTTCCCAGCCATATATGGAGACTTATCTACACAATTCTTTTCAAGATGATGAATAAATGTCAGGAAACGGATCGTGCATGAGAATATAGAACATGTTGGCGATACTATGTCGTATGCTCTGCTTCATTTGCAGATGTCACAGTAGGATCACAGTAGGATCCAATTATCGTGGAGATCTTCCATCCCTAAATAGAAAGACGCATGTAAAACCGTGCCCCTCTGGCCTCACATTGCTGACGACCACTTCACCAAGTAGACTGACTGCTGGCCTGAGGAGGCTGGTTCCTTTCTCGGCAGCTTGTCACGTGACTGACTACAATGTACATACATGTCCCATGAGGCCCGCCCCAGGCACCCTCCCCGCACCGTACCGGAAGCCACTGTGGCACAACCGGAAACTGGGGGCAGTGCTAGTTACCGGCCACCCTGGTACATTGTAGTCTGATCCTGTCGGAAACAGGGCACGAACAAATATGGCCTGGTTTCTGTCAACCTGCATAATTTGTTGAGATCATCAAATTTTCTAACCAAACCACTTACTTAGATTAGATGAAGTTACTTCAAACTAAATTAAAGTAGATCAAAGTAGATTAAAACGATCACCCTAACATAGCCACGTATATACGCCAACGTATATATGCGGTGTAAGGAGGCGCACTGTGCTGCCCCCGGTGGCTAGCGGGGAAACTCGGCATTGGTTCGCGGATGTACCACCGGATGGAGCTCGACGATGGGTATACCTTACGAGCGCGCCCCGGCCGCGTCAGTCCATTTACAACACTGCTACTCTATAGACGCTTTCAAACTTTTCTCTTTCCTATTGTTTTTTCCTTACCTTAACGTTAGTCACTTGACCCAGCCAGATGCATTGTTTGACTGTGATTTGTAATAACTGATGTATCGACCATACGAGTGTCATGTTGTGCTTCCATTACATTTATGTAAAGAAATATAGCAAGACTATAAACTGACATTTTAAAGTGCCCGCAATTGACCAATTTCACAGATGCCAACATCGATTGCGTATAGCCTCGCCTTCAAATGCAATCGACGTCAGTCCTCAGAGATCACCAATTGCACCAAAGCCTAGCGAACCACTGGAGGACTGGGCGCAGTGGCTGAATCGGCTGAGCACGGACCTTGCGTGCGGAAGGTTCGGAGTTTGGTTCCCGGTTGAGTCAAACCAATGACTTCACTTTCTAGCCTGGCGCTCGACATTAATAGGATAGGGCAAGGACTAGTTAGCTCAGTGTCAGGATAATTAATGTGACTGAGTGGGATATCAGGTCATGGTGCCAACAGGCTGATTTCCCAGTGGGGCAGCACTATAAAGTCGCCATGAGTATGCACTGCCACAAGTCGGTACCCGTCCTGATATGACCTTAGATGTTGACAGGAGGTAAAACTCCAACCACCAACCAACTAGCGCAGCTGTAACTACTGACAAGCTTCTCCCACACTGCTCTCAGATCTGTAATTGCTCTACTTTTCACTATCCATGTCAGGAATCTCTCTTTGCATGTATCTTTCTTTTCTTTCTTTTTTATTGAGGCTGTATTTACGCTGTCCATAGCATATAAGCCCACGTATTCAGGCTTGTTATCAATGCTGGCCAGCTGTAGTGTTGGTGTTATCTTACCACACAGTGGCTGCTAATAAGGTATTTGATTGCCTGCATTTTAGTAGCAGAGACATAGTTGGTTAGTCTGGTTAGTAGTCTATGTTCATTTTTAAAAATTTTCTTGCCATATATGTGTTTTATTTTTTTCTACTCTTACTACTAGACTAGCCTACTCCTACTTACATATCATAGGTTTGTACGTGGCTATTTGGTGTGCTATCTGGCTACTTTTGGCATGGTCACCTTCCATTGGGCGTCCTGCTGGTGGGCCATGACATATCACATGACCCTTTGCAGTGCAACTTAGTGGGGGTTTCCTAGCCTTATTTTGCACATATTTTGTGTATGTTTTTATCTCGCAAATTTATTGAAATAACACTTTCACCACATGACCCACTTTTGCATCCAGGTACACAATAGTAAACCACAGCAGGTTTATGGTGTTACTAGGGTCAGTTGTAAAACTAACCCAGTTTTCGAATCAAGATGGGGTGAGTCTGGGATCTGTCAATGTGACAATACCTCATACGAAGCATTGCATCAGGTTGGCTATAAACACACGCCACCTGCAGGATTTCACCACGACTTCACCAATGCTTTCAAAATGAGCAGACGCACGCCAACATTTACTTGTACAATTAAATGCTATCTCAGCTCTTTCCGAAAGCACTGACCCACAGTGCTCCCTGCGTTATTTACACCACAGCAATGGACAGTCGTGTTCTACACGTCATAGTGTAAATAACTGAAGTTGGACATGGCTGGAAGACCAGTGCCTCGGTGCTGAAGAAATATTGAATTCAAATGAATAAAGAATATTCACAGACACACAAAATGTTGACACACCCCACATAACTGGCTCAGCCTGCCACACCAGGGCATCTTGAGATAATAATTGGGAAATTGTACGAACGCTTTAATATTATTGATCAGAAATGGGCGGTTATTAGAAATGGGCGGTCAGCAGAAATCGAAATCTGTGAAGATCTTTCATCTGTGTATGATAGAATAGATGAGAGAAGGCTGGTGGTCTCCCAGACACTTGCTCATTTCCATTAGCTTCAAACAGACCCTCAGGGACCCGCCCCACCTTGCCTCCCCGACAAGGACCCAGCCCTGTCCCACAAAGTTTGTTGTTGTTTGTTTGTTGTTGTTTTACGTCCTAGCAATATCTAAGGTCATATCAGGACGGGGATCCCACAAAGTGAACCATGGCACAAAAGCTACTCTTCTATATATATCACTTTAGTTGGTTGATTGGTTGTTGGAGTTTTACGTCCTGGCAACATCTAAGGTCATATCAGGACGGGTACCGACTTGTGACAGTGCGCACTCATGGTGACTTTATAATGCTGCCCCACTGGGAGACCTTACTACATACTGCCCCACCCTACTGCAGTCTTCCCCACCTCACTGCATACAGCCCCACACTACTGCATACTGCCCCACTTTACTGCATCCTGCCCCACCCTACTGCATCCTGCCCCACCCTACTACAAATTAAAATGAATATGCAGCAATTATAACATCTTTTTAGAGTAGTGTTTTGAACTTAAAGGTAGTGTGTTGAACTTAAGGATAGTGTTTTGAGCGTGGCCACAGTAGTGTTTTGAACCTTCAACTAAGTTGAAAACATGACCTGTAGTGTTTTCAACCTAGGTTGAAATCACTGCCACATCAGTCACATTATCCTGACACTGAGCTAACCAGTCCTTGCCCTATCCTATTAATGCCGAGCATCAGGCTAGGTAGCGACAAATATCAATTTTAAAGTCATTCGGCTTGACTCGACCGGGAACCAAACTCCCGACCTTCCGTACACGAGGCCCGCGCTCTACTGATTAGGCCACACCTTACGCGGTATATCACTTTAGTTTTTGGTGTGTTTTTGTTCTTTTTAGTTCCTTTTAGTATGCCACTAAGTGAAAGGAAAGGAAAGCCCGGCTGGCATGGAAGTCGGGCCAGACGACCACCTTGAAGGCAGACAAATGTGCTGACTCATCATCAACTGGTTTTTTTTTGTTTGATTTGTGCGAGCTTTCTGTCCTGGCACCATCTAAGGTCATATCACCTAAGGTTATAACAGATAACGATTTGGCGACTTTATTGTGCTGCATCATGACCCGATTTCCCACTCAGTCACATTATCCTGATACGGAGCTAACCAGTCCTTGCCAGATGCTGGCAAGGCCGAATACCAGGCTAGTTAGCGACAAGTATAAATTTTTAAAGGCATTGGTTTGAACTCCCGACCTTCCGTACTGGAAGCCTATGCTCTACTGACTTGGCCACCACGTCCGGTAGCTCACCCATGTACTAGACTACCTCGGGAAAAGGTGTGTGTATGTGTGTGTGTGTGTGTGTGTGTGTGTGTGTGTGTGTGTGTGTGTATATATATACACATGTGTGTGATGTGTGTGTGTAATGTGTGTGTATTTGTATGCGTGTGGGTGTGTGGGTGTAGTGTGTATGTGTGTGCGTGTGTGTGAGTGTGTGAGTGATGTGTGTATATATATACACATGTGTGTGATGTGTGTGTGTGATGTGTGTGTATTTCTATGTGTGTGTGTGTGTGTGTGTAGTGTGTATGGGTGGGTGTGTGTCTGTGTGCGTGTGTATGTGTGTGTAGGGCATATGAACAGGATATCTGAAGATGTAGATGTATAGTGTACAGATATAGTCATAAACGTGGAAGATGGTTATACAGTAAGACCTCTCTAACCGACCACTTCCACAAATCGACCGCTCCCCTATATTTATCTCTTTATTTGGGTCCTAACAATACCATTGTAAGGATATACTAACCCCCTATACCGACCACCTCCCTAAATGGAACACTTAAAGTCGGTTCCAACATCGGTCGATTTAGAGAGGTTTTACTGTATTTAATAATATTATAGAAACCATCCCGCAAAGATGTCGAATCGATGTCCGAATAAGTCGGACCGTACATGGGTATATATAAACATAATATAAAGAACTCCAAACAGCTCCGCGAACAACAGATATTCATGTACGGTTCGAGATGTGCATCAAGAAACCAGTGGAGACATCACTTTTTCCTCATTGATTCAGTCGGCTTTTTGATGTTGCTTATTTCACATTAAATATTCAAAACTGTATATTTCAGGATAAAGAAATCTATAAAGCACTGCTTGAATAAGTTTCTAGTTGATTACTATAGCAAATGGTTGTTTTATTTGATTGTTGTTTGTTGGAGTTTCACGTCCTGGCAACATCTAAGGCCATATCAGGACGGGTAGTGTTTTATTTAATACTTGCTGCCGCCATCTATAGTACCTATCTTTAAGTTCAACAGACAGCTCTACAACATTGTCTAGAGATGGTTGGCGTCCTGTCATTCGAAGGACAATCAGATGTAAACAAGATAGGTTCCACATTAGAAGATTGTGCTCGCCGGCTGTGGTTGAAGACAGGTTCTACTCTACACAGGGGTCACGGCTGAGTGCACCGGCAGCAGCAGCCTGGTAAACCGTCCCAGCTACACTAAAGCAGTTACTTTTCTAGGTGTTCACCATCAAGCACTGCAAACTGCGGAAATGGTTGATCGGTAGTTTTACGTCCCGCAACATCTAAGGTCATATCAGGATGGAGACCGACTTGTGACAGTGCGCACTCATGACGACTTTATCATAGTGCTGCCCCACTAGGAAATCAGTCCGCCGGCACCATGACCCGATATCCTCACATTATCCTCACATGTAATAATGGTAATCAAAGCGAAAGGTTGGGTTGAAAAAATCCAGACGAATGGAGCACCGAGCGATAAAATGGGAGGTTAGGAAAACACCGGCGCCCTCCCTGGTTTTATTTAGTACCGTCAGTCGCCTGCTGTGGGAAATTGTGGTAGCAATGCGCATGCCTGCACCCATGTGAACTGCGAATATTACGAGGATCGATGGGAAATGAAAGCAGACTCGATGAAGCCTCGATTGTTTGTTTTTTGTTGTTTTACATCCAAGCAACATCTAAGGTCATATCAGGACGGGTACCTACTTCTGACAGTGCGCACTCATGGTGACTTTATAGTGCTGTCCCACTGGGAAACCAGGCCGCCAGCACCATGACCTGGTATCCCACTCAGTCACATTATCCTGACACTGAGCACACCAGTCCTTACCATGTCCTAATAATGCCGAGTGCCTGGCTAGGAAGCAACAAGTATCAATTTTTAAGTCATTGATTTGACTCCACCAGGGTTGGACCCCACGATCTACCAGCACGGGAGACGGACGCTCTAACTCATTCGATGTTGGGGAGTATAGACTGGGGTGCGGTGCAAGTTGGAGGGGGAGGGGGAGGGGATATGGTCTGAGGTCAATAGAATCGATAAAGAAGGGATAACTAAATCATCTGAAAAGTTATTATGATTAAATTTGTTAGAAGAAATGAATAAATATAATTACATTTTCCTGGTATGACATCAATGTTGATCTCTTCTTCGGGCGGTGGCTTCGCCAATGCCTTCGGCTGACTGATGGGGCGGACGTACTTGGTTGTCGTCTTCTTTGTCGGGGTGGTGCTGTCGGTGGTGGCTGTATGTTGGCGGCCGCTCGTTGTGCCTGGTGTATCTACACTTTGTGGCTTTTCAGTTGGTGCACATTTAGCATCTACTCTGGATGTGTCGACTTGTGGTTGGTCTGTCTTAGTGGAAGGACTCAGCTCGGACGGTTCGCTTTCATTGGATTTGACTTTAAGTGCAATGGCAGTGTCGGCTTTTCCCAGCGACAGGGCAGTGTCATCGATATCAGACGGTGAATCTGCAGTGTTGCTGTTCTTAGCCGGTGGATCGGCGGTGTCACTGTTCTTAACTGGTGAGTGTGCAGTGCCTGTGGTCTGGTCTGCGTTGTCACCATTTTCTACTGGTGTATCTCCTGTGCCAATGGTCTGGTCCGCAGTGTCACTGTTCTCAGCAGGTTGAGTTGCGGTGTCACTGTTCTCAGACTTTGCCACAGCAGTGTCATGGCTTTCAGCCAGTGCGTTGTCCGCAGTGTCACTGTTCTCAGCATGTTGAGTTGCGGTGTCACTGTTCTCAGACTTTGGCACAGCGGTGTCATGGCTGAAAGCCAGTGCATTTTTGAGGTTACTGTTTGCAACTGGTGCCTCTGTACTGTCATCACTGTCAATATTTGGAACAGTCACATCACTATTATTTCCAAGCTCCTCACTATTATTTGCAACAACCTCAGTGACCATGTCAGCAGATTCTACAACAATTTCATTCACAGCGTCTACAGACTCAGTGAGAGCCTCAACACCATTGTCCTCCGAGTCAGTGACAGTTGAGTCATCGACTGTCATCTCCGGGTGCTGACACTCGCTTGAAGCAGCCTCAGCATGGTCACCATCTTCAGTGACTGTGTCCTCTTCACCAGCAATGGCGGGTATCTTGACACCGTCACAACTATCCGATTCACGTGCCCCCTCAATGGTGTTTGACCTGACCCTGCCGTCTGCGGTGACATTGTCATCACTACAGGACCTGCTCAGGCCTTGAGTGTCACGCGGCGAACAGCTGTCATTGTCGTGACAGCAGTTGTTGTTATTCTCAGCAGACCCTGCCGAGCCTTCCTTGTCCGATGAACAGCTCGGCCCATGGTTACTCACCGGGGATGTTGTCCCCAGGACCATCTTGACCTCTATTTGACCTTTGGAATACTCTGACCTCATGTGTCTTCTCTTCCCTTTGCTTGAAACCGAAACACACAACTGCCGCGATGCATCGTTGGCAGAATGAAGCGCACCGCGAGGCGATTCGATATTCGTGTAATACAGCGGAGACCCGAATCAGACCTCCAAGCCCTGGCTTTAGCGCCCTTCTCAGCTGCTGGCCACGTGTTCCGGGGATCAATGCTGCAGCAGTTTGAGCCGCAGTTTGAGCCGGACTCTGCAGCGTCCCTCACACACGGGCCTCATGTCTGATCAGTTGTCCACAAGACAAATGCGTCCAGCCCTTTAAGTGCACACACCATGACACTTCACAGTCCACTTCCTGTTGGCCGCCATATTCCTCACCATGCACACTTCCGGACTGGGACGACCCGCCACAGACAGCTCTGGCCCACTTCTCAACACGCAGCGACACTAATCGGGCAAGCAACGCGCAATGTTAATTCAAGAAGCTACACTGGCGCCACTAAATCCCCGAGTTCTAGGTGAAACCAGTACTAATGTTCCGCATGGCTGACGGTGACCAATGAGCCTCTGGTCGAGCGGCTAGAGAAGCCGCTTCTACTTTTTGAAGCTGCAGTCACAGTCGGTAGGAGGCCGATGGCTGCTACATGAGGATCTGTGTGGTCTGCAGCCCACCAGCCCAGTTGGTGCTTCACGTGCAATGTGCAAACATGCAAACAGCCGACGTCAGGCCCGAGGCAGGCAAGGCCCGGCCACGACGATAACACCACCCGGCAGCTGATGACGATGGGGGTAGACGGGGTACGGCGTGTGTGAGTGTGTGTGGTGGTGTGGTGTGGTGGGGGGGGGGGGGTACTGAGAGGTGGTGGGGGTCAGGGCAAGGGCTACAAGCCCGCCAGCGCTGCACCACCGGGACACGCCAGTATCAACCAGCGCTGCGGGCACGCACAGATGGGATGTGGGCGCGTGTATACACAGGGCGTGTGATGGCGTCTGGGGGTGGGCGAGGGCGTCTGAGAATGTGTGAGGGCGTCTGAGGGTATGTAAGTGAGTCTGAGGGTGTGCGAGGGCGTCTGAGGGGGTGTGAGGGTATGTGAGGGTGCCAGGGTGGACGGACAGTCACTCCCACAGACCCGCCCAGTGACTGTCATCAAGTGACTGTCATCAAGTGACTGTCACTGACCGACCTCCTCCTCCTCCCGCTCGCGGGACACTGAGAGCCGCCTGTAATCTACCAGCTGGCGCTTCTCATTTAGCGCTATAGTGATGGTTGTTACAATCACCAGTAATGCTTACTTTACCACTGCTTCGTTGTATCTATGATGCCTGGGTTGCCTTCCCAGATCAGGTCCCACTAATACTTTAATTACTAACAAGACTGACCCAACACTGTAAACGCGGGAAAAGCACTGACATCAGTGACAATATAATCAGTTCCAAAAAGGTATGCAACAACAGAATAACCCTGGACAGCAAGTACTAACTGCTAACTTAGCACCGACAGTCACAGTGTGCCAGTCGGCTGCCACAAGTCGTGACCTATCTCACACTCTCTGCCCGCTAACTCAGCACCGACAGTGACAGTGTGCCAGCCGGCCGACACAAGTCGTGACCTATCTCACACTCTCTGCCCGCTAACTCAGCACCGACAGTCACAGTGTGCCAGCCGGCCGACACAAGTCATGACCTATTTCACACTCTCTGCCTGCTAACTCAGCACAGACAGTCACAATGTCCGGCCGCCTGACACGATTTTTGACCTGTCTCACGTTTGCTGCCCGCTAACTCAGCACCATGTGCTGGCCGGCCGACATGAATCATGACATGAATCATGACCTGTATCACACTCTCTGCCCGCTAACTCAGCACCGACAGTCACAAGTCCGGCCGGCCGACACGATTCATGACCTGTCTTACGTTCTCTGCCTGCTAACTCAGCAGCTACAGCCACAGTCTGCCGGCCGGCTAGATGACACGGTCAGCTGCCACAATTACTGCTTCTGTGCCAGAAGCTTCACTCCCAGGTGTGACACGAATCTCACACCATGGAGACCCAGATTGACCGAGGTGGGTGTGAACGGTGAGCTGGTCGCCCGCCTGATGAGCTGGGTGGTGTTTGGGAGTGGTGGCTTATCGGGTGGCACACTCAGAGGGCAGGGTGTGTAGGCCGGTAGCTGCTCTTGCGCTTCATTAGCTGCTCCTTCCGTGCCAACAATGCAAATTCCAGGCTTGGCCAGGGCTCAGCTGATTACTGTACTGGATGGCATGCACATTTTAAACCACACGCAATTTGGGACGCGCAGTGAGGTGCCGAATGGGGGGCATGTGCTGTACGAATAACAGTGGAGAGTTGCACAAACCACAACTTTTACCAAAACTAGGAACTTACAAAGAGCAGTTCTTAATAGTTGAACGATGACCATTAATTAATGGTGGCTGGGAGTGTATGAATGCCATAGCAGGCACGCAGTTTGTCGTGTAGCTTGGCGGTCGCGACTCACCCATCCAGCCGCTGACCTTTGTCTCTGCTGTGTGCATGGGTCAGATACCGCCATAAGGTCACTTCACCCATCCCAGGCTGAAGCACCTCACACTTTATGCAAAGGTTACTTGGTTATTGACACGCTCAGTACCGTGACGTCACACCCTCTTGATGCGCACATAATTGTGTCACCCCTTCCATGCCGGCCTAGTATCTGTAAAACCAACTCAACATTACCAATATGAGCGCGTCAGCACAAACTACTGCCTTATTAAGTCATCACCAGCTTGCACACCGACAGTGGATGCAGACTGACGGTCCACATCTAAGGGTCCAGTCTTGGCCTCTCACATTCAAAGAGTGCTGTGAGACCTGAAGCCAAGGAAAGAGCCAATATCCGGTACCGCTCTTCTGTTGCAGGCCTGGACAATGACATAGCAGCCAGGCTGCTTTGTGGTGACAGCATGAGGGCCGTGTATGGTTGGGACAGAGCGAAGGGGGCGGCGACTGGGCGCCCAGTCCCCAGTGCAAATGTCAGTGTTGGAGGTGCAGCACTGGTTAATGCCGTGTTGGGTTGTTTGTTGTTGTTTTACGTCCTAGTAACATCTAAGGTCATATCAGGACGGGTACCAACTTGTGACAGTGCGCACTCATGGCAACTTTATAGTGCTGCCCCACTCGGAGACCAGACCACCAGCACCATGACCTGATAGCTCACTCAGTCACATTATCCTGACACCGAGCCAACCACTCCTTGTCCTATCCTAATAATGCCTAACGCCAGGTTAGGAAGCGACAAGTATCAATTCCTAAGTCATTGGTTTGACTCGACCAGGGTTCGAACCCATGACCTACCAACACGTGAGACAGATGCTCTAACTCATTCTGCCATCCCGTCTGGTCAATGCTGTGTTGGTCGCAGTGTTAGTGCCAGGGATCCAGTGTTAGTGTCAGTGCTGGTATCAGTATCTGTGACAGGGACACAGTGTTAGTGTTAGGGTCAGTGTTGGCCACCCAGTACCGGTGTCAGTGACGGAGACACAGTGCCGTGTCTAGGGATGGTGGGTTGGATGGCAGAGAGGTCACATGATACTGCAACACGGTGCAGTACAGGGGCGTCTCCCTAATGGTTGCACTGTCTGCACTGCCCTGCTCTGATATGCCACTCACAGTGTGCCGTCCTGGATCTGCGCCACACGATAGATGAACATACAAATTCACATCACATGACAAGAATGGCATACCAATGCAGGTGATATATCACAATAGTCTGCTAGCATGTGCATGTCTGTAGGGAGCTGGTCGCACACCACAACGAAATGTCGATCTGCCTCAGCAGGAAGTCTGTTAATGCCAGTTATATGACACATGCGGAGCTCCGCGGCCTGCATGGAACAGCACGCGATTACATACCGGATGGTGGATGGGTGTAGTCATATGGGCAGCTCACTGTCAAGACTCAGATTTGCTACTCACTGCCGTGTCTGCCAAGTGAGCGTCAATGCACCAACTGACTGTCACTGCACCGGTGACTGCCACCCCATCAGTGACTGTCACTGCACCAGTGAGTGTCACTGCACCAGCTAACTGCCACCACCAGCTGACTGCACCAGGTGGCCACACTGCACTGCTCGTGTCAGGACGCACTGTTTACCGTTGATGAATCTAACCATTAATCCATGCGGGGGTTGGGGAGAGGGAGGGGGTCCCTGGTCAACTTCTGGTGCACGTGACCTCAGGGAACTGAGAAGCTGGGGTAGGAAGTGTAAGCACAGACCGTGCGTGTGCGTATGCGTGTGCGTATGTGTGTGTGTGGGCGTGTGAGTTAGGAGGGGTGGGGTGGCTCGACACACTCCGCTCATTGCGCTCCTCCCAGCTACCCGTATTCGGCCACCGCCTCTCCACCCCGCCCGTCCCCATTGCCCATTGCCCGATGCGATGCTGACGCGCGTGCAGTGTACTCCGGGAGCTTCTGACCTGCTCGGGGCGCCAGTCAGACAGTGTCCCCACGCCCCACTCTCCTCCCGCTGCTCCTCCACTTCTCAAAGGTGCACCGCCCACACCCGCTCCGGCCGACCCTCACACTGCGGGCGCTGGTTGCCAGTTGCCTGCCGCTGGCTGCTGGTTGCCCGTTGCCTGCCGCTGGTTAGCGGCTGCCGGTTGCGGTGTGAGTAGTGTAGGGAGTTGACGGACTTGCGATGGCGTCACCGCTCTCCGGCCGGTTGGACGGGGAGGGGGGGTGGGAGGGTTTCAGCGGGGTGTGGCCGACCTCGCGCCGGGCAGGGTCGGCGAGACGGGCGCCATTAGACGGTGTGTGTCAGAGTGTGCGTGTGTGTGTGCCCATGTGTATGTGTGGCTGTGGGTGGACGTTTGTGTGGCTGTGTGAACGGCCGCGCCCCCATCCCTGTTGTCCGAGTGCTTCCTGTCTGTCAGACTGCCTGGCTCTGTGAGTGAGTCATTGGTAGAGCGCAGTCCTGGTGCGGTGCGGCAGTGTACCGGGGTGCCGGAAGCCTGCTGCTCTGGGAACACCCCGGTAGGCAGCAGGCTGGCAACTGCACCAGCACCAGCCGCAGTGTTCAGCAGTGCAGTCATACGCACAGTGGGCTGCACAGACATTAGCAACAGTAAAAGCTTGTCTCTACCACAGTGTTCAGCAGCGCAGTTATACGCACAGCGGTCTGCGTACACATTAGCAACACTAGGAGCTTGTCTCTAACATGGTGTTCAGCAGTCATGCGCACAGCGCGCTGCGCACACATTAGCACAACTTAGAGCTCGTCTCTAACGTGGTGTTCAGCACAGTCATGCGCACAGTGGGCTGCGCACACATTAGAAACACTAAGAGCTGGTCTCTACCACAGTGTTCAGCAGCGCAGTCATACGCAGTGGTCTGCGCACACATCAGCACCACTAAGAGCTTGTCTCATCCGCAGTGCTCAGCAACGCAGTCATACGCACAGCGGGCTGCGCCCACATTAGCACAACTAAGAGCTTGTCTCTAAAGTGGTGTTCAGCGCAGTCATGTGCACAGCGGGCTGCGCACACATTAGAAACACTAAGAGCTGGTCTCTAATGTCGCCGTTCAACTTGCACAATGCAAACGCTAAGCCACCCTGATTGTTCACAAGGCACACCGATCATTACACAATGACAACCCACAAACCTATCCAAATCCATGTTTGTTTTGTGATTGCTAACTGTATAAGTCATTGTCGGCTACCCCCACACCCCAAAATCTATCTAATATCGAAATCTAATTTGGCTGTGGGGGAGGGTGGGGGGGGGGGGATTGTTAATTCGATGAAGGGTTGTTTGTCCCCCCCCCTTCTCCCACACACATCTATATAAATCTAATCAAATCAAACCGTATGATCTAATCAAACGCACACACACTCAAATCTATCTAAATCTAATTCGGGGTAATTGTAAATTCCAGGAGGGGATGTTGCCCCCCCCCCCCCAATCACACACAAATCTATCTAAGTCTAAGTTAGTGAGGGGGGGGGGGGATTCTAATTATATGGTGAGTGTGGAAAACCTCAGACAGCAGCCAAAATGTATTTACGTCCTGCCTGCTTAAGAAACAACAAGACACACCAAACCCCTTTTCTTGCCATTCTTGGTACCTGGGTAATTTGGGTCAGCAGGAAATTTAATGCCGAGTAGACATTTTTGTTTTGGTCCATGAACTTCACAGAACAATCACTGGAACAATGATTGGCTGGCCCAGTGCCGAGATAATATGAGTGTGAGTCATGATATCATTAGAATAGGATCTGTAGGACGTGACAGCAGTATACAGCGACAATCAGTGAGCACAGCCATCAGATGTTGCTAGGACATAAAACGTCAAGCAGTGGCCAATGAAACACCTCCCCTCCTTATTTTTGTAAGTGCTTGATTTTGGGGTGCCTTGTTGTCAGTTATTATCATTATATATTTGTCTTTTGTGAAAGGGTAAACCAAAAATACTAGCTTCCCACATTAATGAACATCAATTAAGAGTTGTCTAATAAATAAATAAATAAATAAATAAATAAATAAATAATAGATGGTGCTTGCTGACGCTAAACAGAGTACATTAAAAAATAAATAAAAGGACAACGGGGAGGTTGTATACTCTAGGACAATAAGAATTTTGTAAATTGGGCTTGCTATTCTGAATGTACTGCAAACTACCTCAACAAAATATCACCATCACATAACACACCTACTGTGCACATGGCTACCGTCAATACATTAAATATGGATGTTCCCTTTTGTAATAAGCGACCACTCACGTGCATAACCTACCCCATCCTGATATGGCCTTAGATGTTGCTAGGACATAACCTGCCAAAGAGTGCACACTTAGCAGCTTCCCTGGGAGCCTGCATTTCCTTCCAGCCACATACATGGCGATATTCACCAAAGTTGAAATCGACACCGGACGCACGGTGTACGAACTAGGGGCATACCTGGCAACTTTTGTTAAACGAAAATCCTAATAATAGAAATCCATCCAAGCGAAGCGAGGTGCGCAAGCGTTCTAGGGGGGTCCGGGGGCATGCTCGCCCGGAAAAATTTGGAAAATACATCAAAAATGGTGCATTCTGGTGCATTTTCAGAGACATTTTAGGCACATTATTAAAGAAATTATTACCAGTTTTCAGCCTAAATACTAGAGTGAGTAAAGTTAAAAGTACATGTATATGTATATAAAATGGAAACTATCAGGCGATTAAAGTCTTTACGGCCATAAACAATGTTTGACTGCCTACAAACTACAATCTTTTAGATTGACAGATTGAAAACTCAGACAAACGGACGGACAACAGCATACCATAAGGCCAACAATAAAATATTCTTTGTTTCCCCTCACACAACCATTTTATTGAGTAGGTAGTGTAAGTGGAACATTTAACCATTTATTTTTGGCCGAATAAGTCCTGTTTTTCAAGCGGGAAATTAAATATAATAATAAACTAAAACATAGAATGATTTCAAATTATTCAAATTATAAAATTTATGGCGATATATAGCACTAATCTAGAATTAGTTGTCGCTTTCATACACTCCGCTAGAATGTAAGTGCTGTCAGACTGCATTATATGTTGCAGACTTGCATTTCTGTAGAAGTTCACGAGAGTGACACTTGTCATAACATTACCAGCGTAAAGTAATCGGGACAGGTGTAAAACCCGCATACTCCGCGGTGCGGGCGTCACGCGGGCCGAATTTTTTTCCGAATTTGATTTTGAAAAAGCGGAATAATATGTTTATAATTCGTAGGGCGGAATGAGAATTAAAAAAATCGTAATTATTCCGCCAAAATCGTAATAGGTGGCAAAATCGTAATAGGTGGGAGTCCGCTTTATGCATCGCAGCGTATGGGTTCGATTCCAGGTACATCAAATCAAAGCACTATCGAACTGATAACGGCGGCTCGCTAACTTGGTTAGCGCCAGGGCTGGTCTGCTTAATGTCAGGATAATGCTGCTGGGTGAGACAATAGGTCATTGTGCTGAACAATGGTACCGCAATAAGGGAACACTACAAAGCCACCATTCAGTGCACAACTCTGGACCCACCCTGATAGGACCTCAGCCGTTTCTAGAATGCAAAACCCCCCACAAAAATACAACCGACTTCACACGTATTCTAAATCAATAAAAATATTAACATGGCGAGGACCATGGAACCTCCAGACAGGCGAAGGTGTCTAATTAGCCTGGCATGCTCACTGGGCGGGCCATGGTGGGGGAAGGGTTAATAAAGGCGTGTTAACCCTGCTACCTGCAACCAGGCAGATCAACACATAGAGGGTGTGTGTGAGGGTGTGTGTGTTTGTGTGTGGTGTGTGTGAGTGTTGTGTGCGCGTGCGCAATAGTGGTCATAATCCATACGTATTGATTTGTTCATTTGGGGGGGGGGGGGGGGTTCGATTACATTTTTCTACATAGTTAACATTTGTAAGACCTTGTCTTGATCTAATGTTTTGATCTAGATATACTATGTTCGTTTTTTGTTTTTGTTACACCTTTAAAGGTTAGGTTTGTGGATAATTTGTAAGGATTTCAGGTACTCCATTTTCTTTTTTGTTGTTTTCAGCTCATTTTGCTTTACAAAATCCCCCTTCAGATTCAGTATTTCATGCGCAAAAACAAGGCCCGAGGCCATTTGTGCCACGAAATTGATGGTGTACAGGCGCCATCCCTGTGTAAGTAGATATTATAAATGCAATGCGCTACCGGTATATTTGTGATTCTATGTATGAGACTTCCAGGGTGACAAATGTAATGAGGTGAAATGACCTCCCCGTGTGAAATGCCACAAAACTAAAGCTTGTTTTATTTAATGACAGCTCTAGAGCATATTGATTTTCATATCATCCGCTATGCTCGTTCTGACATATTTCTTTGGGAGAAACCTGCCACAAAGGCTACTCTTTGCGATAAGCAGCAAGGGGTCTTTTATATGCACGTTCCCCACAGACATGACAGCACATACCACAGCCTTTGATGAACAAGTTGTGGACCACTGGTTAGGGATGGCGGTAAAGGCACCTACTCACCACATGTACCAGTGTGCAAAACAACGTGAATGTTCTGTATAGCGATACTTAATAAATAGTTACTTATTTATAATAGGCCAACTCCCCGCTAAGTTATTAATCGACAAGTCAACCATAGATAAGCTTGCACTATCGATTGGTGAACCACCGACTTAGGTACAAAGTGAATGAGGAATTTCATGGTAACTGAGAACACAGTTGTGTAACCACAAGACCCATATGTCGACTTGTAAAATATGGGGAATAAGACTGCTTTTGTTTAGCGTGTGGACTCTGCGAGATTTAAATATATTTAGTTTAAAGCGTCTTCCGCTCTCTATGACATCCAAGAACCACGCCCATTACCCAGGTCCATTCCTGGTGAGCTGCACCCAGACACGCACATCTCAAGCGCGTCTCCGACAAAAAACGTGGCAAACAAGCCGAGATCTTAGGGCCAATGACGAATTTCCGCGAAAACGCGGATCCCCACCCCCCTAGGATTTAGCACTGTCAGGGAATGTGCTCTATAATATATTAATATTTTATGGGAATATAAACAAAAACACTACCTATCTTCAGTTCACTATATTATAGAGGTACTGTATGCCAACTGTCTGGCCATTATCGTGTATATATGTGTATGTATGTATGTATGTATGTATGTATGTATGTATGTATGTATGTATGTATGTATGTATGTATGTATCTATGTATGTATATATATATGTATGTATGTGTATATATGTATGTATGTGTATATATGTGTATATATGTATGTATGTATACATGTATGTATGTACGCATGTATGTATGTGTATATGTATGTATGTATGTATGTATGTGTATATATGTATGTATGTGTATATATGTATGTGTATATATGTATGTATGTATACATGTATGTATGTATGTATGTATGTATGTATGTATGTATGTGTATGTATGTTTGTATGTATGTATGTATGTATGTATGTATGTATGTATGTATGTGACCAGGCATGCGGGTCACAGCGAAACCCTCCTTAAGACATCAGTCTATCAATTAGCGATTACAAGAATGAACTGTTTTTTCCCAACCTGTAATGTCCACCATTTCTCAAAACTTTTAAATCAATTCGGTCCCTAAAAAAGCTTACCTGAAAAAATACCCGTCAACATTAAGTGGTTTATATTCTGACGGTTGGGTTAACTATGCCTACTAGAAACTACAAAAACCATGCATGCCATACACCCAACGACGAGACTGTCTTAAAGGGACCAGATATAGGTCGCGGAGAGACAACCCCTACTCCAACAAATGCTCTCAAAGTATACGTTTGCCTGTTTTAAATTTATGCAACTACATATGTGGGGGGAGAGTGCTTCTGTTGTGTTTTATTTAGTCCAGCAGCACAGACAATCATATAGAGAAACATTTTTTTAGAAATTGCAATCTAAAATAATAAATATAAAATTCAAATGTTTATTTATCATAAACAGCTACTTTTTATGTAAATAATTGATTAAATCATGTAGATTAATAGACTTTAACAGTTGAATTGAGAGCTTTCTGTGGCTGCCATCTTGGTGGTTGCCATGGCTTCCCCTATGTGTGGGGAACCCCTCTAGGTCATGTGATGAGGGAATCCCACCTATGATGTCATTCATACATCACAGACCTCAACTCTCCTCCCACATGTTCAGTGGCATGTACTGAACAAACTAAGCAAACGTATGTTTGGAGAGCTTTTGATGCTGGATTCGTTTGTATCTGGGTGAGGTATACCCGGCGACTTTAAAGTTTCATAATCCGATGAATGCATAACGGTTTTTTTCCTGGTTTTTAAAAATCACTTGCGTACACTTCATTGCTCGAATCCAATGCATGCAAGCTGTGGATATCCAGCACAATATATTGCGTGCGTTTCTACTTTAAATGCCCCCAAAGTTAGCCAATCATACCAAATGGTGGTCCAAACTAAAGTGAAGCAGATTACAATTATAAACCTGGTATATTTCTTTTAAAATGGCAGAAACTCGCAATGACCGGATTATATAAGTTTAATGAGTTGGCCACTCGTACAGAGAAGTGGCAATGCTGTATTGCAACGCTGGATGCTCCAAGGCTAGATACAACCCCACATCGGGTCGCAAAGGAACAGTCGCGTCACAGTAAAGCAAATCACACAGTAGCGACTGGCAGATTGCCTTAGTCGTCAAAAAGGCCGAAGACAATCGTCTTAGCGCTGAAAAAGATGCGGTTAAACAAACAATCCGAAGGAAATAAACAGTGAGACGGACATGAGAACATGCCTCATACAGTAAAGCGGTTTTCCCGAAAAGAAGATAATTGTGGAATGTGTAACAATTGGCACAGCTGAGTCGGTGCACCTTAAAGGGAAGAGTGGACGATGAAGTTGAGGTCTTCCCGGCAGGCACCTGGATGGAACATACATCGACACCAGTTCGACAAGAAGGCACTCAGCACACACACGTCATCAACTGAACCAATCACAAGGCACCTCCTCTCTGTCAACTGGACGCACAAACCAATCAACTGCAACACTACCAAACTGCCAGCTTTCCCGTCAATCAGGTCAATAACTCGGCCACACTTCAACAAACTTGTCAATAACTGGGGCAGCAACCTGTCAATCGGACAGGTAGAAACGCCCACAGGCTTGTCGATCACCCCATCACCTGTCAATAACTTATACACACTACTACTCAGCCCATGTAGATGTCAATCACTCAGATAAACACCCCTACATACATCACTCAGATAAACACGCATACGTACATGTCAATCGCTCAAATAAACACGTCTACATACACATCAATCACTCCGACACATACCTCATCACTGAGATAAACACGCCCACGTACATGTAAACTCAGATAAACACACCTACATACATCACTCAGATAAACATGCATACGTACATGTAAATCGCTCAAATAAACACGTCTACATACACATCAATCACTCCGACACATACCTCATCACTGAGATAAACACGCCCACGTACATGTCAATCACTCAGATAAACACACCTACATACATCACTCAGATAAACATGCATACGTACATGTCAATCGCTCAAATAAACACGTCTACATACACATCAATCACTCTGAAAATCCCACATCACTCAGATAAACACGCCCATGTACATGTCAATCACTCAGATAAACACGCCCATGTACATGTCAATCATTCAGATAAACACGCCCACGTACATGTCAATCACTTGGATAAACACGCCAATGTACATGTCAATCACTCAGATAAACACGCCCATGTACATGTCAATCACTCAGATAAACACGCCCATGTACATGTCAATCACTCAGATAAACACGCCCACATACATGTCAATCAGTCCGCAGACATGCACACATACCTCACACCTGGCACCCCACACGGCTCCCCCTACTGCGACGGGCCCGGCATGCACTAACAGCGTCCCACACTACTGAGTCGTCGTTAAGCTATTCTCAATTCTCTACCTCCGCCAGAGAAGAGTTCCGGTCTGTCACGCATTCTGTACCTCCAACACCATGCACCAGTTTTTTTAAAGATTAGTTTTTAACTGAATGATTACAAACATAAATAGAAAAATATTAAAATCAATTAATTTTTAAATCAATTCGTTTCCCCCTCCAACAATTTTTCCGTTCATTTAAAAGAGTATTACACCGTGACATTTTCTCGCCATCGCCAAATAAAGCTGTATAAGGAGTTATGCTTCCTGGGTCTCATTTGACGATTGATGTGTTAAATAAATAAGAAAATATAAGAGTTGGACTAAGACGCCATGGAATCACAGCAAAGAGGCTATTCCGACAGGTGTGGTTCTTGCTACATGGGCTACCGGAAGTGGCTTGATGGGGGCGGGGCTTAGCAGAGTTAGCACTGCGACTGTGTGAACAAAGTGTGTCACTTCTTAACTTTGCATAGTCCGATGGATCCGAGTTTCTGCCATATAAATATATTAAATTAATCATTATACTCAACTTCTTTTCTTAAACCTTTGAAATGACTTTTTTTTAATATTTAAATGGGGAAACATTCGAGATATCTGAAGTAAATGCATGAGCGTTCCTTCTCAGCAGCAATACGTATTTAATGAGTACACCAATAGCTAATTTGATTATGTAGGAACAAATGTTGATAAGTGTCTTATTTCGAAAATGAGATGCTTTGATTGGACAATGCAGCTTTAATGCGGCTTTAATGTTAACTTCGTAGAATGTTGGGTTAGCCTGGCAGGGTGCCACCCCACTTACCCTGCCGATAAACCCGCCCTCTGGTGGCAGTGAGGGAACTAACGGTGGCCGACATGGTGTGAATAGAGGGCCTTGGCCACGTTCAAGGTACGACTCGGAGGCACCTCGCAGATATTCCGGATATCGCGCGAGTGGATTTATAATTTTATTTTTTGTATTGAGGCTGTATTTATACTGTCCATAGCATATAAGCCCGGGTATTCAGGCTTGTTTTCAATGCTGGCCAGTTGTAGTGTTGGTGTTATCTTACCACACAGTGGCTGCTGATAAGGTATTTGATTGCCTGCATTTCAGCAGCAGATGGTTAGTTGGTTGGTACGGTTAGTAGCCTATGTTAGTTTTTTGGGGGATTTTCTTGGCATATATGTATTTTATTTTCGTCTACTCTCACTACTAGACTAGCCTAATCCTTATAATGGAATACGGAGCCAATTTAATAGAACATGCCACTGCAGAAACGTATGGTGTCAGATTTTCCGCGGGCATGTTTCCCAAAATTAGTTTTGCATTTTTGCACTTCAAATATGTCTAAAGTTACTCTTTTAAAATAAAAGTTACTTCCAACTAAAATAAGGTAGGCTATAACTATCAACCTCATATATTTATCTCAGAAAATGACAGGAACTCAAAATCATTGGACTATGCAACTTAAAATTTAGTATTTTTTTCATAAGAAGCTAAGTTTCTCCAGGGTAAGCTAAGTTTCTCCAGGGTAACATTGGTTTTCACTGCGCCTTGAAGACTTCCTTTGGTGACAACCCGGCGTTAAATCAACACCGCTCACTCAGCATGTACGTCAAGTGGCTAAGGCCTAACAAAAAACAAAAGTTAATGTTTCCGGTTGCCGACCGACCCTGTTAGAACTATCCGACTCGATTTTTTTTTCTGCTCTGAGAAAGAAAAAGAAAAAATCAGTGTCCATTTCAGTTTTGAGAACTGGAAGTGTAGGTTTTACACTGTGCTGTTTGACAAAAACAACAATTTTTTGCATAAACTTACCTACTGACCCCAAAAGAATGTTCCCCTGCAACCGAAAACGTGAATATTTTTCTTTTTGGCCTAAATGTTGCCAGATATTGACCAAACAATATAAGTGGGAGAAATTTCAACCACAGACAATCGGTCTTCCTCATTCCAGTGCTCCTTGCTCTGTCCTAGTAATGCCGAGTGCTAGACTACAAGTAGTCATTTTTAAGTCATTAGCTTGACTCAGCCGGGTTCGAACATGGATTCGAATCCCATGACCTACCGCATAGGAAGCGGGCACTCAACATATTTAGTCATCCTGCTGGTATCAACGAAATGTGTCTTGGGTCGCTAACCTATTTACCTAATCTAAAACCCCAACAAAGCCCGTGTGCTGCATGCAATACGGTCAGTTACTGCACAGGTACCAGTCTGCGAGGTGTCGGTACCAGCTGCACCCATGTGTAGGCTTATCCACCAAAGGGCTGGGCAGTAGTTCAGACTGCTAGTTCTCAACAACTCCACCAGATGGCGGTCATGTACAGACCTAGCAGCCTTCTAGTACAGCCAGAGTCCGCCATGGGGCAGCACTGTCGGGGGGCGCGTTCGTGGGAGGTGGGGTAGAAAACGGAGGGATGAGGGAGGGAGGAGGGAGAGAGGAGGGGGGGGGGGGGGGGGGGGGGGGAGGAGAGAGAGAGGGAGGAGAGAGAGAGGGAGGAGAGAGAGAGAGAGAGAGGGAGTGAGGGGGGGGGATGGAGAGAGGGACAGAGGGAGAGAGGGAGGGAACTAGGGTGAGGGAGGGAAAGAGGGAGGGAGAGAGGGAGGGAAAGGGGGAGAGAGGGAGGGAAAGGGGAGACAGGGACAGAGGGAGAGGAAGAGACAGACAAAGGGAGAGACGGAGACAGGGAGAATGGGAGGACGGAAGGAAAGCTTTGTTTGTTTTGTTATTTCGTCCTAGCAACATCTAAGGTCATATCAGGACAGCAGAAGGAAAGCAGTACAACTTTTTAACATAATGCAGGTTATGTTAAAGCTGCATAGTCCGATGAAATATCACATTTTCAAAATCAACCCAATTATCTAGATTTGATCTTACATATCTAACTTAGATACTGATGCACTTAATAAGCATTTGTTTCTGCGTAGAAGGCAATACTGAGTCAATTTAACAGAACCTGTTACTGCAGAAGTCTATGGTGTCAGAGTTTTGGCAAGCTTGCCAAAACTAACTTCCCATCTTTGCATTCAAAATATTTCAAAAGTTTACCACTTAAAATAAAAGTAACTTTGAACTAATGTAAAGTAGATACTAGTGATCGATCTAATATATTTATCTCAGAAAAAACACAGAAATTCAAAACCATCGGACTATGCAACTTTAAGTACACCCTCGTATTAACACAGCTCTTTAAATACTGAGCTGTGAGTATGGGAGTTAACTAGCCACCCCGTCCTGATATGACCTTAGATGTTGCTAGGACGTAAAACAACAACAAACAAACAAACAAACTAGCCACCCAATTGAAAAAAACATCCGTTCCTTTTTAAACAATTAGTTGGAACTAAAAACAAAGTGTTCCCTTCTGAGCTTGAACTGAATACACTTTATATGTATTAATTATACATAAAAAAATTAAAGTATAAAAGTGTAGAAGGGGTGTTGGAGGGGGCTGGGAAGGGGGCGGCGTTTGCCCGTTGGGGTAGGCTTTCTTAACCTACACCCCTAACAACACCGTCAAATGAGCCACCAGCTGCACCGACTTTCTTCACCCACCCAGCAGTTGGACACGGAACTACGGTAAAGTCTCACCCCTAAGAACACCGTCAAATGAGAAACCAGCTGCACCGACTTCCTTCACCCACGAGGCAGCCAACTCACTCGCAATACTTTGATGACAACACACAACTACAGGCGATGACGTCACAGTTGGAGGTACTCAAATTGCGTGTTGAATCCCACATTTCGCGAGTTTTGACCAAACATCACGAGATCTGGGTGGGAGCAGGGTGGGGCAGGGGCGAAGGGTTTGGGGAGGTGTGCGAAAGGGGGAAAGGGAGGGAAGGAGGGGGCGGGGGGAGAGAGAGAAAGAGAAAGAAAGATAAAGAGAAAGAGAAAGAGAGATATAGACAGGTAAACAGAATGAGGAGGAGATGGGTGGGGGAGGAGGGACGGAGGAGTAGGGGGGGGGGGGGAGGGGGGGGCAAGGAGGGTGGATGAGAATGGGATAGAGGAGATGGGGCAGCGGAGGAGGAGGGGCGGAGCAGAGGAAGAGGGGCAGCGGAGGAACAGAGAGTAGAGAATGCCTACGACAATTGGCGGTAGGAAAGTAATTTCTTTTAGACAACAAACCGTTCTGAGTCGTGGCTGATGTGTCATGTCACCTGTTGTTTGGCCGATACGCAGGCAGGGTGGTGTCTGAGAATGAACGGGTTCGGGGATGACGGGGGTGGGGGTGCGGGGGTTTGGGATGGGGGCGTACAGGCAGCGTTAGTTCATCTGTACTCACCCAGGGGGAGCACGTGCTCGTCGACCGGCGGCGTGACCGGTCGTGGTCCCGGTGGTGCCGCCGCCGCCGCTTCGTCTCCCGGTGGCGCCGCCTGTGGCTCGTGCTCGTGCTGGCGTCGCGCGACATGGGGCTGGCGTCCGAGTCGGGCGCGTTGTAGTAGCGGTCTGCGCGTGCGCGGTGACAGTAGACCTCGCGTTCCGGGGAAGGCGCCCGCTGGTAACCGGCGTCTCCGTAGGCGTAGTACTCGCGATGGTCCCTCTCATAGCTGCCGAGGAAGGGCGGGTGTCAGAGCTTCAGTTGTGTGTTCATTCACTGGTTTCTTCATTCATACATTGGTTTCTTCATTCATTCATTGGTTTCTTCATTCATTCATTGGTTTCTTCATTCATTCATTGGTTTCTTCATTCATTCATTCATTCATCCCTCAATCGGTTTCTTCATTCCTTCATTAGTTTTTTAATTCATTCGTTCGTTTATTTGTTCATTGCTTTATTCCTTCATTGCGTTATGCATAAATTAATTTATTCATTCATTGGGCAATTTACTAGTTATTTATTTGTTCATTGATATATTTATTAATTAGTATATTTAGTAATTGGTATATTTGTTCATTGATTTACTCGTTTATTTGTTCACTTGTTTATTGATTTATTTGTTCACTCGTTTATTGATTTATTTGTTCACTTGTTTATTGATTTATTTGTTCACTCGTTTATTGATTTATTTGTTCACTCGTTTAGTGAGTTATTTGTCCACCCATTAATTGGGTTATTCATTCATTGATATATTTATTCATTCCTTCATTTACTGGTTTATGCGTTCATTGAATTATTTGTTCACTCGTTTATTGATTGACTCGTTTATTGGTTTATGCATTTATCGATGTATTTGTTTGTTTATTGGTTTACTTGTTCATTCGTTTACCCACGCATTCATCTAGTTAGAGTTTCATGTGCTAGCTACGTGATCTTGATTTGCGAATTGATTGATGGTGCTAGGTAGTAGATGTACGATGCTGGTTATCTTCCACAGTCCCTTAGTTCCTATCATATTCAATGCTTTACGCCGTGTCATATTCACAGCGAAACGCTAGCAGAATTTGTCTAAATGCATTCACGAGTTAAATGCTAATATAAAATTGACCTATAAATCTAAAATGGTTAAATATCAAAAGATGCTATGTTTATGTCGAAACGTGGAAACACGATTTGTGCATTTTGACCAATACATGAGACCAAAGACTACGATAAGATGTGCCACTCAGCACTTTCACCTGGGAAATTGTGAAATACTCATCCAGTGGCGCCATCCCACGGCAAATAAGGTGCATCGTCTTTGGCGAGACCTGCCAGTCAGAACTGAACATTTGTTAGCAAATAACCAAACATATGGCTCTACAAAATCTCATATTGCTTACTCAAAAAAACCTACAGGAATTAAAGGCCAAAAAAAATCTTATTGCTGTATATTTGGGACTGAAAGACATGCGTGTGGGTTGAATCAATAGTTTGCTCCTCAAGGTAGGTCAATGTGCCAATGTCAAGAACCTACATGTGCTGCCCAAAAAAGATCAAAGCGGCTCCCTAATGGAGGCCCGGGAGGCAGATCTGGCTATCCCATATTTTTGATTTGGTACCCCAGTGAAAAACAATTGTGTACTTTCCCAAAAGATTGCACATATCATTCCAAATTTGTTGGGATATACAAAATTGTTATTTTGCATATTGGCGTACACCAGATTACACCGGACTGAGGGATGATGAGTACATACGCCGCCAAACCTTTATTGCCCTCCACCCACCACAGCGTCCACAACAAAGAAAGAAAGAAAGAAGGAAAGAAAGAAAAGGGAAAGAATGGAAATAAGGGAAAGAATGGAAATAAGGGAAGGAAGAAAGGGAAGGAAGAAAAGAAAGGAAGAAAGGAAAGAAAAGTAAATAAAGATAGAAAAGAAAGATAGAAAAAACGAAAGGAAGGAAAGAAAGAAAAAGAAAATTGGTCGCGTGCAACTTTAACGTTCCCTTTCATCCCAGCAGCGGACATGGCTTAGTTGCTCCACGAACCACGAGGTGGCGCCACGTTACAGACGTCCTACCTCGAGCTCTGGTTAGTTGCAGGGAGGCTCTGCTGCATGTTGCACCGCAATCTTTGATTGTTTGATTGTTTGCTTGTTTGTTGGAGTTTTACGTCCTGGCAAGATCTAAGGTCATATCAGGACGGGTACCGACTTGTGACTCTCCACTCATGGTGACTTTATAGTGCTGCCCCTGGCACCATGACCCAATATCCCACCCACCCAGTCACATTATTCTGTCAGTGAGCCAACCAGTTGTAAAATTTTCCGATATTTGAGATATGGGCTATGGAGAACTACTCTATAATAAATTCCAAACTAGTCTATATTATGGTAGATGGTATGTAAAACCCAAACCATATGAGGTATATGTGGAGTTGGTGATCCATTACTAATTAAAGATAGAAATTGTATATCAATATAGAGAGTGAGAGAGGGTCACTTCTTGACCTGAGAGAGGGTCACTTCTTGACTTATGAGAGTCTTTGGAACTCTCCTCACATACCCCCTCCCCTCCAAGTGTTATTTATGGATCACTGCACACCAGACACAACAGGGCACCGTAGCCAGATCTAACCATGCCTTGGTTACAAGGATATTGAACCCTCATTGGTGTTAGTGATTGGAAGACTGGATCATGTGATCACCACCATCTTGTTTCTTGAAACTATATATACAATAAATGAGGGAGTCTCACTCTCCTACCTTTCACGCTTTATCTACTTTCCTTCCTTGCCTGTAGTGATTTCCTATTAGCACATCTAATCGTGGGGAGTTCCACATAACAATACTCTATGTAAAATAAACGCCTAGTGTGCTATTGAAAACTCCACATTGTCCTTGTCGCATATTCAAGGTTATTAGATCACCAAAGAACATGTTGGGATTCTATTTTTTCTATGCGATGGCCTTCATTTCATCATATATATCCCTCAGTGAAAGAACACCAGTTCAATCCTCTATTTTATTAGTGATTGTTATCGACCATTACATACAAAAAAAATTACATTGGCTCCATTTACCATAAAAAGACTTGGCGACATTACGCTACACCACTCAATATACACATTACAATTACTCTACAGTTATACGCCTACTCATATACTAGTCGCCATGTATTTCTGAACATCTACAAGTACACAACTATGTGAGGTATTACTAGAGTGTTCAATACCTGTAATGCGTATGGTGATGACGGTACAGGCTATTTATAGCATTGCGGACCGCCCCCACAGACCCCTCCCCCCTCACACCCTTGGAAGTCCCCCTCCCCATCCAAGACACACACCACATTCCCCGAAGTCGACACAACAGACGGTCAGCAGAATAATGCGGAGCCAGAGCTTTGCAATAGTTCCATGATGAGTCACCAGGTGGCTTGGGCGCAGCCGGCTGAAAGCCCGGTGTAGGACGTTCAAAACACTACCCCGTCGAAAACACTAGGGTAGTGTTTTCAACCTAAGTTCAAAACACTACTGTTAAGTTCAAAACACTACCCCTACGTACGTCCAAAACACTACCCAAGTTCAAAACACTATCATAACACAGCAGCTGTAACTGTAACCTAGTTTGGTTTTACATCTTGGGAACATCTATGGTCATATCAGGACACACATACTAGTAGTATATGCTGATAGAACTACGGTGTCTGCACCACGTATTACTTAGTATACGCTGATGGTGCTGGGGCGATTTTGCCACATATTAGTAATATACGCTGATAGCACTGCGGCGTTTGCACCACGTATTAGTATACGCTGATGGTGCTGCGGCAGCTGCACCACCTATTAGACTATGCTGATGGTGCTGCGGTGTTTGATTGTTTGTTTGTTGTTGTTTTACATCCTAGCAACATCTATGGTCATCTCAGAACGGGTACTGACTTGTGACAGTGCACACTCATGGCGACTTTATAGTGACGTCCCACTGGGAGACCAGGCTGCCAGCGCCATGGAAGTAGTGTTTTGAACTTGAAGGGAGTGTTTTGAACTTAAAGATAGTGTTTTGAGCGTGGCCATGGTAGTGTTTTGAACCTACCTTTAACTAAGTTGAAAACACTACCATAGTGTTTTGAACCTAGGTTGAAAACACTACTGTAGTGTTGTTGTGGGGTAGTGTATTCGACTGGGACCTTTCCATCCGCAAAATTTAGGCTCTGCCCACCTACACAGTGAACTTGGTTTTCGAATGCAAAGAGGACCAGTCAAATGGCTTCAGTGGTTTCAGCCAATCAGAGTTGTTCTCTTCCATTGCAAATAGCTGCCCTGTGTGGGGGCTGTCATTTGCAATCGAAAAGAACCAATCAGAGCTGTTCATTTCCATTGCAAATGGCTGCCCACATAGACGGCAGCCATTTGCAATGGAAAAGAACAGCTCTGATTGGATGAAGCTCCTGATCTTTCAACCGTTCCATATCAGCCATCTTGAAAAACACCATGTGACCTTATGGATGGAGCCTCAACACACATTCGATTCATACGTATAGAAACCCACTTCCGGTCCCAGTCGAATAGGAATTTGCAAAGAAATATTTTGATATGCGTATAGAAAGGCCCAGTCGAATAAGTCCATAGTTCCATACTAATCATGCACCAGCTGACGTGTTGATTCTGTAGTATGTAGGTTGGTAGTTCAATCTCTTTGGTACTTTAGTTTTTACTTTTATTTATTACGCCCCCCCCCTCCTTGGCCGCAGTGAGCTGACTCGCGCAATAGCGGACAGTCCGAGTTACTCAGGTTTAGTCAAGCAGCGTTCGAAATAAGAGCTTGTCCGAGCCAAGTGCGAGTAGGCACGGACAAGCAGAATATGGCATGAGCTTCTCCACTGGACAATTGAACATTTTGGGCTGTAAAACATGTATTTTGTGATTTTGTTGGCTTAAAATGTAAATTACATTATTTATGACATTCATTTCGTCGTTTTGATTTATTTGTGTAGTTTTATTCCCATAACTATGGAGGTTAACCGAGATAATAAATGTAAGTGAAAATTCAGACGGACAGGTGCAAATCACACCAGACTTGTCTCATAGACAAGCAAAAAATTGTGCTTATTACTGTCGTGGGGGTGATGAAACTGGGAAATATTGTTCCTAGAGCGGGACTCGAACCCACATCTCTTTGCATTCCGGGCCAGTGTGCTAACCATTACAACACCTAGGCTCCCTGATATCAACACACTATCCACGCCTACCTGTCTATGTGGTTAATTGCCTGAGAGGTCAGTCCAGACCACTACACTCGTCCCCCTGGAATTGTAAGTCTTTTAATGCTTACAATTACATACATACAATGCAATGCAACGCACTTACATACACAGGGTAGGTTCAACAACTATACAGCGCGTAGCTTGTACAGGATCCTTGTCCCGGCAACCAGTGTCGTGTGGGTGATGCAAATTGGAAATATTGTGCCTAGAGTGGGACTCGAACCCACATCTCTTTGCATTCCGGGCCAGTGTGCTAACCATTACACCACCTAGGCTCCCTGATATCAACACACTACCCACGCCTACCTGTCTATGTGGTTACTTGCCTGAGAGGTCAGTCCAGACCACTACATTACTATCACTGTCAATCACCAGTGTAATACTTAATAGTAGTACTAGACAACTAGTAGTACTACAGTAGTAGTAGATAGTAGTCAGAGTACATAAGCACAACTGGTACTACAGCGGAATCCATGAATTAATACGATTATATGGGTATAACACACAATACAATACATAAAAAAGCACATGTGATGATCTCGGTGGTGGAGTGGTTAGCATTGTCTGACTTTTTTCTAGGTTGGACTCCTAATCCGAAGGTAGGTGGTTCAATTCCCCATGCCATCAGATCTGCCAATTTGGATTTCCACCACTGTGTATAATGGAGCAGTCACACTACGACGTGTATTCCGGCGTGCCGCCAACGCGCTTAAATATATTCAACGCGTCGAGAAACGTCAAACTTGACCCAATTTCACCAGGTTCCCACGCTACGCAACACGTCGGCGCGCGTCGCCCAGTGCCGAAAGTTTTGGTTCAGATGTGCCTGTCACTCAAAGTGTACCGACGTGTACCGACGCGCCGGTAACGCGTCTGTAACGCGTTTGTAACGCGTCCCGACGTTTCGCCCAAAAACCCAACACGTTGCCACGCGTTGTCCAACGCCGGGCCAAAACGTCGTAGTGTGACTGCTCCATAACTTACAGCATGATCAAAAGCCAGTTGCTCTCATACCATGTCTAGGTGCGAGGTGAAAAATCCCTCAGGTCGGTAAAACTTAGGTGTAGGCTCAGGCTTTCTATCGAGCAACTGTCTAATGGTGAAAACAAGTCTATTCAGACTTATCCACGATAGGCAGTATAAATCCTCAAGAAATAAAAATGTTGATGGTGGTCCGAGTACCAGCACCTGCTACCATTTCATTTTAAGAGAAAGAATAAAATATTGTGCAATTATCATATTGTCCATATCATGTACCTTTGATTAATGTAAAATGTCTCCATACACACTACAGACACACACACACAAATAAGATTATAGGATTAATAATCTTGAATGCAGACAATTTTACATAACTAATTTGAACAATGACTTAGCCATAACTTATTAAAGCTGCAGAGTCCGATGAAAACATCAAATTTTCAAAACCACGGTAATT
Organism: Branchipolynoe longqiensis; assembly: GCA_030323885.1. Lineage (NCBI taxonomy): Eukaryota > Metazoa > Annelida > Polychaeta > Phyllodocida > Polynoidae > Branchipolynoe > Branchipolynoe longqiensis. Next base: position 76,243,155 of record CM059198.1, read on the forward strand.
ATCTAGATTTGATTCTACGTCTAACTTAGACACTGATGCACTTATTAAATATTTATCCCTATTTAGGAGGGCATTCTGAGGCTATTTAATAGAACATGTTGCTGCAGAAGCCTTTGGTGTCACGGTTTTGGTGTGCTTGCCAAAATTAACATTGCATGGTTGCACATCAAATATCTTAACACTTAGCCATTTAAAATAAAAGTTACTTCATTATACCAATCAATCTAATATTTGTCTAAGAAAAATGACAGAAACTCAAAACCACCCGACTTTGCAACTTTAAACAGTGCCCGCATTGTGTGAGCCTGCGATGACGTCATATCCGGCGCCATTAAGTTAGCCATTTCAAACTGAAGTAAGGTAGATAATAACGATCAACTTAATATATTTATCTCAGAAGATGACAGAAACTCAAAATCATCGGACTACGCAACATTTAATCAATTCTAATATGTGTGGCTTCTTGAAATTCACTACATATTTCCAACAATGAGAAGAGCTGCGTTACCTGGTGCGTCTTCGGCCCGCCTCCTCGGAACTTTCCGTGCGGCGTCGCTTCCGGCGGTAAGTGTCACAGTCATAGGACAGGGAGCGTCGCCTGCGACGGGCACGAGGCATCTGTAACCATGGAAACCGTGCATTAGTTACGTCACATGCAGAAGGGTAAGCATGGCAGTTCATTTTGTTGTACACTAGACATACCTGTTCATTGTTGTAATCAACTTTATTTTGGTTATGTTTGTTTGTTGTTTTACGTCCTTGCAACATCTAAGGTCATATCAGGACGGGTACCGACTTGTGACAGTGCACACTCATGGTGACTTTATAGTGTTGCCCCACTGGAACACCAGGCCGCCAGCACCATGACCTGATATGCCACTCAGTCACATTATCCTGACACTGAGCCAACCAGTCCTTGCCATATCCTAATAATGCCGAGCACATGCTAGGAAGCAACAAGTATCAATTTTTAAGTCATTGGTTTGACTGGACTGGGGTTCGAACCCATGATCTACCAACACGGGAGATAGTATTTTGGTTTGAAGTAAATATTAAAGTCTGCAAGAGAAGAGTATCGGGTGCTATTCACTAATGTAGTGGATCATAAATGCTCCTGAGAACATTTGCCCCAATGATTAAAAATAATAATAGATAAGTTCCTTGTTTTACATCCTAGTAACATCTAAGTTCATATCAGGACAGGCACCAACTTGTGCTAGTACACACTCATGGTGACTTTATAGTGCTGCCCTCACTGGGGGACCAGGCCGCCGGCACAATGACCCGATCTCCCAGTCACATTATCCTGATACTGCGCTAACCAGTCCTTGTTCTATTCTATTAATGCAGAGCGCCAGGCCAGGTATCAACAAATATCAATTGTATAAGTCATTGGTTGTGCCATTTGTTATCCTCAGAATTCCATAACTAAACCGATTTAGTGCTCATATGAGGTATATTATTTGGATAACCAGTATTAAATGTTCTATAATTATTATAACTAAGCTGTTAATTGGGTTATTAAATTGATAAAATATGCAATAAATGTTTTGGGTGCTTTTTAAAATTGTTTAAATGCATAGGTCTAGAGTATTATTATACCATGTCCATGGTGGTAGTTGTATGGTACCTCAGGACAGCACTATAAGGCCACATGACGTGAGCACTGCCACAAACACGGAGCCATCCTAATATGACCTGAGACGTTGTAATCTGCAATCACTCACTCCATATTATAATTCAATCTGGTAACGGTATCAAAACCTCATTGAAAGCCAAGCAAAAGCACATGACAGATTTATGAAAACCAATTACCGCAATAAATGATCAACACCCCCAACCCGGCTGACAGAGCATGCATGCGTCACCATTACAGTGGTGGTAGGGAGTCATTGAAAGAAATTAGAATAAGAAAGCCTTTTATCTTGGGTGTTGTAATGATGCTCCAGTTTCAACAGTGTATAAGCCTTTCTAGGTCCCTCTTCACTCGTGGTGCTATACACTACAACCACGTTGCACCAAGCTCGGTTAAACCAAACAATCGGTTAATCCTAACTTTTTTCGGCGGCCCGTCAAAATACTACCATTTATCGTATAAAAAAAGTTGGTTAAACCAAAGTCGGTTAATCCAAACAAAATTGTCGGACCCCAGCCCACTACCGGTATGGTTAACCAAACTTTCATGTATACATATATACATACATTTATACACATATATAAATATATACATACATTTATACACATATATAAATAGATACATATATATAGTTGCTGACCCACTTGTAGACCAGGCCGTCGGCATTATGACCTGAAATGCCACAGTCACATTATCCTGATACTATGCTGACCAGTTCTTGCCCTATCTTATTAATGATGAGTGTAAAGCTAGGTAGCATAACCTGGCTTTCATTCCTGCTTATATACACAGTCAAACCAATGACTTTAACATTGGTACTTGTCGCTTCCTAGCCTGGTACTTGGCATTAACAGGCTAGGGCATGCACTGGTTAGCTCAGTGTCAGGATAATTAGACTGAGTGGGATCTTAGGTCATGGTGCTGGCGGCCTGACTTCCGAGTGGGGCAGCACTATAAAGTCACCATGAGTGCGCACTGTCACAAATCTGTACCAGTCCTGATGACCTTAGATGTTGCTAGGACGTAAAACAACAAACACACCAAACTGATTCTTTTTCTTTTCATGAAGGTAATTTTTAAATGGTACAGATTTTGGCATTCTGATTGCAAATATAATAACGGTGAATTGGTCTATTAGTCTCTGAGTTATGATTTTTTTTTTAATATTTAGTTGGTGCCCTTAATTTTAGACAGATTTTTCATCATTTTTTAAACATGTTATTTTAGTATTTTTATTCAGAGTCAGACCCAACAATTAAATATTTGTTGAGCAATTTGACATCAAACATGGCAAATTGTACATGTTAATCCTAACATGCGTAATTCACAGGGCGAAGGCGGGGCCAACATGAATGGCTATCGTGGCGCCATCTATAGGACACCCTGGAATTAATAACTACTGGCCCGGCACCCCCACGCCCCATGGTGGATCCACCCCGAACTAGCGTCCGCCACCGCCTCCAGGGCCCTAACGGCTCCATCCTCCTGGGAGTAAAAAATCCCGCCAAAACGATCACGTGACCAAACCCCGCCAGGTTCAAACCACACAACCGCCTAACCACCGGACACAAGAACACCTACCCTTTCTTCGGTCACCCACCCACACCGCTGGAAGACATGTGACGGGTAGGGTTGAGGGTTCGAGTTTTAATTTGAGATATTTTTGGTTCTATTTGAGATATTGACTTGATTTTTGTACCAAAGTGATCAGAACACAAATATCTATAATGTGATCACAGTGTCAAGTTTAAGCTATAGCCACATGCAATTAAAAATATATATAATTAGCATACCCATCCTATGGTTAAGTCAAAAGTGCTGAGAGTGGTTAACAATCTACACAACTTTGTAGAGAAAGAATTTTTCTATGTAATATTTTTTTCATGAAAGATATTTGGTAAAATCAGGTTTTACATTTGTTGCAAATTTTTCAAACCTCCGTTTCTTTTAATTTTCCCCACCCTAACTTGGCCATAATGGATACAAAACTAAAGCCAGAGATCTCCACTTTACTGTGAACGTGGTTATTTTTGGTTCTGACAGACTCACAGCACACAACGTTCAAAGAGTGCTCGTGTGCTGAGAGTAAGTCTGCCATTTTTCCAATGGCTAGTCAACATCAGCAACCACTACTAATTATTAACATTTAAGAAGGCTAAACAAAAATTAAACGACGGTTTGGGGAATTTAAAGCAGGGTAAAATCCATTCAGGGAATGCCAGGGGTGGAGGTGGACATGAGTAACTGGCCAACAAGAGGGTTTTGTTTGTTATTTTACGCCCTAGCAACATCTAAGGTCATCAGGATGGGTGCCGACGTGTGACAGTGCGCAATCATGGCGACTTTATAGTGTTGCTCCAGTGGGAGACCAGGCTGCCAGCATCATTACCATATAACCCATAGTCATTAAATTATCCTGGTACTGTGCAAACCAGTCCTTGTCCTATCCTTTTAATGCCGAGCATCAGGCTAGGAAGCGACAAGCATCAATTTTATTAGATAAAAGATTCACCCGATACTTGTAGTCCGCGGGTGATAACCAGCCTTATATAAAAACGGTCGAAAAATTGGGCTAATGAAATGAGTCTTTATGAGAGCCTAATTTCACAATCTAAGAAGCAACATTTATTCTTTGTATATGTCTTCATGTTAACCCGCTACTCTTGAGTTGGAAAATATAATAAAACATATACTTTAATGCAATTTAAAAGTGAAATCGATGGCGTTCTCTGGCCGCCAGCTTGTCTTTTTGCATTCTCTCCCATTTCACCAACTCTGTGCTAATATAAGTAACCAATTGACACTGGTGCCAGGCATTCTCCTTGTTGTTCCATACTAACGCTATTTTCGCCCGTATTTAGACTAGGTTGTAGTTCACCCCTGTACTGGAAGTACGGGGTGAATCTTTTATCTACAATTTTTTAAGTCATTGGTTTGACCCGGCTGGGGTTAGAACTCTCAACCGTCCGCATGGGAAGCCTGCGCTCTAACGATAAGGCCACCGCATCTGGTATGACCAACAAAAGGGAGGTTGTCTTTGTAATGTGACTGGGTTCTACAAACTCAGTATAAGCCATTCGGCGCATTTAATATTATGGAATGCAAACCGAGCACGGCATGCGTGCTGACCACTTGAGCACTGCACTGAGGTCAATTTACAGGCCAGACACAAAGCTTATATAATCTCTAAAGCTGCACAGTCCGATGAAAACATCAAATTTTCAAAACCAAAGCAATTATCTAAATTTGATTCTACATATCTAACTTAGATACTAGTAGGTATCCCAACTCCCACACTAATCCTACCGGAATATACGCATAGAGCCTTAAAATGCATCATTTTCAATCTGTCGGTGTGCTCTAAGTTGTAGATCAATTCAAATAAAAAATACATCAAAATAAAGCTTTATGTTTCTTCTTTCCAATAATCCTATCTATATTAGGATATGAATTTGGTAACTGGTAGAAAACCAATACTTTGTCAACCCTATTTATGCAGAAAATTAACTTTTGTTTCAACTACATTGTGCATGAATTTTTGCACTGCTCTCTTTTGCGCTGATTGATGATCATGTCAATGGTTTCATTTTGTAGCCAATACTACTGGCCAGAGTTTCGTATTTTCTTAATTAAAAAATTCTTTGGTCAGATCTATTTAAAATTTAATTTGTTCAAATAACCACAATTTCAAAAGAGAACAGTGTATAATAATGATTTTTACATGAAAATATTATTTTCTGAATAAGAACAACTTCATCACCATTCTTAGCAATGAACCGCCATGAAAGTTGCATGGTCCGATGCAATATAATTTTGTCAAAATTAGAACTACATACATTTGATCCTATATATGTATTTGGGACAGCATATACAGAATAACCCGTCCACCTCACCCCTTTGGACACTCACTTTGAAACACCCATTATGCAGGGAGACCATTAACCAGGATACAGGATATTTTTGATCAATTGCATGGTGCTAACATTTTTACCACCATTGACCTTAAATCTGGTTATTGGCAGGTAATGGTAGATGAGGAAAGTAGACCAAAAACAGCTATTAACACTACAGGTTCGAGTACGTTGTAAAATTGTCCGATATAATACATGTGAACCGAGGTGAAGTTACTATAATAAATTACAAACTGTCTATATAATGATAAATGTTAAATTATAAAAACCCAAAGGCATATGAGGGATGTGTGAACTTGGTAAACTATTATTCATTAGGTATAGAATTTGTATATTGAATAGTCTTTGAGAGGGAGTGTCACTTCCAAGCCTGGCTAGGAACAGTCTTTGGAAGAGTCACCTCACATGCCCCCTCCCCCCCCCCACATGGTATTGTTATGATCATTGACCACTGCATTGTACTCTGATTGGAGGAGTGAGTCATGTGACCACTGCATTGTACTGTGATTGATGAATAGGATCATGTGACAACGGCCATCTTGAATCTTGAGAACCTATATAAGCAATAAACCAGAGAGTCTCATTCTCTTACTTTTCATTCTTACCCTGTTTTCCTTCATTACCTGTAGTGCTTTCACTTGACCTATTTACACCACCCACACCACCAGCCGGCACGTTTACACCTGGGCCCCCTTCTGTTTTTAATCTTTATAAATGATTTACCCCAACTATCAGAGGATGCAACATTCACATTATTTGCAGACGATGCAGCACTCACAGTACACAATAAAGATTTCCAAATAGCAACCGATCAGGTTCGGACAGTGCTGACCAGGGTTAACCTGTGGTGTAGTGAAAACAAACTATCCCTTAACACCAATAAAACTGAGTTTGTCATTTATGGCACCAAAGCAAGGAAGGCAAGAGCATAACCCATGACACTGCATATTGGTGGAAACCAAATTAAGGAGGCAAGTGCATACAAGTACTTAGGAACAGTGATTGATTCTACCTTAAATGGGAATCAACAGCTGGCTAGACTAACTCAATCATTGGCACTAAAAATGACTACAAGCAGGAAGATGCAAAGCTGTATTCCAAAGAAGGATGAATCTAATCTTTGCAGAATATTTAGGAAAATGTTGTTTGATTTATTTGGATGATATTATAATTTATTCACCTAATGAGGAAAATCATCAAAAAGATGTAGCAATCATTTTGACCATATTACAGGATAATAATATGACTGTTAACCCTTTCAGACTTACATTTTTTGGCTAAAAACAATGCCTAGGTGATGTATTTATTTCAGGGAACATTAATATTTCATCTCCGAGGTGGGGAAATGTAAAAAAGATTTCATGGAAATAAGATAAAGACCCAATACATTATACATTTATTGAAAGCTGGATGAATTTCCTATCCAGCCATGTATATTTTATTATGATATTCACAAACAGGCTAATGCAAGGTACTATGGAAAAAATTTGAAAATTTTAAATCAGTGAATACAAATTTTAAAATGATTGCAAAAGGAAAATGCTTCCATATATTTGAATAAAAATACTGTTTTCACAAGCCAGAATAACCCCTTGGAAGAGTCAACAAGTTGTTTCACTGCTAAATCTGATGTGGCTATTATCTACAATCATATATGTGTACGATCAACAATAAGAAAAACGTCAGAAAATAAATCTGTTGCCACTAGGAGTACACTAAAAGTCATCCAGTGAATGGTAAAATGTTATAAGCTTTTACCCAACTACCTAAGTAAAGAATACAATAGCAAGCAAGCAAGCAAGCAAGCAAGCAAGCAGTCTCCATATATTCACTGCTATGTTACAATTTAGACCAGACGGGATGGCCGAATGAGTTAGAGCGTCCGTCTCCCGTGCTGGTAGATCGTGGGTTCGAACCCCAGTCGACTGAAACCAATGACTTAAAAAGGGATACTTGTTACTTCCTAGCCAGGCGCTCGGCATTATTAGGACATGGCAAGGAGTGGTGTGCTCAGTGTCAGGATAATGTGACTGAGTGGGATATGAGGTCATGGTGCCAGAGGCCTGGGCCTGTATGCAGGAGTCGGTGGTAGCGGCTTTTGGTGTTAGCGCGTAAACCCCGGGTAGCTATCACCGAGCAAGGGAAGTATGTCAGGTGGTATTCAGGAGCAGGTAACACTTACATTATAGCTAAACGTGAATTTATTTATAGATTTGGGAATTCCCTCCAGTCAACGATATGAATAACGCCGCCAATGTGGCGGCGGCCTTAATATTGCTTCGAATTTAGGGTTAATTTGATTAAATTTCACTTATGGCGTATGTAATTCTGTTAAATATGACAGCATTTAATAGATTTGGGCTAATATATATAGCCGGCGATACGGCGGCGGCCATATTTAGTTGATGTTGGACAGTATGGATATCGACGTCGCTGTGGCAGCGGCGATTTGTTTACTTTACATTCATCGATTCGACACTATTAATATCGCCGCCAATGCGGCGGTAGCGTTAATAACGGTTCGAATTTAGGGTTAAATTGATCAAATTTCACTTATTGCGTATGTAATTCTGTTAAATATGATCGCATTGAATAGATTTGGGCCTAAAATATTCTTCTATACCTGCTCTTTACCAGGGGTAGCGTACCACCGTTTAAGGTTTTGGTGTTAGGCCTATCACCCACTCGTGCATACCACTTTTCGCCGCTACCCGGGAAATTCCTGCCTACAACCGTTTTGGCTCGCTAGCACCGAATACCACCGACTCCTGCATAGGGCAAGGACTGGTTAGCTCAATGTCAGGATAAGGTGACTGAGTGGGATATCAATCAGGTCATGGTGCTGGCGGCCTGGTATCCAAGTGGGGCAGCACTATAAAGTTGCCATGAGTGCGCACTGTCACAAGTCGGTACCCGTCCTGATATGACCTTAGATGTTGTAGGATGTAAAACAACAAACAAACATACAATTTAGACCATTGTACGGAAAATCACGTACTGAAGTCACAATGGCTTTTCATATTCGTACGGATTATTCCGTACCAAAGTCTGAAAGGGTTCAGGAATCTAAATGTGAATTTGGAGTAGCTAAAGTAAAACTCTTGGGTTACGTTGTTATGTGCAGCAGGATTAAAACCGGATCCTGAAAAAATTATTGCAATTAGACATATGGCTTCTCCGACTAGTAAAAACGAAGTAAGACGTTTGCTAGGGTCAGCAGGGTATTATCGACAATTAATTCCTAACTATGCTGATGTTGTAGCTCCTATAACTTATTTGACTAGTGATGTGATATATGCGTATCGTACTGTATCTTCTGATAGTACAGGTTTTTCTCCTTTCTTTCTAACCTACGGTAGACATCCAGGTACGAAACATAGTTCATTTTTGTATCGATCAACAGGTACAACGGATTCAAACTTAGGTTATTGGAATAGACGAATTGTCCATAACTTTAGGAGGCTGTCGAAAATATAATATTGCTCATCTGAGGAGGAAGGCGAATGCAATTAAATTAACTCAGGGTGATAAAGTTGTTTTGTTAGTTAATGAATCGTGACCCGTAAAGAGGAAATACGATCCAGGATACATGGTGGTTAGATCACGAGGTTCAGTCGTGACCGTGGTAGGACCTAAGAATGATCGAAAAATTGTTAACCGAGATAAAATTAGAATAGTGGATTCTAATATAATTTGGGATGATTTGAGACCTAGATTAATGCGTACAGAGAGGATAAAAGGTACAGCGCGACCATTGCCATTCGATCCAATGATTTTGGCCAGGATAGACGCACTACTGTATTTTTGGTGAATAAAACAAAACAAAAACCTAAACTAATACATTCACGAGAAATTGGTACTGGAGCTGTTACGCGCCAACAGGCACGGAATGTGGATTCAATAATTGGTCGTTATAATTTATTCAATAGGATTGACCAATCACAGCAAAGAACGCCGCGGAAGGATGGACGAAGACGCGGAAGGATGGACGAGGACGCGGAAGGATGGACGAAGACACGGACGACTAAGTGCTTCGGCTCAACCAAGAAGAAAATTCTTTGTTTCTGCGCCACTAATACAGAATGATTGCGCCATACCTAACCATTGCGGTAATACGAAGCATGAACTAAAAATAGTGCAAGTCGACAGCTTCAAAACTGCTCAACAGGGTTTGCGAGGTTTAGTCATAAGAAATGTTTATATTCCTAACTAAACTTGCACCAGTTTGGACGCGTTGTGATGTAAGTTGCGCCACTAATAAATGTTACTAATTCATTAGAATTACAGTCATGTTTTGATGGGATTGAAAACACAGTAAGTAGCATTGCTATAGTAAGATAATAGACACTTTTACTTACGAATGCTTCTGCTTACATTTCAGGTTGGATGATTTGTATGAGTTGGAAAAATTAGTATTAACATGGTAGGAATTGCATAGACATTGTCGTGTACATCCATGTACTAATTAATCTTGTTATTCTACCGTGACATAGACTGAAAAACGTACACCTGTGGTGGGCGAGATGTCACATTAACAAATAACAGATCGATTCTTTCCCATTGACTTTCTATTTATCTAGCTTAATTGTTTGTAGCTATGGCAAGTGTTATCGGACACTTGAAGTCATACGTAACGTGGTGGAGATGATGTCTTATTCAGTAGATCGAGCTGAAACTGTTTAGCTACTGGAAAAGCTATGACCTGTCACACGAATAACTGAAATGCTCGGTATTATTAAATTAATACTCGATAAGCTCTGTTAATGCTATTTGAGCTCTAGATTTGTTTTCAGGGTAGACTAAGCAGGTTTAAGAAGTGATACTCTTAGAGCGGTGATCAATGCAATTATTCAAAGATGTTATATGCTTTTGTTGGGACACACCATTGAGAGTGCATTAACTTTTCTTAGTTCCAAAAATCTTTCTCTTTGGAATGTGCAGGACCATAGCTGCTTAACACAACACCTTGATTCTTGTAATACTGTATTAGTCATAGTGAATTCTCAAATCCTGAAAATTTATTCCAGACTACTAATCTAGGTACTCTTTTCATACTCTGCATACTCACGGCGAAAAAAGTGAATGCAAATAGTCGACACAGTTCTTCTATTCGGAATTGGATAACTTCTTCGCAACCAGACGGAATGGCCGAATGAGTTAGAGCGTCCGTCTCCCGTGCCGGTAGATCGTGGGTTCGAGTCCCGGTCGAGTCAAACCAATGACTTTAAAATTGATACTTGTTGCTTCCTAGCCAGGCGCTCGGCATTATTAGGATAGGGCAAGGACTGGTGTGCTCAGTGTCAGGATAATGTCACTGAGTGGGATACCAGGTCATGGTGCCGGCGGCCTGGTTTCCCAGTGGGACAGCACTATAAAGTCGCCATGAGTGCGCACCGTCACAAGTCGGTACCCGTCCTGATATGACCTTAGATGTTGCTAGGACGTAAAAACAACAAACAAACAAACAAGATAACTTCTTCGCGAGTATATGGTAATGTCGCTAAGTAATCAGAGCCGAGAAAGGGAGTATTATTTGGTGTTGACGGCCACGCGCGCGAAGCGATTAAACAATTTTATTCAGCTTGACTGAAGCTGTATTTACAGATAATTTGACACGGTGTGAAGCGCAATTGGACAAAAGATCAGCATGGGCATGACGTCATCGGTAGAAACTGTGGTAAAGTTTCGTCCATATGTTTATATTCTAATAAAAGCAGAACTAAATACCTAAGATACTTAGAAACATGAAATAAATAAATTAAGATATCTAGACGATCTATTCTATATTACTACATGTATTACAAAACATATAAATGAATATAAAATTATGATATAATACAAATTAAATTAACTTTTTTTAAACATTGTTATTTTCTATAAAGAGATTTATTCTATATATTGATATTATTTAATCATATAATATATATTATAACAATTATTTATTTGATTAAAAATGAATACAAATAATATTCTTGAAGAATCTTATAGATGCAAACCAAAGCAGAGAGTAAATACTTGTAGACAACAATCATGAACAGTAGGGGAATAACTGTCTGATCCCTATGATCCGGGCCAGAACTGATCTTTCTGTATCCCCATGTTCATGACAGATAGGCTGGGTTTGTTTCGTTCAATTGTTAGGTCAAACGTATGGTTACTCTTGTGGATGTTGAATTCTAGACAGAAAAAATCTTCATAAATATTCCGTTAAGCAAAAAACTCTTGTTGATGCCTGGGGAGGTATCAGATATACCATTGCATATGAAATGCTAAGGTATGGAGATCTTTTTCATTTATCTAAAGATGATCTGCAAGATTCTTCGTTTTTTTCCTATTGTTTGCTGAACGAGACATGTTATGCTTTCTACTGCTTATCAAGCAGAGAAGATGCCTGGGGAGGCACAAGTTAATGCCTATGGTATTGAAAGAACTAAATCATTCTCCACAAGAGCGACTGTTCGTTGGCAGGTCAGCTGAAATGATTATAGGCAATTCCTATTTTTTTTAAGATATATTTATTTCACTTCACAAGAGCGAGACCTCGAAACAGCAGGGCTATAAGATGAGATGATATATGTATTTTTTTTTATATGACCTCCAGATATATTTTTTTTTATATAATCACTTTTCGGAAGTGAACTGTTGGGAACAGCTGGGCCTAGAAATGATGATTATTATTTTTCTCATACACATACTGTGATCACTTGGGCCTAGAGAATGATTATGTGTGATGATTATTTTTTACATTTATTTCACTTTGAAAGGGCAAGACTGTTAGAAACAGCAGGGCTAAAAAGATGAGATAATATTTTTTTTAATTGAGATCATAAGCAATTAAATAAAATATATATCATACTATTATTTATTTAAATAATACAACTACAAAGCTATGTGGGTTTTACAAACCTATATTACATTACAAAACTGTGTATTGGTAGTAATATACAATAAATGACATCTAGATACTATCAAACTAAAATTTCTTTGGATCTGGCCAAGAAATTCCTTACAATAATACTTTCATTTGAAAATTCATGAACATAAACGGTTGAATATTATCATCAGGTTCATTTGAAAATTCATGGACATAAAAGGTTTCAATATTATTGTCGTGGGGGTGATGAAAATGGGAAATACTGTGCCTAGAGCGGGACTCGAACCCGCATCTCTTTGCATTCCGGGCCAGTGTGCTAACCATTACACCACCTAGGCTACCTGATATCAACACACTCCCCACGCCTACCTGTCTATGTGGTTACTTGCCTGAGAGGTCAGTGCAGACCACTACACTCGTCCCCCTGGAATTGTAAGTCTTGTAATGCTTACAATTACATACATACAGGCAATGCACTAACACATACATACACAGGGTAGGTTCAACAACCATACAGCGCAAAGCTTGTACAGGATCCTGATCACGGCAACCAGTGTCGTGGGGGTGATGAAAATGGGAAATACTGTGCCTAGAGCGGGACTCGCACCCGCATCTCTTTGCATTCCGGGCCAGTGTGCTAACCATTACACCACCTAGGCTACCTGATATCAACACACTCCCCATGCCTACCTGTCTATGTGGTTACTTGCCTGAGAGGTCAGTGCAGACCACTACATTATCATTGTTGTCATGAAACGTGGTTCATTTGTAAATTCATAGACATATGCATGTGTCTTGGTGATGTGGTTCATTTGAAAATTCATAAACATAAAGTGTTGAATATTGCCATGATGTCATGAAAGGTGGTTCATTTGAAAATTCATAGACATATAAGGTGCTGAATATTATCATTGTTCATGAAAAGGTAAATATAATGCTGAATGTTGTCATTTGTTGTCATGAAAGGTTGGTTTACTTGAAAAATCATGAACATATAATGTTTCGAATATTACTATTTATGCATGGAAATGTGGTTCATTTGAAAATTCATAGACACAAATATGTCATGAAAGGTGGTTCATTTGAAAATTCATAGACATAAAATGCTGAATATTGTCATTTAATTCATGAAAAGGTGGTTCGTTTGAAAATTCATGGACATAAAATGTTGAACATTGCCATTTATTATCAAACATATTATTAACTTATGCTGTCATTGACATTGTTGAGGTTGTTCTATGAACATATTAATGATCTTTGAACTGGAAAATGTATATTGTTATATAATCTATAGTGATAGATTTAAAATCTTGAAAAATACTTGTGGAATTGTATTATTCAAAATACTTTATTGAATAAAAATCAGATATATGTAACGCGAAGTATGGTAACTTCCTGCGAAATGATACTATAGATCGATAACAACTCTTCAACACCGGATCGATATCATCAATACCAACTCGATGCAGTTGTTCTGACGAGAACACTGGCATATATGGAATTGATGCTGGGATCGATAGTGACTCTTCGAGACTGATCGATAGCAACACGATGCAGTAGTTAGGTTGGGAACACTGGCATATATTTATTGAATGAAAAATTGACGTTTCCCCGATGGAAACAATTGACATTGAAAATTGACGGCAACTGCTGGAGAAATGCCTGATACTGCTACGGCATATGTAAAACTTGAGCTAAAAGCTAGAAATCTATTGTTATTTAATAATATAGATGCGGTCATTGTGATTTCATTGTTTTGTTTACCTTTCGAATCTAATGGACCTGTCACATTACGACCTATGCTGGCGGCGTATGCGTAATGTCAAAACGTTATAGGTCGACGTAAGCCGACCTTTTTGCACTGCGTGAGCTCCCAGCCGCATTTGAAGCGTATGCGTAACCTACCCCTAGCCTATGGCGGCGTAACTCAACCTATGCGCGGCCTACTGTGATGTGTCTTGACGGTTGTGATTGACAGGTCAAGCGTATATGTAACCTATGCCAACTTATGAGTAGCGTATGCACAACCTATGCGAAGCGTATGCAAAGCGTGCGATGACGCATGCTATCGGCGAGAGGTCACAGGGGTCGGTCGCAGCCTGGTTATAAATACCCTGGAACAGCAGCTGTCCCCTCACTCTTCCACCATGCCTGCTAAGAAGAACACCACTACTGCTGCTGCTACACCAGCCTCCATAGCTGGAGGAGGACTAGGCCATGGGAGAGGCAGGAAGAGGCAGACTTTGCCATCTTCACCATCACCAGTCTCACCTGCCTCATCACCTGACCACTCTCCAGAACACCACTCTCCAGAACACCACTCTCCACAACACCACTCTCCATTTGAAAAGCTGGAGATGGAAGTGTAGACCCAGACAACACGACAGTGGCATTCCCGCTCCAGCTCTCCAGCTTCTCGTGGCAGCTCACGGGTGGCGTCCGCCTCAGTCTCCAGCAGCACCTCTGGCCTGTCCTCTGCCAAGAGAAGGAGGGCCAAGAAAAGCGACTGAGGGTCAGATGCTTGACTTCCTGCAGGAGAATCCAGTCATCTGGAATGTCAACATGACCGACTACCACCGCATCAGAAAGTTTGTCTGAGTCAGTCAGTCCGACGGACTATTGAACTTGTCGGGGCTCTCGGGAGTGTTGGGGGTCTCCAACTTGTACCTCCCCCCCCCACCAGCCCCGATGTCACCAGCTGGGGCCGGCCCCAATAGGACGAACGAAAAGTGATTGTAAATATTTGTAGATATGTGTATATATGTGTAGATATGTAGCTATGTAGTCATAGTTTGTATTTGTAGTAAAATGTAATGTTGTATTGTTTATGTTATGTATATATATATATATATGTCTATATGTAGCCATAGTTTGTATCTGTAGTAAAATGTAATGTTGTATTGTTTATGTTTGTATGTTTGAATGTATAAATGTATATATGTGTCAAGATGACTAAATACTGTAAACTAGAATTTTTGTGTCCGTGTTCAATAATGGCATGCCATAATGTAATTGTTATAAATTAAAGTACAATTAAAGTAAAATTGAAAATAAAGAATAATTATCAATAATATTAAGGACACATGTCTCTACCCTCTCTTCCCCTTCCTTCCTCCACCTTTCTGACCCTATCTCTTTCTCTGACCCTCTCTTTCCCTGTGTTCTTAGTATGTATGTAAAAACAGTGGTTATGCTTTCAAAAGTTTAATTCTTACAAAAAGAGAGCAAATTCCTTACAATTATTGTCCGCTGCTGCCTCCTCCTTCTCCTCTCGATACGTGCCGCCAGAAGAACCATGAGGCAGAGACCTAGCTCATGGTTATAAAGGGCAATTCTGTACCGTTGCTGGAACCATAGCTGTTGTGCCTGGACATCCATCCTGTCTGAGCAGCCGAGCATGAATGACAGAAGAAAGTCTGGTGGCACTTTTATATACCGAGACCATAGGTTGGGCATACGCCAGACGTAGGCTTGTTATACGCTAGGAGCACGCTCGAATACGTTACACATAAGCTAGGCGTACGCTATATACGCTAGAGATATGCCAAAGGCGCGGGTTCAGTGAAGGCCTAACCTTTGCCGACCTACCCCTAACCTATGCCGGCGTACGCCTAGCGTATGAGCAATGTATGAGGCATATGCTGGCATAGCTTGCAAATTTTGAACATGCACAAAACTTTTTCGGCGGCTCGATGTACTCCGACCTATGAAGAGTGTATATGATGTATGCCCAACCTATGCCTGTGTATGACGACATATTGGTCAAAAACCGCATACGCCAACATAAGCTAACGCCATAGGTCGTAGTGTGACAGGCCCTTAAATTAGCGCTGTGCGTATACGGCATTCTGTCGTTCGTGATTAGATTTGTTAAAACTGATATTTGATACTTGTACAGGTGGTAGAAAAAGACACTTTGAATCAATTTCTGCCTTTATTTAGACTGAAAACGACTTATTATTGGTGAAATCGAAGAATGGTTTGGTTTTGCAAGAAAATAGTTTGCGAAACTAGGTCATCAATTCAAACTGCTTAAGCCTTGTTTTCTCATAGACTTGAGATCCGCAATGTTAACTCAATCAGGGATGAAAGTGGTCTCTGGGGAAAAAAAGCGGAAATGCTGATATTCTCCCATAGGCTTAGCATTGTCAGGAAATCGCGGACCTGTCGAACAACCACACGTCTACCATCTATGTCTTCAGGTTTCTGCGAGTTTGACACCCGGAAATACAAAATAAGTGGCCAAGTGCATCAATACATTTCAAAATGGTAGTAAACCCCAAATCCGATTTGTACTAATGTAAGGTTGATGCTTTGAGACAGAAATGTACCTCGAGAGTGTCACATAAGACCTCTAAACTGTCACAAAGTTTTTTAAAAAGGTCGGATTACACTAAAAATTATCGCAAATTGTTCATATGCTTCTTTTAACATCATATTAGATATCAGAAATGATTGAAAATGGTCATATTTTTTATTATTATTTTTATTCGAAGTCTGAAACCTTATCTATTAAGACACGTTAGATTTAAGTCACTATTCATTATTGGTTAATGGATACGATATGTTAGATTGAGTACAACGTAGTGATGTAAACTTCTTTCTACGCTGCTTGGGCAGGTGGTAAGAAGTGGAGGAGCGGGGTGCGTTTGGGAAATACAAATGGTATATTATGGGAAAAGGTATATAGTGCCATGTGCATAATTGTTTATGTAGTTGCTGGTGATCCTTTACTCATGGTCAATAGTCATTGTGTGTTAGTTAGAATAATAACAATAGGTATGCAGGTATTGCAGGTATTGCAGGTATAGCAATACCTCAGGGAGTTTGACGCCCCTGCCCTGCAGAGTTGTAAACAACTGCCTTGTGGTACAGGTTCTTGACAGAACCGAAGGCTAAGGGAGCAAACCTTAAACAGAAACCCATGTCACTGTGGCAGCATTAAGAGCGGTTGATGTATGGAACTCCCAACATCGACCAGCCACTGCAGGGACAAATAGTTTTGCGCCTGTCTTGACATGTTCTTGCCGGTGTGAAACCGATATTTGCTCCCTGAGAGAGTGCCGCTGGTAACTTGCAAAAGCCAGCAGCACTTCAACACCTTTGCAGTCAGCTTTCATGAAATGTACAACCGCAGAGACATTAAGACCGACTCATGGACGCAACTCTCACAGCAGAGAGCTAAATGGAGAGCGGCAGTCAAGTAATGAAAGCAGTCTTTGTCGCATCGCGACCGACAGCATGATGATGATGTTAGTTAGATAGTGTGAAAGGGCACTAGGAGATAGTGTGTAAGGGGCATATGGAGCTCTACCCACTACCCCCCCCCCCATTAGTCACGGATCACCACACACTCAGCTCAGACAGGTGGTGGCCAGGGAGCCACACCGCATGGTGTTGGTGGGCAGATCATTGTAGCCATGGCGACACAGGAATGCTTGATGTTCAATGGGTGAGCTATAAATGCTTGATGCTCATTGGAGAATATGGTCAGGTGACCTACCATACCAGATCCATGTACCACTATAAATAATAAAGCTGCGGGCATTGGCTCTCTCTCTACTTTCACTCTTTATACTCTTCCTTCCTCCTTTTGCCTGTATTGATTTCATTATAGCCTGCCTACACAAGCACAGATTCCAGCCGTCAACTTTACAAGTAGTTGATCTAAGGCAGTGAAGTCATTCTGTCACTACTATACCCCCTAATTTTGTTGAGATTTATGTCCATTTTCCTAGCAATTACATTGATTATGCTTAAACTATAACAGTATTGGTTTGTTTCTGGTAATTCGTTTTTTCTACATGGTTATGTTGGTAGTCAGATGAAATTTCAAAGATATTGATTGCGTACTTTTTAAAATAAAAGGATTTATGTAGCCCATATCTCTTAATTGTTCATACTGGCAGATGCAAATTCAAGTTTGTTGTAATTTTTAATGACCAATATCACGAAAAATAAAAAGGTGGTTACTCTGGAAAAAATACTTGAAATATGCATAATAGTAATACACATTCCTGAAATACAAGTTCCTGTGTCCATCACTTTTTTAAAAATAATTGAGCGCTGAAATGTGGGTTTCAAGCAAACTGTCAAAATACGTGATTTTGGGGTCAAATTTGGGAGTATTAAAGACCCTATAACTTTTGAACTAATCATCCGATTTTAATCAACTTTGTGTCTTTTCTCTTCTGGTACAAGCTATCAAACTGTATTAAAATATAGTACTTTCTATGGAGTTGCAAAAAGAGCGGGGATACCTAATACTAGTGCACTTATTAAACATTTATCGCCACACAAAAGGGAATACTAAAGCAATTGAATAGAACCTAATTTTGCATGGTTGCACTTCAAATATCTCAAAAGTTAGCCATTTAAAATAAAAGTTACTTCAAGCTAATGTAAGGCATATAAGATGGAGATTGGATATGGTGCTGATACTTTTGTTTAATACATGGTCGGCGATATCAGACGTTTGCTCCGATTTTTTAAACCCATCTAAACCAACTACAAATCATCCAAAGGTGAGCAAAGTAGTTCATTAAACGACCATACACCAAGCAGAATACACCAAGCATATGAGGCGCAGGTAAACACTAATAGCGAAAGTGGTATTGCGACACTCACATAAGACAGGTAAACAATCCACACAAAACAGCGAAATCTGTTTGTGACACACGCACATGCTGTAGCGCATAGGCAGCACACTTTTGGGCTACACTTCCGCACCAGCAAGCGCGTAAACAACGAAATCCATTTGCGACACATGCACATGCTGTGTCGCATACGCGGCACACTTTTTGGCTGCACTTCCGCCCCAAGTGAGCCCGTAAACAACACACATCCCGAACGCAAAACGTCCAGACCCGAGAAACATGGATTCAAAGTTCCTACTATGTGGAGATTCCAGGATAAGAACCATCGCACCCAAAATAGTGGAGGAACTGAATTGGAGGGCTCACCAGAACTTCAGAATATACACAGAAACCCATCCTGGTGCTGGGACCAGCAGGATAGTAGACCGAATTCTCCAGAAATTCAATGCAGAAAAGCTAGACCAAGTATACATAATGGCAGGAATCTGTGACCTGACCATCAAAACAGGAAAGAGGAAGCTAACTCCACAATTCCAGGATAAGGATTCCCTGCTCCTTTATATGACAGAGGAATTCCGACATGCACAAGCAATCATGCTACAAATAACAGACACACCGGTAATCTGTGAATTGGTGGGAAATGGACATTGAAACTTATACAGGAAGAAATGATCACCCCAGCTACCAAACACTAATAAACAGATGCATACCAGAAATAAATGCCTTCATCCATAGACTAAATGAAGGAATACCAAATACAAGCCTAAGGACGCCCAGATATGGGACGTACGTCCACAAGCTGCGAAAGGGGAAATGGACAGCTCAATATGCATATGGACTATATGATGGTGTCCATTATACGCAAACATTCGCACATAAAATAGCAGCCAAAGTATCGGACTGCATCATTGCGAACTGTAAGTGAGACAGATGAGCGCACAAGCGGATAAGTATCCCTTTTTCATTCTCTTGTTTCTCTTCTCTCTCCTCCCTCCTATTTTCTTTCTCTTCTCTCTTTCCTTTTCCCTAAAACTGTCATATATAAGCTCTCTGCCGCAACTAACTGTTAGACTAGCTGGCTGTATACAGGTTAAACCTACAGATGCGTGTTACCTTAGAAACACTAACTATATCATATGATCATGATATCACCGACCTGCAGGAGCAGAAACTGATACAACACAGAATTAATCAAAACAATTATGGACAAGTATAAGCCAGATAAAGTAGCTAAAGCAAGCGGGAGACTTCATCACATAGAAGAGTACCATAAAGCAAGAAATCAAAGCCATAAATCAGTGTGGAAGGCCAAAAGGAAATTTATTATCACACAAGACCAAAAATGGGGTAAAAACTTGCATAAATTCTGGAACAACATAAAGATCCTAATTCCAAACGACAAAAATAAAGATACAATTACCTTATATGAGGGAATTGAAATCAGCAACAAGGATACAGCAATGTTTTCAATACACTCCACATGACAAACACAGCAATCACTATTGTTATGTAGTAGGAATCAGTTACAGCAACATCATCCACTTTGGAGCATTTGAAATAGTGTTTTCAGCTCGCCGGTTGCCAAATTGGCCTCACTTCTTCAGCTTCTTGATTTGCGTGCCGTGAATGATTTTACTATTTTTTATGCTGATTTAAGAGCAAAAAGCTTGCTCTTCAATTTGATATGTGTTGAACCTTGAATTTCACCGTGAAAGCTTTTCTTCAACTTTTCCTTTCGAATTTCCCCTCACTTCTATTACATGTATCTCAACATCTTTGGTCTCAAAATGAGGCTCAAACTGTCTTCTGTCCTGCCATTGTTAGATATTCTTAGTAACTGTTTAACACACATATCACTGCCACACAAAAGACATGGGGGTTCAGGACCAACTCCTGCCAGGTTTCATGTAGCCTGGCTGAGTCACTGATGGCAGCCTGTTTGGAGTAGCTAGTATTATTTTTCAAACTATGCGCAACCACTTTTGGAAAATGACCAATGCATTTGAGACCCCTCAGAAGAAACGTTACTGATCTTCTGAGCCTCGACCAATCAGAATGTGCCTTATATCAATAGAAAGCTATGACCTTGACCTACGATGTAGTGTGATTTTTGTAACGATGCATTTAGGTTTTCTTAAACAAGTTAAAGTTGCTGTATCCACTTTGACACTTCATAACATTTTAGGCTATGATCCGTTCTCAAAGAACTCGATACCATTAAAAAGAGAAATAACTCTTTAATGTGATATATATAACACGACCCGGAAATATTGCCCTCGGAAAGTCCGTTTTAGTTTTGTTTAGGTTTTTTTCAATGAATTTATTTACCATGCCCATACAGTTTTAGGCTGGGATCAACTCTCAAAGAACTCCATACCACTAAAAAGAGAAGAACTCGTTTTCAAAATGATATATGACATGACTCGGAAATATCTCTCCCGGAAAGTGGTTTCTTGTGTTTTTTTAAGTATATATATTTATGAATTGATTTACCCTGACCATAACATTTTAGGCTGAGATCAACTCTCAAAGAACTCAATACCAGTAAAAAAAAAATAAAAAAGAGGAGAAATCGCTCTTTAAGACTTTAAAATGATATATGACACGACTCGGAAATATCGCTCTCAGAAAGTGTTTTTTTATGTTTGTTTAAAAAGTATATATTTACAAATTGATTTACCCTGACCATAAAAATGTTATGCTGTGGTCAGTTTTCAAGGAACTCTATACCATTAAAAAGAGGAGAGAATGCTCTTAAAACTGAAATATCGCTCTCAGAAAGTCCAGTTTCTTTTGTTTAGTTTTGTTGGTGGTTAAAAAGAGGAGAAATCGCTATTTAAAATGATATACAACATGACACAGAAATATCGCTCTCAGAAAGTTTTTTTTCTTTTTTTTAATAAGTTTTTTTTCTTTAAATTAATTTATTTACCCTCAGAAACCTGCACTGCCGACTAAAAACACCCAGCTATTATTGTTAAATTATATAAAAGGACGTTGAGCATATGCTTTCCTTTTATGACGTTCCTTTTAAAACTCCACAGAAGAGGCACAAACTTTGACAAAGTATCAGAGAATGACATTTCTTGCTTGATCCCTTATGTTCTGGAGATAACATTCACCTTCATACCATGGGAGTTGGGTGTATTGTACACCACAGCTTCCCAATTTGCCGCCACTTTTCTGACTTCAGTAGGCTGAGAGAAGGCCCCTGAAGGCAAAGGTAACACGGACCGACCTAGTTTCCTTTCTAAGCTGTTAGTACTATTTATTAGTAGTGTCACCACATTTAGCCTACCACATTGACACTACCTGTTCAACAGTTGTCTAAATTAAAGGAACCACACCACCCACAGCGTGTTGCTGCCAACAAGGCGTGGACATTTCGATTACTCGTCATTTGTTAGGTATGTGCAAAAAAAATTCAAACCCCTTCAATAATTAAAAAAAAAGGCACCGCTGGAAAGAGCTTGAAATGCCATTTAACATGACACCAAGATTATGGGAAAAGGGGGAGTATTAAGGAAGTTATGGCCGTTTCCAACTCTGAAATTGGTCATTATTTTCTTACATAAAATTAAGGTATAAGCACTAAATTTCTGTGACCGAAATTGGTGACTTTTAAGGGAAAATGCATGTAATTTCTTTAATAATTGAGATATCTCGATGAAATTTGGACTGAAGCTAGATTAAGACATGTTCTATTGATATAATTCAATAAAGTGACATTCGAAACAAAATTAAGTGACCTGAAACAAAAGTAAAGTGACCTGAAACAAAACATTTCTGTGACTGAAATTCATGTACTTTCTTTAATAATTGAGATATCTTGATGAAATTTTCAGTGAAGCTAGTTTAATTTATGTTCTATTGATGCAATTCAATAAGATGACATTTGAAACAAAATAAGATGCAATTCAATAAGATGGCCTTTGAAACAAAATAAGTGACATGAAAACCACACTCTCTCATCTCTGTGGCGTGAATGCAGAGGGGTGTGAGGCAGAGGTGAGAGTGTCAGAAAAGGTGATACTGTTGCATCCCTACTCGCGCCGATTCTGAGGGGCTAGTCACAATTTCCCCAAACTCAACACTATATAAGATTAATAATGGCTGCACCCTCATATTAACTTTTCTAAATCTTGAGATTGCTAAAAAAGGGTGAATTTTCAGGTTGAAAATGAGTGAAACTTTTGAAGTTATTATTGGAATAGCAAAACTTAACCAAATTGAAATATTGTTAAACTAAGCTGTAAAGGGATTCCTATACTACATAATATACAAAAATGATGAAGATTGACCAAGGCAAACCAATTATAGAGCCGTTTTTCTAGACCCCTCCCAAAAATCGGTGCGATTGGCCGGATCAGTTTTGTTGTAAGAAAATATCCGCCGCGAGTCGCCGTTTACGCACATACCTACATTTGTTACTTTAAAGAATCGCACTGCAAAATGGACATTATGACCACAGCGAGGACGCACCCGGAGCAACGAGGTTAAATAAATAAAAATGCATCGCCATCGCATCGGTAATCTCAGCACGAGTATGTATCTGTAGTATCACTGGCCCAGATCACAGATGGAGGACAAGACACAAGTCGAGGTCTTTTTAGACTTACGAGTAAACTATGGGTGTTAATCGTCTGTTGGGTCAAAGGCAACACATTGGATGATTGTTACACGTGTGTTGTGTATTGTTTCGGAAATAGAAGTAGGTGCAGTGAGTTTGCTACCCACACTGACCTCCTATTTGTTGTCACTAGACTAGCAGTAGTGACTAGTGTACTAGTGGCAGTGTTACACTGAAGAGACTGGGACTGAAACACAGCGTGGTAGCTGTTGTGATTCAAATTCACGTCGATATTTCACCAACGCTACACCAATCCACCACAATGATAGTCACCTGCGGGATCAACAGTACGTCGGGAGTGCATTTCATATTCGATACTTACATTTTCCGACCGAATCTTGAAGATTTTGTCCAACAAAAACTCCAGCTTTGCGCTTAGCTATCAAACCGTGTTCACGTTTTCATGAAGTCGATGCACCTGCGTCAGTGGGGAGCGGTTCGTATCTGAATGGATGCTGTGTGCAGATGGCGGCAGGTGGCGCCACCTGGTCAACTCTTGCTTGTAGTGACAATATATTTGTCGTTATGGGGTTTTCCCCCATCAACGATTGTTTTCTTGCTTATTGAGGTTTAATGTCCTGACAACATATATGGTAATGGCAAGACTGGTACCGACATCTGATAGTGGGTACTCATATCCACTTTGCCATAAGGCCAACAACATCTTTTTTTTAAATTGGTGATCGTCCCCGCCTGTGTCTGAAAAACCTAAACCTAATTTTTTTGGGGGGTAACTGTTAAAAATGGATCGGGCTAACAGTAATTCAATTTCGCAAGCACACAACCTGTGCAACATTAATATATTTTTTTGTGCAGCGTTTGGAAACCTCTTGCTGAGAAAACAGGAATTTTATGCATTCAGGGTGTTTGAAAAAAATATTTCCAAGTGCCTACAGCATAGTTAGGCCTATGTATTAGTAATATTATGTTGAGGCCTACGTTATCTAGGCCTACGTCATATGCCAGAAAGATAACAACTAAAAAATATAAAAGAAAACCACCCGCCCGACCCTGATTTGTGTGATCAAGAGGACGATCGCCAGCTTTTTTGTTTTATTTGGCCTAATGCTGCCACACTGGAAGATTGAGCAGCCAGCACCTATCATGTCCCAATATTCCACTCACATATGATACCGAGAAAACCAGTCCTTGGCTTATCATATTAATCCATAGTTCCAGGGTAGCTAG
The DNA here is from genome assembly GCA_030323885.1 of Branchipolynoe longqiensis. Taxonomy (NCBI): domain Eukaryota; kingdom Metazoa; phylum Annelida; class Polychaeta; order Phyllodocida; family Polynoidae; genus Branchipolynoe; species Branchipolynoe longqiensis. The sequence continues at coordinate 76,267,990 of CM059198.1, forward strand.
CCACAAGTGTCCATTGAGTAGATCATCGGTTTGACTCGGCCAGGTTCGAACCCACATGCACGATCGATCGACCTTCCGCACCGGAAGCCAGCTATGTTGGGTCACTATTTGATGTACACTACATGATGTTATATCGTTGCTCTCATACCATGTGAGAAGTCGACAGAGTAAAACAAAAAATCATAGTAAAAAAAGTTCACGTTTAAAAAAATACAAATTCGGCCATCCCGTCCGATCTTTGATCAACCCCCCACCCCCGTTCTTCTGACATGCTGGTTTTTCAGCAGTTGTGAAAAGTAGTAGAGTGTAAATGGGACGAAAGGCAGTTAGTTCTAAAATTGAGGATGGAATGAGGTAGGATATTATTGTAATAACTAGTCGGCAAGTGCCACTGAAGACAGAGACATAAAGGAGAGCTTAATAATTAAAGTTGCATAGTCCGATGGTTTTGAATTTCTGTATTTTTTCGGAGATAAATATAATAGATTGATCAATAGTATCTACTTTACATTAGTTCAAAATTACTTTTATTTTAAATGGTAAACTTTTGAGATATTTTGAGTGCAAACATGGAAAATTAGTTTTGGCAAGCTTGCCAAAACTCTGACACCATAGCTAGACTTCGGCAGAAACAAGTTCTTTTAAATTGACTCAGTATTGCCTTCTCTGCAGAAAGAAATGCTTAATAATTGCATCAGTGTCTAAGTTAGATATGTGGAATCAAATCTAGATAATTGGTTTGGTTTTGAAAATTTGTTATTTCATCAGACTATGCAACTTTAAATATAGGGGTACATTGGTTATTTATGTTCACAATATACAAAATATAGCACACAAAAAGTAACCATCGTTGTCCTTCCATATTTATTGACTCGCCACAATAACAATAAATTGGCAGCATCGTTCAATTGTCTCATTGCAATACCAATAATTCAAAGGTTATGCGTCACTGAGAAAAATGTCAAGCATATTTTGTATTCAATCATAGGAATATTATGTTAATTATTTTACTTAAAGAAAATGCGAAAAGTAGCAGAAGACATCTATAGTATAACCCACATAATAGGGGGAAACCATGGGCATGGCGTGTGGCAATTTTTCCATATCATTGTGAAACATAAACAAGTGAAGTGTCAAAACGGTGAAAACCAAAACTCTTAACAAATGTCTCAGCAACATAAAACAATGCCATTTAAGTCATGTGTAGATGATTATATTCTTACTGTGGTGAAATGTCAAATCTGACATCCCTATCCTCCCAGAGAGCTTCCATTAACATGTTGGTGGCCATAAGTTATACTATCATTGTGAATATGGTCTGGTGGGCATTACTGCTGACATGGCATTACACCTTCAACAATCAATCGGTCAGGTTTGCCAATTTGAAATATTCTGTAAAAAAAAAAACACAAAAAAACACCCGCGTTTCCCCCAGTCTTAAGTATAAAGAAATCCTATATGAAATTCACTAACATGTCTATTTAACAAAAGAACCGGATTTTAATTATTTTCTCAATTGCAAAAGAAGAATCACTAGAGGCGGAGGGACCCCCCCGCCCCCACATACACACACATAGAGCTAAGCTTCACTGAGCTTTCCCCAGTTCTATCATTTGTCAAAAATGTGTTTTCTCCAACCTTGCAATATTCTTGACATATATGTCATGACTAAAATAGGGTCCAGAAATATAGAGGTATATGCGATTTGAAATTTGCCGGATTAATCTCCCCCTATCTTTTCAACCGCAAGGTGTGTGAGGGTCCATTACTGCTTCTGTCTTTATACATATTAAGTTTATTCCCACCTTTAATGTGATCAATTTGATTACAAATTGCTGTCAATTAAACTGGGACAGGGTTAACACACACACTGGCCAAAACACAGTCAGCTGATATTCATTCGTTCTGCGAGACAAATTTACAAGTTTGATCCCATATTCAAATGTGCTGTAGTCTGGACATGCCACAATTAAAATCAGATACAGAGATACAAAGATATGTTAACTGAAATTCACCATAGGCCTATTATGTTTTATGATAGGCATCGTTACAATGTATTATATAGCGATATAGCGATTGGTAGACAGGAAGTGTGAACATTATTTGTCTCTCATTTTTGCTTGAGTGCAAGTAATTAGCAACACAAAGAATATATTAGTAACATGTGGTGAATAAGTGGTCAAATTTCCCTGGATCATCAGCCCATGCTTTTTCTAATCTGTTCTTGAATGAATTTATTGAGCTGGCATCTATAACATTTTGTGGGAGACTATTCCATATATTTATGATCCTGTTTGAGAAACTGTGTTGCCTTAATTTTGAAATGGCTCTGGGTTTTCCTAGTTTGAGAGTATGGCCCCAGCTGCCTTCTCTTTTATTCAAGGTGAAAAATTGGTTCATATCTATTTTATCAAAACCTTTCATAATTTTAAATACTTCAATTATGTCACTTCTTTTCCTTCTGTAGGAAAGGGTAGGAAGTTTCAATTTCCTCAGCCTTTGTTCATAGAGTAAGTCCTTTATAACTGCAACTAGTTTTGTTGCACGTCTCTGAACCTTTTTGATCTCCAGAATATCTTTCCAAAAAATTGGGCTCCAAATTTGTGGACAGTATTCCAAAATCGGCCTAACAAGAGACTTAAATAGAATGAGAAAATTGTTCTTGTTGAGGCGATGGAAGGTTCTTTTAATTATTCCTACTCTCTGGTAATTAGCATTTGAGATGATAGTCCTCATGTGTTTCTGAAAGTGCAAAATTGTTGGGAGCCGAAGGTTACACCCAAGTCCTTTTCATAGCTATCTTGTTGAAGGACAGTGTTCTGCATAATATAGGCATAATGAGGATTATTTTTCTCGTAATGAATAATTTTGCACTTCTTTTCATTGAAGGGCAATTGCGATTTCTCAGACCAATTGCCATTTCTCGGTATTGTTAAGTGATAGACCCTTCTATCATCATTGGAGGACTATGGTATACGTATATAGTTCTAGATTTAAGTCAGTAGATCTTAATTGATTAAATGAAAGTAATATTTCTGAATACAAGTTATTAAATTGGATTGAATAATAAAAGACGATCGTAGACAGCGAAATATACAAAATAATGCCTTGTCCCTTGTGGAACCAGCTTGCTGCTGATTGGTGGTTAATAAGCATAATAAATACGGGTGTTGGAGTTAATGTCTCACTTATATATCCGCAATAGATATAATTGAATCGTATAGATTGATACTCTAATCAAATAATTCTCAGTTGATTCATATTTAACAGGGTAGAAAATTACCATAAACCATTTTTGATTTGTCTTCAGCGAGCAGCCAAAGGTTAAGGTCAAACATGTGGCGCTTGACGAAAGCTGGTTCCAGTGCCCCTCTAATGGCCTCTTAGCGTTGTAGTGAGTTGATGTATAGGTGTTGAAGTGACTACATGGCGACTCATGACTCCTCGTTTGGTAATTCACGCCAAACTAATACAATCAAGGTCTCGGCATATGCCTGAGTACTAAAGACAATAAGTTGATCAGGCAAGATGGAAGCAAACTTGTCTCTCCAAATCGCAAAACTTGCGCGGAAAGCTCAAAGATCCGCAAAATATATTGACCATGCAAAGCGAGCATACGTAATAAATCTGAGATCAACAAACTTGGCTTCTGTCAAGTCAATTAATGCCGCATTCGATCCTTGGAGTGCCAAAAGTCACTCTGTCAGGTAAGTCTACTAACTAAATCAGAAATAGATAAACGTCTAAAAAGATTCACCCCTACCCAGAGCAGGGCCTACTGCAAATACGGGGTGAATCTAAGTCAGTAAATCGATAGGACTTAGCAAACTTAGGCTTAGCCTACGGCTAAGCCTAAGTTTGCTAAGACCTATCCTTACTAGGCCTTAGCCCTTACCCTCATCAGACTTATGCTAAGGTAGGTACCCTCCTTACTTATTTTCAAAGGGGTCCAACCATTCAAAATATAATTTCACTGGAGGCTCTAATGATTCAAAAGCAGTATGCTTTTACAATTTTTTGAATATTCCAAAATCTGAGTGAGATATGTGCATTTGAAAGTTTGTTACTTTCAGATCTTCTAGTAGATAAAAGATTCACCCGGTACTTGTAGTACACGGGTGAAGGACAACGTAGTGTAAATACGGGCGAAAATAGGTTTAGTATGGAACCTGAACTAGAAACTGTGGCTCCAGTATCAAATGGCTACTTATATCAGCACAGATTTGGCAAAAAGACAAGATGGCGGCTGCAGAACGCCGTCGATTTCACTTTTAAATCTTATTAAACTAGATATTATAATATGAATAAGCAATGCTTAGGACCGACCCACCGATATAACTACAGCAAAGTATTTTATGATTTTTTTTTGTTCCACTCGCGGTGTTCGATTTGAAATTCTCGGGTGACCCGAATACGGCCGTCGTTTCCGCGAAGTAAACTATTAATATTTCATTTGTGCACCCATGTTTATGCCAAATTGTTATTTATTTCTTTTAATTTTGAATAAAATCTAAGTTTTGAACTGCACGTATTGACAAATTCTATGGCAGCGGGCATTTGTTTTGATATATTATTAACCAATAGCTGACCCCGAATACCGTCAATTGGGCCTATGGACTTAATGCCTTGACAGGGCCGCTGCAGAGTAGCACGGAGGAACACATACACTGGTCCCAGTGACATCATCACACCATATATGGAAGGTCTGTGGGGAGGGACCAGTGTACTTGTTCTTCGATTCGACATGTGCTACTCTGCGGCGGTGCATCATTAAGGCGTTAGGCCAATTGCTGTCGTCCATCCTGCTTGCTCCGTACCGAAGTCTGACGAGCGATTTCCGTTTTCGTTTGCTGGATTTTGATTTCTTGCACAGGAGTTAAATGGCGGCGCCCATAGGGGGCTATTTCCGTTTCCGTTTGCTGGATTTTGGTGATTTCATTTCCCACTGGGTAGGAGTATTGTTTATGACTTATGTGTATATATCTACATGCGTTAGTCTTAAGCCTCCCCAGAGGGTGGGTCGGTATTATATTTTTCAACTCAAAGGTAGCGGGCTATCAATAAGATATATGTAAAGAATAAACGTTGCTTCTTAGATTGTGAAATTAGGCTCTCAATTCATTGACCCATTTTTTCGACAGCTTTTACATAGGGTTGGTTTGCACCCCTACTGCAGCAGTACGGGGTGAATCTTGTATCTAATCTTCTAGATACTAGAAACAAGATAAAAGATTCACTCCGTACTTACTGTCGTGGGGGTGATGGAAATGGGAAATATTGCGCCTAGAGTGGGACTCGAACTCGCATCTCTTTGCATTCTGGGCCAGTGTGCTAACCATTACACCACCTAAGCTCCCTGATATCAACACACTACCCACACCTACCTGTCTATGTGGTTACTTGCCTGAGAGGTCAGTGCAGACTACTACACTCGTCCCCCTGGAATTGTAAGTCTTTTAATGCTTACAATTACATACATACATACAGGCAATGCAATAACACATACATACATACATACACATGGTAGGTTCAACAACTATACAGCGCGTAGCTTGTACAGGATCATGGTCACGGCAACCAGTGTCGTGGGGTGATGAAAATGGGAAATATTGCGCCTAGAGCAGGACTCGAACCCACATCTCTTTGCACTCCGGGCCAGTGTGCTAACCATTACACCACCTAGGCTCCCTGATATCAACACACTACTCACGCCTACCTGTCTATGTGGTTACTTGCCTGAGAGGTCAGTGCAGACTACTACATTACCATTAGAAAAAGTGGTGAAGAATTTCCACATACATCACATACATCTTCATATTTACCCGATACTTCTGATTTGAAAAATATAATAAAACATGTGGTTTAAGGAATTAAAATAATAAAACCGACATCATTTTATAGGCGCCATATAGAGGGGTGTAATAATGTCACAAGACAACTTTTGGGGGCCATATTGGATTACATACAGAAGGCTTGCAACTGCCTACACTGTGCTTATTTGCTGATGCGTTGGTATATTTGTCACTGTTTTGAGCAGTTTGTCCTCAGAAGTTGTTGCTAAAGTGCTGTAAGTAAACACATTGGATGTAAACTGCCCAGAACACAAGAACACTCTGTTTTACTGCATCTGAATGCATTCACAACATGGCTAGGGAGGGTGCTCATAATCCAAGATGGCTGACTGCTAAGTGATGACGTCGCATGCACTTCCTCTATTGTCTTTTTACATTCTCTCTCATTTCACCAACTCTGCTGATATAAGCAGCCATTTGATCATACTGGTGTCAGGGATTCCACTTCTGGTTCCATACTAAAGCAGCTTTCGCCAGCTTTCTATGGGTTGGTGTTCACCCATGTACGGTAAGTATGGAGGTGAATCTTTTATCTAATGTATTACCTAGCATTGGAGAAGTGCCTTATTAAGGAGTTTAACCTCCATAGAGTGATACTTTCAAATGCATATATATATATTTCACTCAAATTTTGGAATATTAACAAAATTCAAATTCAAAAAGCATATTGCTCTTAATTCTTTAGAGTTTGCATTGAAATTATAATTTGAATGTTTGGACCACTTTGAACATTTAAGGAGGGAACCTACATTGGCAAAGACAAAAGATCTGAAAGTCAAAAATATTCACTCAAATTTTGGAATATTTTTGAAATTCAAAAAGCATATTGCTGTTGAATCATTGGAGCTTCCAGTGAAATTATAGTTGTAATGCTTGGACCAATTCACCTTGTACTTGTATGTACAGGGTGAATATATATTTTACCTCGGTATACAGCCTCAGGCTAGCCTGAGGCTAGGGAGAAGGAAGTACCAGCAATTAGCATATACAACTCACGACTGGATTACGTGTCGTTGGGTTGCTCCGGCAAATTTAGTCTACATACAAGCTAATACGCAGTAAGTATCATAAAAACTGGGGTTAGCTTAATTATGATGCATTAGAGCATCATTATGGAAAGTTATTAGACTTTCTTTGGTCCATTTTGGCCGAGTTATTTGGTATAAAAAACCAAGGAGAAAATTCCTTCTCGAAGGGATTGAAAAACCGGTCATTAGCGGTTATGTCAACACCCGGGTCACCGTGTGACTATGGGTAGAGATGTGGGTTTCGCCCTATCTCATGTGGAAATTCTCTCGTACTCTAATAGAGAGTAATGTTGGAGATGCTCCTGGGGTTCTTTTATAGACTCCCCTAGACAAAACTTTTTCAGGCGTTTCTCCGAGTTTCGTAGCATTTTCTCCAACTTGTTGACGTAGTAGTCACAGGTGGGAGAAGTGTGCGGAACAGAGGGATGGGCGGGCCGATACACTGGTCCCGACCCCGCGTAAGGTTGGGCTTGACCCACAACCCACGCACAAATTTAGCTTATTACGCCTGTGTTATAACGGTATAAACACGTTCTCTAACACCAATAGATGTCCAAATGAGTTTGAAACAACCATGTTGTGACATATATATATACCGGGACTGCTCAACAATTTTTGTTTCAGCTCCCGATGGCCACGAAGCGGAGTAAGCGCGGTGCAGCAGCAGCCGAGGGGCGTGTTCCGAGTGGCGGGGACGAGGAGTACGACTCCTCACCCGTGTTGTCGGCAGGGCCTGCGACACAGCCCGGGGCGCATATTCTCTCCGAGGAGGACATAGTGCCTGACGGTGCCGCGCCTCAAAATTGGGAGACGCGGTTTGCGGCGATGGAGAGTCACATAATGGCTCTCAAACCACCGGTGTCTCGTAAACGGCGAATGCCGAGTGTGCAAGAAGAGTCTTCTCTGGAGGATTTCTCTGACACAGACTCAGCGATGGAGCTTAGGGCTCCTCCTCCTTCTCCTAAACGGAGAAAGAAGAAGAAACAGATTGTTTCTTCGGGTGATGAGTTCACCAAGGAGAGGGGGAAGACTGGGCTTCGCAAGACCAAGTCCAAGAAGAAGAAGAAGAGGAAAGTTTCTTCTTCTTCTGACTCGTCCACGGATTCCACGTCCACGGAATCGGACTCAGACACGCAATATGAAGGTGTCTATGCTGCCATTGGGGGCAAAGTGGCTAAGAAAGTCGAGAAGCCAAGGGCTAAGCGTGTGAAGACCACTACGCTTATGCGTGAGAACATTAATGGCCATTTCCGCACGTTTAAGCCGGCGGAGATTATTTCTAAGTTATCAGATGAGTTAACAGGCATTAAAGGTGTTCCCAACTCCATCAGTAAGGAGATGCATCGAGATGTCAATATGACGGAGGACCGTAAGAGATTTGAGGGTGTGTTGCACATAGTGCATAAGGCGGTGCTTGGTACCCTAACAGCTATTGCTCCTGTAGCAAACAGAATGCAACGAGAAAACAAGTTCTCGTCTTTGGCTAAGACGATGGACAAAGGTATTGCATTGCTGGCGGCGGCAGGTAATTAATTACCTGTCGTATCGAAGATATGAAAATGTTTTCAAGTCAGTTTGCACAGATGCTGGCAAAGAAGTGGCTCGCTCAAAGAAGGTTACTGATAATGATGGGAAAGAGTTTACGCTCTTTCTTGCTCCAGAGCCGATTAAAGGGAAACCTTTAGATAACACCAACATGTTTGGCGGTCAACTACAATACCTCTATAAAGAGGTAGAAACTGCAGCCAAGAGTGGCAAAAACATGATGGGTAAGAAGAAACAGGGAACTCCTCGTTTGTTTCAAAAGGTCACGAGGGGATTTCGTCCACGGCGGTTCACCAGGGAACTCCCACAGACCGGGTTCAAGACTTCGGGCAAGCTTTTTCCGTGGCCTGGGCGCTCCGCTCAGGCTGACCGACAACACCGCAAGGCCCACTTAGCGGTCGAGTGTCAACTCGCTGAGACCACTTCCCCAGGGCGGGGTCCCAAGTAGAGGTTTTTGAAACACAAACGTTACAAGTCCTTCCCGCCTCTAAAACCACAAAAACTGTAAGCAACTTTGTGGCTGGTAATATTAATAATCATATTTCTGAGTGGCACAAAATTACTAGTGACCAAGAAATTTTACAAATAGTTAGGGGTGTTCACATTCCCTTCACACAAATTCCGGTACAAGGCAGGATACCTTTCCTTATAACATTGAACCGGTTGAACGAGAGGCACTAACTAAACAGGTACAAAAATTCTTTGAGAAAGGAATTATACAAAAAGTGACATACTGTTCAGGAGAGTTTATTTCAAACATCTTCTCGAGACCAAAGCCTAATGGTGAGGTTCGAATGATCCTGGATTTAACAATCCTTAATAAAATGGTTGAATATTGACATTTTAAAATGTTCTCGCTAGATACAGCACGCGATCTGATTACGCCAGATGCGTGGATGGCTAGTGTTGATTTACAAGATGCATATTATACGCTTCCCATAAGAGAAGAAGACCGGAAATTTCTTCGGTTTCTTTGGGATAACCAACTCTGAGTTTACTTGCATGCCAAATGGTTTAGCTTGTGCCCCTCGTTTATTTACTAAACTGCTTAAACCTGTTTTCTCAGTAATGGCGCGGAAGAGTCATATAATGTTTCCATACATAGATGATTCCTTTATTATTGCAGCAACACAAATTGATTGTGAGAAGGCAGTTTTGGATTTATGTGCATTACTTACTAAATTGGGGTTTTATGTACATCCACAAAAGTCAGTGTTTAAACCAACAAAACAACTCAAATGTTTAGGGTTTATTCTGAATACACAGTCTCTTACAGTGTCGATAACAGAACAAAAACTAATTAAGTTTATGAATACAGCGACCCAGCTTATTAAGTTACCAAAACCTAAAATTAGACAGGTCGCAGTCCTTATTGGGATAATGATATCGAATGCACCCGCTATTCTATACGGGAAGGCCCATATTAAATCTCTAGAAATAGATAAAAATTTAGCGTTAACACGAACTAAAGGGAATTTTGAGCGAAAGATGTTTATTTCGCAAGAAGGGCTACAGGATATTGCATGGTGGATGCAACACATAGCAAGTTCACCAAATCCAATCCGTATGGCGGAACCTAATATGGTAATTACTACTGATGCTTCGTTAGAAGGTTGGGGAGCTCATCGAGATGGGGTCACAACAGGAGGTAGATGGCTTGATGATGAAAAATCAGACCATATTAATGCGCTAGAATTGCGTGCTATTTATCTGGGCTTATGTAGTTTAGTAAAAATACATAAATCACAGGTTAGAATACTAACTGATAATACTACTGCCATGGCATATATTCGTAACATGGGTGGAACCAAATCAAAGCCTTGCAATCAGTTGTCTAAACTGATTTGGAACTGGGCACAGGCTCAACAAGTCTGGCTGACTGTAGCGCATATTCCGGGGTCACAAAATACACTTGCAGACCATACAAGTAGAAATTTCCATGACCACTTAGAATGGTCTCTCTCTACACCTTTGTTTAACTTCATTTGTGAAAAATGGGGTACACCGAAAGTTGACTTGTTTGCATCACGCAATAATAACAAATTACCTTGTTATGTTTCTTGGCATCCTGAACCGGAGGCTTGGAAGGTAGATGCATTTGCTATTACCTGGGAAAATAATTATTTTTATATTTTCCCACCGTTTAGCATTATCAGCCGAGTTGTCAGGAAAATCGGTCTGGAAAGGACACATGCGATACTGGTGGTGCCCGATTGGGACACGCAACCTTGGCTGCCAGCAGTTTCACAACTGGCAAAAGAACATATACGATTCCCAAGAAAACTCGGAAATCTGACACACCACGGACCGTTAGTGGTTCACGGCGACGTGTCAACGACGCCCCTATTGGCATTCCTTTTCTAAGGAACCAGCTGCGCCAATTTGGATTGGACAAAATTACTGAGAATAGGATAGTAGCTGATGCCTGGAGGCCAGGAACTGTTAAAATGTACACATCCTATTTAAAGAAATGGGGTGTACATTGTTTGTTAATGAAAGTTAAGCCAACAAATCCAACAATTTCACAAGTAGCTCGTTTTCTTCGTTCCCTAGAGGATGAAGGACTATCTTTTGGGTCGATCAATGCGGCAAGATGTGCGTTATCAATCATATTACCTAGAATTGATGGCGAAACAGTTGGAAAACATTATGTGCTTTGTTATCTACTTCGTTCAATTTATCAAAGGAATCCTCCAAAACCAAAGTATAGTCGGTTTTGGGATGTGTCTATAGTATTTAAGTTGTTTCCGGCTTGGCCTCACAACTCGTGGTTAGATATAAAACAATTAGGTTTTAAGGTCGCGGTCCTGTTATTATTAGTAACCGGACACAGAGGACAGACGATTGTTGCTTTGTCTTTAACTGGATTAGAAATAGACAAGAAACAAGCTACGTTTGATTTAGCACAATTACTTAAATCGAACACGTTAGGTGATCCTTTATCTACGGTTCACTTAGACTGTTTTCCGAGTGATCGGAAATTATGTGTTGTGTCAGCCATACGGGCTTATATATCTAAGACAAAGGATTTACGTGCATCACAACAACTATTAGTGAGCTTTATAAGGCCACATAAAGCAATTTCACGAGACACCCTTGCCAGATGGACAATTACTGTGTTGAAATTGGCTGGAGTGGATACGAGCAAATACTCATCCCACTCAACTAGAGGTGCCATGGTCTCCAAGGCACGGTTGCTAGGTGTTTCTGTGAAAAGAATACTAGCGCATGCAGGCTGGGAGACGGCTAAGTCGTTTGCAAAACATTACAACAAGCGACTAGAAAAGCCTACCGGCATTGCAAAGCGCCTGCTCGCCAACTAACAAGAATAGGTGAGAACAAAAACGTTGAATATTATATAAGAATGGATGATATTAAGGATAAAAAAGAATTATGTAAAGGTCTCCCTAGCCTGAGGCTAGCCTGAGGCTGTATACCGAGGTAAAATAGTATAGTTATACGAATCTTATCTGGGTATAGATGATGGATAACTGTTGTTTTTCCGAGGTAGAAGCCTCGGGTAGACGTGGGCTAGGGCCCACCCACCACGCCCTGCCACGTCTATCCCGTTGGTGTACCGTTACGGGAAAATCATAGTATCCATTGTATTGAAAGTTCATTTTTATCCTGAATAAGTAGGTTAAAATTGCTGGTACCTCACATGCTTCCTTCTCCCTAGCCCACGTCTACCCGAGGCTTCTACCTCGGGAAAACAACAGTTATCCATCATCTATACCCAGGTAAGATTCGTATAACTATACTATATATATATTACCTCGGTACTAAGCCTCAGGCTACTCGTAGCCGAGGGAGAAGGAAGCCCATCCGGGTCCATTAATTAGCATAATCAACTCACGACAGGACGATGTTTGTTGAGTTGCTCCGGCAGTTTTTTATCTACCACGACAGAATAACCTTTTAGGACAGTACAATTTTGTGGTAATACCTTACTACACCATTTGACAAAGTTTTTTTAGAAACTTTGGGTGTTTGTATAATTTACTTTTATGGGTGTTTTGCGATTCGTAAAACATCGATAGAACAAATCGCCATGTTTTTCTTTGTTCTACAAGCCGCCCGTTGCCGAACGGAGAGTGATGTGGTTGGAGCCACATTTTGTTAGGATTTATTCCTGGGTTTCCTTTTAGGATTCCCCACTGTTTTTTAAGGCGTACCTCCGAGTTTCGTACCATTTTCTCCAACTTGTTGGTGTTGTAGCCACAGGAGGGAGAAGTGTACAGAACAGAGAGTGTGGGAGGCTACCGATACACTGGTCCCTACCCCTCATTTGGTGTGGTTTCGATACCATTCACCTACGATATTACACATTAGCTTCGCTTATGCCTGTGTTGGAAAGGTTTTAATACGTTCTCCAACACCGCTAGATGCACAATTTTGGTTTTACTTAACCTGTTTGTGACATTTGGTTCACTCAGTTTTCTAGTAACTTTCTTTTGATTTTTACAGATTTCCGATGGCTACGAAGCGGGGTAAGCCTGGAGGTGCCGCTCGGTTGACAGATGACTATGACTCGTCGCCGGTGGTGACTGTGCCACCGTCTCCGGAGCATGTCATATCAGAGGAGGTCAGTGGGCCAGACGTGCCAACTGCGGCCCCGTCTGATCTAGAGGCTAGACTCACGTGTATGTTGGAGACGAAACTCAAGGAGTTTCGCCAGATCTCACACGAGAAAGAGGCCGGATCCAGAGGTTGACAACTCAGACTGGGAAGACATTACGGAGGAGGATTTTCCAGACATTGACTCATCTCCGGAGAGAGTCTCAGTGAAAAAGAGAAAGAAGGCAAAGGAGCCTGTGAGTTCGTCTGGTGATGAGTTCATGCAGGCGAGGAAGAAGGTGGTCAGGCTGAAGAAGAGTAAGAAGCGAAAGACCAAAAAGAAGAAAGACTCTTCGTCAGATTCCTCTTCGGACTTGTCGTCGAATGCTTGGCAAGTGGATGCATTTTCATTGGTTTGGGATAACAAATTTTATTATATTATCCCACATTTCAGCATTATCAGCAGAGTGGCCAGGAAAATCGGGATGGATCGCGCACACGCGATTCTGATCGTGCCCGAGTGGGACACACAGCCATGGCTAGCGGCAGTGGCATTGGGAGCGAGACAGTCTCAGATTCCCAAGAGCACCCGGAAATCTACGACATCAAGGAGCGCTGACTACTCACGGCGACGTGTCGACAACACCCCTTCTGGCATTCCTTTTTTGAATAAACATTTAGAGAAATTTGGACTAGATAAAATTACCCAACAAAGGACAGGAACAGTAAAACTATATACTAGTTATTTAAAGAAGTGGGGACTTCATTGTTTAATTAAGAAAGTTTAGCCCTGAAGGCCTACAATAGCCCAGGTTGTGAGATTTCTGAGGTTTATGTTTTGGTGCCATTAATGCAGCCAGATGTGCGTTATCGAATGTACTCCCAAGGATAGATGGACAAACGGTTGGTAAACACCAGGGGCCGTATGCATGAAGAATTAGTTATCGGCGCCGGTGTTAAGGATGGCATTCGGGTTAGTTAACGCTGGTGTTGGGAAATGGGTAACATGGTATGTACGGAGGTGTTAGCTAACCTAGCAGTTATTTATAGATTTGGGAAATCCCTCTGAGCCTGTTGCCGACGAGCACCTCTAGTTGTCAATATTGCCGCCCATGCGGCGGCGACGATTTGTTTTGTTTATCAATCAATTCTTTTATTTTAACTCTCTGCAAGGTATGTTTACAATAAACTGAGGTGATTCAATAGATGCATACAGATGATACCTTACAGATAGAAAGGATCCCAGAAAAGCGATGCTTATCTAGCTGGTCTCCATGATGTGAATGATGGTCTGATTGGCTGAAACCACTGAATCCGATGATCATTTTGGAGGCACTTTCTACCTCCTAGCTTAAAAGCGAGACGAATCCGAGGCGCACCCTGAATGTTTAGATTTGACAGTATGAATATCGCCGCCAATGTAGCGGCGGCGTTAATATCGCTTCGATTTTGGAGTTAATTTGACCAAATTTCACTTTTTGATTATGTTATTCTGTTAAATATGATAGCATTGAATAGATTTGGCCCTAATCGATACCTAACACTGCCCATAAACCTGCTACGGAGTGGTGTTAGCGTACCAGACCTTAAGCTCGCAGTGTTTCCGGAACACTGGCCCATGCATAGTGACTTTTTGCTGCTAAACTAGAAATCCCCTCCAAAAACAGTTTTGGCTCGCTAACACCGCCCCATGCATACGTGCCCAGGTCATACACTGGTTCTTAAGGTCGGTTTACGAAAGAAATATAGTCGTTTTCGGGATGTATCGATAGTTTTTAAGTTGTTTAAGTCCTGGCATAGCAATAATCATTTAGGCATAAAGGAGCTAGGATTTAAATTAGCAGTTCTATTACTGCTAGTTACAGGCCATAGAGGACAAACCATTGTAGTGTTGTCTCTAGACGGACTGGAGATTGATGGGAAAGAAGCAACGTTTGATTTGGCACAGTTATTAAAATCAAACCGCACAGGGGACCCACTGTCCATAGTGCATGTGAGTAGCTTCCCAGATGATCGACGATTGTGTGTAGTGTCAGCCATATGGCTTTATATATCAAAGACAAAAGGAATACAAAATTCAAGACAGCTTTTGGTGAGCTTTATTAAACCACACAAGGATATCTCGAGAGACACACTCGCAAGATGGACCATTAAAGTGCTGTAGGCTGCAGGGGTCGATACTGGCTGAAACGCTTCCCATTCGACAAGGGGAGCTATGGTCTCGAAGGCACGGCTGCTAGGGATCTCCGTTAAGAGGATCCTGGCACATGCATGCTGGAAGACAGCTAGGTCGTTTGCAAAACATTACAACAAACGACTAGAGAAGTCAAGCAGCGTAGTGACACGCTTACTCACCAATTAATAGGACAGGTGAGAAAGTTAATAAGTATAGTTGGTTTTGATACTAATGTATACTGAATTGAAATGGATATTGGTTTTGATACTAATGTATAATGATTTGAAATGGATTAAGGATAAAACTAAAGTTACGTAAAACTCTCCCTTGGCTACGAGTAACCTGAGGCTTAGTACCAAGATAAAATAGTATAGTTATACAAATCTTACCTGGGTACAGTTGATGGATAATTGTTGTTTTCCCGAGGTACAAGCCTCGGATAGTCGTGGGCTAGGGCCCACCCACCACACTCTACCACGACTATTACGTTTGCTTGTGCCAAGACGAAAACATTGTAGTATCCATAGAAGTTTAAGATCATTTTTATCCTGACTAAGTAGGTAAAGATTGCTGGACCCGGATGTGCTTCCTTCTCCCTAGCCCATGACTATCTGAGGCTTGTACCTCGGGAAAACAAGTTATCCATCATCTGTACCGAAGTAAGATTCGTATAACTATACTATACTATATATATATATATATATATATAAAAAGCTTATACGGCTAAAAGAATACAGCAGAAACTCAAAACCATCGTATCGTGCAACTTTAAGAACCACCACGAATCTAAGTTTCCAAGTAGTTATTGATTGTTTCCAGTAGTTACTGATCTCGTCTTATTGTTTAAAAGTAGTTTTTCAACTGCATTACAAATACCGGCAAAGTAAAAACAGTGACTTCGTTTATACTTGTCACTACCTATCCTTACACTTTCCTAGGTCAGGCCATGGCAAGGGCCAATGAGCAAAGGAATGAGAAGACCAATTGTCCGTGATTGAAATTTCCCCCACTTAATCAACAAATGTAATAAAAACAATTTGATTGTGTTATATAATTGTTCCTTTTTTTTCTGGCCGAGGTTTGACTTCGGTAGGATTGAGCTGAAGTTGTGGTACTGCAAAGTTCAAGTTATTGCTTTTTGCAGGTCGTTCGCCTTCTCCATGACTGTGCCCAAAGTGAAGAACACCAACATTTTCTGTGGGGTTCACCTGGACGTCAAGTCGGACATGACCCACCCCAAACTGACCGTCAACTTCAGTAAGACCCGCTTGTTGCACTCTTTCATTCAAAGAGAATTCTGGGTGAGAAAGGGGACACTTTTTTAGTTAGAGGTCAGTTCTTATCAAACTTCATCTGTTATTCTAAATCTACCAAGTCGCCTTTGGCTTTGCCCATGAGCCTTCTCCACCGGGTATGTTTGCTTTAACGCTGAAGGTAAGAGCCTGTCGACCCACCAGCAGAACTCACATGGATGTACCATTGCATACTTATTACCTCTCTCTGGAGCTGGTAAAATTATAAGGGATAGTGTTGTGGGAGGGGGATGCAATAGACTACATCACAGTTCCGAGTGCGCATGCGCTGAAAACGGCGTTGGGAGCAAAGCAAAGGCGTACGCCCATTGAGTTTGCCCATACACGTAGGGCAAAACTGCCATTTTATTCAAAATAACTAGAGATACATAACAATTTGGCATAAACATGGACGGAAGGATGCAATATAATAATATAATAAATATGTTTAAGACACAACTCTCCATAAACCATAGAATATAAATAAAAACATGAATAAAATAAATAAAACTGACTCTAGTCTAATTGCCTAGATTTGTCTAAATCTAAATGCACATGGCATAAGATGTGCTGGTTATATTGATGTAAATGCAATGCTGGATAAAAGATTAATATCTTAATTTAATATATATATTTTGTTAGTTGGTATTCTATCCTGAGATTAGCTGAAACTAGCACATTTCATAGCTGCACCCAGTGTATTAGCATGTGCCATGTGCTTTTCGCGGCTTTGTTTTGCTCTGATGCATCCCACAATGCACCGCGCCGCTGGAACCGTGATGTAGTCTATCGAAGGAACATTGCATATAGCGTGGAATTCGAACCCACACTTCTGCCCTTCTGGGTTAAGCGTCAAAGCTATCTATGCTCCCTGATACAATCAACCTATGCACATCTACCTACCTACATGTGGTGTTTCACCTGTTGAGGTCGGTGCACCTCGCTACACTTATCCTCTTACAAGTATCCAGATAATGCACTTGCAGTACATAGACAGGGATGGTGAAGTACTATACGGTGCATAGGTTTGCAGTATCCTGGCCATAGCACCAACGCGTTTTTGCGAGTGAAGGCACATTCTGCTTATTGTGTGACTCAAACCCACATTTATACCATCCATGTCAGGGTACGCCTGCGAGTCATCATCTCCCATTTCAGAGTAGAGACAAAAAGCGCCTTGAAAATGGTCCACGTATTCCGTGGTTTCAGCCAATCAGAGCTCTTCTTTTCCATTGCAAATGGCTGCCCCCTATGGGGGGGCGGGCATTTTCGAGGCAACTGACTGCTTTTGCCATTCAGACTAGTATATCAGGAATTTCTCCATGACTCTGAAGCGTACCCTGAACGTGGCCTTCCCACTCCTACTTGAGACAGGTGTCCTACTTCCCCACCCCTAATTGAGACAGGCGTCCTACTTCCTCACCCTACTTGAGACAGGTGTCCTACTTCCCCACCCCTGCTTGAGACAGGCTTTCCCATTTTCAAATCTTGGCCGCTATATGATTGACCTCTGACCCGTGTTCTTCTTCCCTTTTAGTTGATGGACACAAGGCAGTCTTCCACACAGAAAACCTCAACAAGGTGGAAATAGTGAAAATATTCAACAGTCTTTGTGCGGAAAGATTGGCGCCCGTTTCTTCCAGTAGTGGTGCTGAGACGAAGTCAACGAACACCAAGCCCAAGCCCAAGAAAAAGTGATGCGGCACTATATAAATGTATTATATTAGCATTTGATTTTAATGATCGATCATTTGTGTAAATAGTTTTGATTGTATCATTTTATCATGTGCACTTTAAAAGCCCCATTCACACATACACATTAAACCGGTTTAACTAATCCAGTTTAAAACGTGTGAATGCAGTACTAAATCAGTTTAACACTAAGTCGAGTCAACTAGTTCACTTTATTTAAACCAGTTTGTGAGGTGGATTAGTTAAACCAGTTTAACTCTGTACGTGTGAACACAGCTTTAGAGTGCTCGTGGTTTATGCCAGCTGTGCACTGTTGCTTGTATAAATGTAGAGGCAAGTAGCATGGCTTTTCACCTGTAAAATCTGTACAATAAAGAAGGTGGATTCCAACGGATTGTGTTGCTGTGCTTTCACTTTACTACAGAGAAGATACCACCAATCTTCCATTATTAGGCCATTCACATCGGCACCTATCAGTACATGGCTGCATAAACGAGTTTGTAACCCAGCGACGCGCTCCACTATGGGAAAAGCAAAAAACTATTTTAAGCACATGTGTTCATTTAAACAAAAACATTTTTGTACATTTGTTGATTAAGCAGGGGAAATTTCAATCGTGGATGATTGATTGGTGGTTGCTTTACGCCGTGTCGTCAGCATAGGCCATATTCACGGTGAGAAATTGTTGTTTGTGTTCAAACCATCGCTTTTACATTGGCTGATCTTCCTCATTCTGTCCTAATAATGCAGAAAGCCAGGCCAATGTAACGACATGTATACATTGATTTGACTCGACTAGGGTTCGATCCCACGATCTACCAAAGCAGGCATGGACGCTCAACTCATTCGCCATCCCATCTCAAACAAAGTGCAGCTATGATATATTTCAGCTAGCATAAATTAAGATGTAAATCTTATGTCTACCATTATTTGCACATAAAACTTATCAGCACATTTTAAACATACATTTAAATTTAGAAAACGAATTAAAGCTGCATAGTCCGATGCAACTATCCAATTTTCAAAACAAAAACAATTATCTAAATGTGATTCTACATATCTAACTAAGATACTGGTGCATTTATTAAACATTTGTCCCCACACAGAAGGGGAGGGGATACCGAGGCAATGGAATAGAACCCGTTACTGCAGAAGCCTATGGGGGTCAGAGTTTTAGTGTGCTTGCCAAAATTAATTTTGCATGGTTCCACTTCAAATATCTCAAAAGTTAGCCACTTAAAATATAAGTTACTTCAAGCTAAAGTAAGGGACATAATAACGATCAACCTAATGTATTTATCTCAGAAAATTTCTTAAACTCAAAACCATCGGACTATGCAACCTTAAAGTAGACTGGCAGGGCTCAGGGGCCATATGCAGGAGTCAGTGTTAGCGGGGTTTGGTGTTAGAGCCTATTACCGGTTAGCTATCGCCGACGACGTGAACTGTGTCAAGTCGTATGCAGGAGCGCGTAACACTTTCATTATAGCTAAACGTGAATTTATTTATAGATTTGGGAAATCCCTCTGCGTCTGTACCCATATATTAGGCTTAAATATATTAAATGCTATCATATTTAACAGAATTAGATATGCAATAAGTGAAATTTCATGAAATTAACCCTAAATTCGAAGCGTTATTAAGGTTACCGCCGCATTGGCGGCGATATTAATAGTTATATTTTCGAATCGACGCACATAAAGTAAACAAATCGCCGCCGTGGCCGCATCGATGTCGCTTTCCATACTGGCGGCGGCGGCAGTTTGTTTACTGTACCTTCGTCGATTCGAAAATATTAATATTAATATCGCCGCCGTTACGGCAGCAGCGTTAATATTGCTTCGAATTTAGGGTTAAATTGATAAAATTTCACTTATTGCATATTTAATTATGTTAAATATGATAGCATTGAATAGATTTGGTGACAACCTTACGCTAACACCGCCCTTAGACGTCATATGAAACGGGGTTAGTGTCGCGGGCCTTAAACGCGCGGTGTTAGGCCTATCACTGACTCGTGCATACCAACTTTTCGGCGCTAAACCAGAAATCCCGTGTAAACGCGTTTTGGCTGGCTAACACCGCATCCTGCATATGGCCCCAGGGGCCATATGCATGGAGCAGTGTTAGGGAGGCAAAACGCGTTTAGTGCGGGATTTCTGGTTTAGCACGGAAAAGTTGGTATGCGTGGAGCAGTGTTAGGCAAACACTGCGCGTTTAAAGTCGGAGATTCTAACACCAGCTAATATCTGCTTTACAGCGGTGTTAGTGTTAGGTTAGTGTGACGATGGTGCCCAAATCTATTCAATGCTATCATATTTGACAGAATTAAATACGCAATAAGTGAAATTTAAGCAAATTAACCCTAAAAACGAAGCGATATCAACGATGCCGCCGTATTGGCAACGTTATTCATATTGTCGAATCGACGAATGTAAAGTAAACAAATCGCCGCCTCCGCAGCGACGTTGATATCCATACTGTCGACGTCAAGTAAAAATGGCCAGCGCCGTCACCGCCGAATCAGCGGGAATTTCTTACGCCCATATCTATTAAATGCTGTCATATTTAACAGAATTACATACGCAATAAGTGAAATCTTATCAATTTAACCCTAAATTCGAACCGATATTAATGTAGCCGCAGCATTAGCGGCGTTATTCATATTGTCAAATCGAAGGATTTCCCAAATCTATAAATACATTCACGTTTAGCTATCACTCACCGTTTAGGCCGCCATGCATACCGCGTGACATAGTTCTCGACGCCGCCGATAGCTACCCAGTGTTAGAGGGATAACACCACACGCCTCTAACACTGCTCCATGCATATGGCCCCTGGTCTCATTGTATGCAAGTCTTTATGCAGTTCTTGTTGCGGTCCTGATATGACCTTAGATGTTGCTAGGACATAAAACAAAGTTCTTGTTGACATTTAAGATTTTGAATCTAGATTTATATTGAGAACTACGAAATGCACATATTTCTAGAATTGTTAGTTGTCAAGAAGGCATAAAATCCACGAAGTCAAGACCACCATTGATGGATACTTGTTCTCATTAAAATCAAAACGTGTTTAGTGATTTGTTTATTCTGTTCATAACGGTTAAATAGATGGATGTGCAGTAGTCATACTCCATACGGCGTGATTTCCTTTATCATAATTTCTGTAAACTTGTTAATGGTTTAAAATCGGGAGTTCCCGTCTTTTAAACTTTGGTTTTTGTATATATTTTTGTGCAGCCAACATTTGTAATACCTTAAACCCATATGATTAGTGTTTTCCTATAGATTTACAATGTTAAGTTTTTCTTTTGGTTCATATTCCCATAATTGTACATAGCACATATAGTACTACTAGGTGGCGGCACCTTACATTGCGTAAAACCTAGTGAACGCCTTCTAAAATCGTGGTTAATATCAAAATACTAGTGATTGAATTAAATCCGTAGCAGGTATGCGAATTTCTAAGTTGCATAATGCCATGTATATTGCTGCATGAGTCTCAAGTGGTCATTACAAAAAAAATTTGGTTGCTTTTACCGGACTAGGCAACGTGAATACAGGTAAAGATAATGGTGCATTTAAGCATGTCACATAAATTATTATTTAAACTTGATTCCACATATCAAACCGAGATAGCAGTGCACTTATTAAACATCGCCACACGGACGGGAATGCTGAGGCAATCGAATAGGACATGGTAGCAGAAGCCTATGGTGTCAATTAAATTTGCATGGTTGCACTAAGACAGCCATTTAAAATAATTTAATTCAAATTAAAGTAAGGTAGAGAATGTAGCGATCAACCTAATATTTATTTCCGAAAATGACAAACCCAAAATCATCGGACTATGCAAATTTATGTAACTATGGCAATTACAAAATATTTGGGTATCCTTAAATTGCAAGACTAAAAGTTTTATTGTACAACAAGTTATTTTATTTTCAAAATAATCTGTACATGTCAAGTTTGCTTACAGTATTCGTTTGGCACCATTCAGAGATGGGACGCTCTCACTTGTTTGTCGTCATTTCAAATTTGACCCCCCAAAACGAGGAAAAACCCCAAAACCCCATCGTGTATGTTTATGGTTTAAATAAGGTTTGTAACATCAACAGAATAATCATAACTCAATCATAACGAGAACCAAACAGTAATTATATCATGTAGTCCCTCGATTCCTCCAATTTCTGGGTGCTGCCTCTCAGAAACGGGTTGCTTACCCTAAGTTAAAAAAAACAAAAAACACCACATAATCAAATTAACATCCATCTGAAAGCGATGGCAACGAATAACCATGGGCATGTGCAATGAGAGTTCCATTTAATATGATTCTAGCCCCAAAGCAGCGTGTTGAGATACCATTTAGGACACAGATAGGTGTTTCAACCAAACCCAGTTTCCTCCACTATTCACTTTTTAAATTACCCCTATCCCCATTACAAAAGTGGAGAAAACTTGCGAGTATTTATTTATTTATTTATTTTCTTCAGAAACTAATTTAAACCGAACCCGGTGATATGAATCGTGCCTCAACACTGCCTTTGAGCAGACATACAAAAAAGAAGCAAATCACTTGTTGACGCGTTGCCCCGAGTTTGCCAGCATTGCTTGCCATGCCTGGGTCTCAATGGGAGGACAGAATCTGCCCGTCATACCTGGGTCTCAGTGGTAGGACAGAATCTGCCTGCCTTGCCCGTGTCTAAGTGATAGGACAGAATCTGCCTGCTATGCCCGTTTCTCAGCAATAGGACAGAATCTGCCCGTCATACCTGGGTCTCAGCGGTAGGACAGAATCTGCCTGCCTTGCCCGGGTCTCAGCAGTAGGACAGAATATGCCTGTCATACCTGGGTCTCAGTAGTAGGACAGAATCTGCCCGTCATGCCCGGGTCTCAGCAGTAGGACAGAATCTGCCCGTCATCCGTCATACCTGGGTCTCAGCGGTAGGACAATCTGCCTGCCAGGTTGGTGTAGGGAGACGATCTACATACAGATTCTGTTTGATTGTTCAGGTCTCACCAGTAGGGCTCAATTAGGCTGATGCATGTTGCTGGCACAAGCATTAACATACTCAAGGCGCTGAACTTTGCACTGTACAGATTCTTTAGTGCGATTATCGTAAGTGTCATCAGAGGTGGCCACTAAAGTAGTCTAGTATTGATTGAGTTACTTATACCGTTAGAAATGCTACCAAGCGCTGTACCGTTTTCTGATCTCTCTCCCCCTTGCCATGCGGCTGGGAGACATCAGACCGTGGTTATCAAGTGTTGTGTGAAGCCGCAGCCTCCTACAAGGGACAACCTCCGAGGCCCCAGTCAAACAAAGGTCTAGATAATTTATATATAATTATATATAAGTAATACAGAAACCACACAAACCTTGCATCAGTATCTTAAACTAGTAGCGGATACAAGTAACACATTGACGCGTTGTTCAATCATTATTACTAGGCGACTTTGGTGTATTAGAACATTACTACTAGTTTTCACAGTTAAGTCATCATCAAACCCTATATCATTGATTTCCATCTACAAAATATCAGTGGCACAATCCACTGGTGCTAGGGCGACTTGTTTGAACGTGGCTGCTTATATGTACACAACATGATTGTTGTTACATCACAACTTGTACGAGATAATCACTCGAATATCACTAATCATCATAATTACAACAAAAAACTCTTGAAAATAATCCCCCCCCCAAAAAGGCAGTTCCTTTACAAGGACTGCAAGTAACTTGTGAAATATCATAAAAAATCTTTGAGGAAGGCACATTAGTAATTTTCTTGTCACAATTGGCTAATGATGAATCTATGATTGCAGAGGTAGGCCACTGACACACGAAAAGGTTAACAATCGACAAGTACACAGCGAGCTATGCGAAGCCTTCTAAAACTTTGCGTCAAACAACTAGATAGCAACAACTCTGTACAGCCGTGCACTATACAATCAGCAACATAACCACCAACTATTTCAACCAGGAGTGCACCAATTTACCTGTCAATAACAGTAATAATGTCAACATACCAGGGATTAAAAACGAGAACCAACTGAAATGCAAAGACAACCCATTTAATGCCTTCAATGGTCATTAATAATCATTCAGTCATTTTATGTGACAGTAAATGTCGAGGGGAAGTACAAGTATATAAAAAAAGGCGTATTTAGCGTGGAATCTTTTACTTTTAAGATATAAAATTCCGCCCTAAAATACACTAAAAGGCCAGCTTTAGTGATGGCGGTTCCGATAAAAAAGACTTCACTGGGGCCGATACAGACGAGACAGCGTATCATGTAGAGTGCAGATGGTACAGAGCATACAATGTAGCACATACAGTGTAAGTATACAGTGTACAGCATACACTGTAGCACATACGGTGTAATTATACAACATACAATGTAGTGCATAGTGTAATTATACACCGTAGTACATAGGATGTACCACAACAGATTACATCATAGGATATCATGGTCTTGCTCAAGAAATAAAAAAGTAGGGAGGGGGTGGGAAGAAAGATTAACTTGAAGATGCTGGTTCCAGAATTCTCACTGAAGTTGTACGACTGACATACACCGTGTCGTGTGTCGGGCCCTTTCGATTAAAAATCCCACAAAAAGTTGGAAATAAAAACACAAAAAAAGCTAGTACGATCATCTCATAAATAACCGCCATTATATGAAGCTATCCCAGCCACTGTACGCCTGCCCGCACCAAGAGGTACAAGCCGGCTGGCACTGACGGCTCAGCAATGCAAGGCACCACAGTCCACAATCTCACCAGGGTTAATTGGGCTTCTAACAGGGGGGCTTCTAACAGGAAGGGAGCACCTGGTCCAGGTGGGTAATACCAGTCCTTGTGTGTTGGTGTGTGTGTGTGTGTGTGTGTGTTGGTTGGTGTGTGTGTGTTGGTTGGTGTGTGTTAGGGGCTTTTCTTTCGACAGTCAATGAGAATGTGTGATCACATTAAGTCTGCACCCCTTTTGCAATGTTTCGTAGCGTTAGGCCTTCGTTATATAAAAGTCATGCGCTACATCTTGTTTTGGCAATATTTCTAACAGCATTACAAAATATAATACTTGAACAGGCTACAAATCATACACCTCTCCGAGAGGTCATTATGACACCACGGCTCTTATATCCTGGTAAAGTTACAAAATAGTTGGTAGTTTCGTCTCCCCGCCTACACTTTGTTCGACTCCATCTTCAGTTTGACATCTCATATCTTACTCGACCAGGCCAACAACTCTAGATCTACATAATGGTTGTTACCAGACGTCAGATAGGCCATGTTTATTTAATCCAGCGGGAAAGGATACATGTAAGGACACTACAGCCAGAACGAGGCCATGTGGGCACAGACAAGTCATAACCTCGCTGTACATTATGGTGAAGGCAGGCACACAAACCCACGTGACAAGTATTTAACAGAGACAGATTACAGTTCATCTAGTCAACAAGCTTGTCCTTATAGTGCTGCAGAGCGTGGTGTGACGGGTGCACCTTGTTGTACATTGAGGCACTGCAGCTCCTTCTGGACAGAAGCTGCCAAGTAAACAATCCACAGCGGGCTATTTAACCGTAATATGGGGGCGCACATAAGGAAGGGTGGGGGTATTCCGCTTTTCCACGCTAAGAACAAGTATAATAATAATAATTATAATAATAAAAAGAAAGGGAAAACAACACCTGTCTAATATGAAAAACAATGTGAGCGATCCTTATATAATACATCACAAAGGTTTATAGTGGTATATACATTTGCAAATGAAACGACGAAACCGGTTTGCTTATTTGCTGAAACGTCTGCGCCTGGTAATCGCTAGTATTAATCTTTATTCATAGACTACGAGCCATGTTGTGCGAACAGGGGTAGGGTGCTAGAGGGAGTGGCGTCTACTGCTCTCCTGATAGGGGCGCAGCCTCCTTCTCGTCATCCTGCACACTCAGAAGGTTGTTGTGCCCATTCTCTTGGTGCCCCATTCCGTTCTCGTCCTGATTGTTGGAGCGGACGCCTCGCTTTGACATCTCTACAATGATTGGGTTGCCATCGATCTCGTGCTCATGGAGGCTGGCGAGTGCACTGTCGGCTTCATCCTTCTTCTGAAATTGGAGGAAGGCATGCCCAGATGCGCCATGCCAGATGACGCGTAGCGGATTGATGCCCTTATCGCGCACCTGCGCCTTGAACTCGCTGACACGCAGTGAGCGTGGCAGAGCACCCACGTACACGGTGGCTAGTGGTCCAGATGTCTGGCGCTTGCGGGGTGCACGTTCTCGTGGCTGCTTGGAGTTCTCGCCATCACGGTCACGATCACGGTCTCTGCGCTCGTCCTCCCCGGACTGCCCTTCCCCGTCGTGCGACTTAGCTGACCTGCGTCTCCTGCGCCGCTGCGGACGTCTCCTGCGGTCGTCGCCGACGTTCTCCTTGTCTCCGTCCCCACCAGACTCTGGGCCGTTCTCACATTCACTGCCCTCTCCACCTTCTCCGTCACTTTTCCTTGTTGACCTCCTCCGCCTGCGACGCGTGTTGCGTCGCTCACGACGCCTGCCGTCCTTTTCTTCACCATTGTCGCCTGAGTGCTCCCCCCTATCCCCTTCCGGCTTTTCGCCATCTCCCTTCTCGCTATCACGCCTGCGAGTGTTCCGGCGACGCCTCCTGCGGTCCCGCTGTCGTGGCCGGTCTTGGTCTTCCTGATTACTCTCGCTTGCTTCAGGTTCCTCGCCGTCCCTTAACGTCACATCAATTCCAGCCTCACGTTGTCGCTCGCGCAGTTTTTTCAAGATGGGCACACGGCTCAGCTTCTCCTTCGTCAACATAGACCAGATGATTCCCGTTGGCTTTGGCCGACGCTCGCAGGGGAAGATGTTGTCCGGGGTCACAATGTAGTCAACCGTCAGATCGTGAGGCTGCATCAGGTGGTCAGGGATGTCCTCAATCTGTGACTCATGAACC
Source organism: Branchipolynoe longqiensis (assembly GCA_030323885.1). Taxonomy (NCBI): domain Eukaryota; kingdom Metazoa; phylum Annelida; class Polychaeta; order Phyllodocida; family Polynoidae; genus Branchipolynoe; species Branchipolynoe longqiensis. The sequence goes on from CM059198.1 coordinate 76,295,087, forward strand.
GTTGTTACAACAATGATATTCTCATCGACCGCTTCCATCGCCCTCATCATCCCGAACTCCAAGTCAGCAAATCCCTCACCCTTTCCGATACGGTAACCTGAAATAGCAAACCCAACCAATAATGCAATCAACTAATCACTCAAATATTTAGGATGAAACAGTTACATTAAATACAAGACCACAGCAAACAGTGCGACACCAATCAACTGCATACAAAAATAATTATGTTAAAAGCTGGACCCTATAGAGTGAATCAATCTTTGGTAAATTAGAATGGTTAGACCAAGTTAGTATGGTCCTACAGCCCTCGTGTACACAATGAAGGCCGCTTCCCCAAATAAGGAGCTGTTGGGCCGAGTTCCGCTCAAAACTTAGGAGACTAAGCTGCACCCGGGTCGCAGCATACAAACTGCAAATTGGAGACGTTGCCCCCCCCTCCTGGCCTAGGCCTCAGTATATACCATATATATTAAACCCACTTTCTGTATCTGCAACCACGTGATTTCTGATATTCCAAACGTGGTAGTGATTTATTTGCCTTTTGTTACCAAGGCCATTACATTTTTTTTTGGCTGATCGTCCTTTTGATAACACAAATCACGGTCGGACGGGAGGTTTTTTATTTGTTCTGGCATACGACTTAGACACAATACATATACAGATCCGATGGCCGAATGAGTTGAGCATGCGCCTCCCGTTCTGGTAGGTCATGGGATTCGAACTCCTGCGTTCGAAACATGGCCGAGTCAAACCAATGACTTATTTGGCGTAATCTAGATTAGTGAAACTTTGCTAACTAATACTTGAGACACTTCACCTGCTGGGTGCCAGTTGAAGAATGTGCGCATACCTGGGCGAACTGGCAATGACCGGGTCGTGCTGCGTACAGAGTTACTTAGTGATGTGTACAACATCATACAAGTCCACTTTGCTCACGCTTTAATAAAATATACTAAGTACTTAAGGCGGACATATAGAACTATCTGTTCTGACTGAATAGGATTGACGACAACCCCCCTCCGCAAACAAGCAGCTCCATCCCGATGACTTCAGTTGAAGGTCAACAATTAGAATATAACCCATGAAATCACTGCCTTTACGGTTTTTGCTCACTGCAAGCAGTTATGGTTATTTTAAGTCGAAGTTATTTTAACTTTGGAAAATCACAACGCCGCAGGCCGCAACGACATCACCACAACACTGTAAGGTCACATTTTTGACATCAATGAATATCAATATGGTGAAATATTCATGTTTGTGTCATCAATATTAAGAAAGTTATAATTTTATATATTAAACACGTGCATAAAGTTAGACAAACCCCAAGGTGCCTTGGGGTGATCGTACGATTTGTGAATAGATAAACCGCAGAGCGCAACATTTGCATAAACTGCAATGCACACCGCAGACAGCAGTACGGACCGGCGACCGCAGCGTTTGTGACCTAGGCATAACTAGGTACTAGTATGGTTAACGTGTGCCTAGTGGAAGCATGCATCTGATCCCGTCAGGTCCTAAAGGCAAAGGGGCGCTTTGTTCCACTGGTAGCCCACAATGCTTTGCGTTTTTGTTGTTGGTGCTGAACATCTTAGTAACATAAGGTCATATAAGAACGGGAGACCCCCGGTGTAAGACTTATGAAAGAATATTCATGCCATCGGTGTGAGGTCATTCGCGACAAGTCCCATTAGTTTTCGATAAGAAACTGAGTTATTTTGTTATCATACCTTTCCTTGAAACGGCTACCGATCCGACAATGATGAGGTCAATATTGACCGGATAGTCCAGGCTGATGGGCGAGCTGTGTTCTTTAATTCCCTGAAATAAGATCGTCAACGTTACTCAATCAATTGGATTTGGCTTAGCACGCAATGTTCAGCTAACTAGAATTGGTTAACCCATCACGATGAATCATCTAACAAATGGCTAAATGAAATATCTAAAGGGAAATAACGAGCTGGTACTTTGAAGCATTCAGCCTGCACTACAGGTCACATGACAGCCACTGGGCCGTAAACTGATTGTCAAAGCACTCACCAAAATATCCTATTTAACTACCGGTGCAATCATTAAAGTCGCATAGCCCAATGGTTTTGAATTTGTCATTTTCTGAGATAAATATTTTAAATTGATTATTATAATCTACCTCACTTAATTTAAAGCAATGTTTATTTTAGATGGCTAAGTTTTGAAATCTTTGAAGGGCAAACATGTCAAATTAATTTTGGCAAACATACAAAAATTGACACCATAGGCTTCTGTAATAACAGATTCTATTACATTGCTTCAGTTTGCCCTTTTATGTGGCAACAAATGCTTCATAAGTGTATCCATATTTCAGTTAGCCATGTACAATCAAGTCTAGATGATTGCTTTGGTTTTGAAAATCTGATGCAGCTTTAAGCATTAAGGAATCCTAGTGGAGGGGTAGGTCTGTTGGACCTATATGTGGAGGCAGCCCCCCACCTCCCCCCCCGCCCCCTTTGATGATCTCACAGTTCACCCGTTAAAATAAGGTACTTCAAGGTAAGTAAAGTAGGTAATAAGAAGAGTCCCTACAACATACAAGGCGGTGTCGGCGGGCGCTACAAACAGGCCACTGTTGTCTTGGTTTACAGCTGCCCTGACAAATTTGTACTAAGTCAGTTATAGTTTGTTGGGGCTTTACATCCTACCAACATGTAAGGTCCTATCAGCCATCTATTATTCCTTCTATGCTGCCCTGAATGAGCGTGCCACGAGCTGAGTGCAGTCTAGGTAGGACTAGGAGGTTGGACTGGGCGGTATTCACACTACACAATTTGTCAAACTAGTAATAATCACGTTTTCAGTTTGTTATAATCTACTTTAGTTTGGAGTAACTTAGTAATGGCTAAACTAACTGAAGGGAAATACGATGGGGAGGTCCCCAGAGTATGATCAGCACTGGTTTGTATGAGTTGTGACAGTGTCGGATTGGTTATATAGTACATTGCTTCTATGCAGCATAAATAATAAATGTTTAAAAGTGAGGATGTGTACACATGTGCAGATATGGAATTCAAGTCTATTTCAAGGCTGTTTTTGATCGGAATTCAAGACGACTTTCATTTTGATTTCAGGGGGAAAAACAATTGCGATTAGCGATTTCAGACTAATTTAGATCAGTGGGGATAGTTTAATGGAATTCAAGGCTTTTCAAGACTACTTACTCAAGATAGGTTAAATTCAAGGCTATTCAAGGCCTGTACGGCTATTCAAGGCCCGTACGGACCCTGGAAAGTGGACCAATATCTATGTTAGATATAGAGGATCAAATATAATTTAGCGAAGAAAAATTGATGATTGTTACTTTATACCCTCGCAACATCTAGGGTCATATCAGGACCGACTTGTGACAGGACACTCATGGGAACTTTATAGTGCTGCTCCACTGGGAGACCAAGCCACTGGCACCATGACCTAATATCCCACTCTGTCACATTATCCTGATACTGTGCTAACCAGTCCTTGTGCTATCCTATTAATGCCAAGTGCCAGGCTAGGTAGGAACAAGTATCCAGCTTACAATTCCCGAACGGGAAACCTGTGCTCTACGGATTCGGACTTTGCGAGCGGGAAACATGCGCCCTACCAATGGGGGACCTCCGACTTTTTAGTTCAAATTCCTGCCGTTCGTATCGCCACTGAACCAGTGGGCCTATTCGGCACACTGTCACACTGCAAACCCAATGGCTATGAGCAATCTTCATACAGAAAAAGTCAAATATCTCTAAAGCCACAACACCTACAGACAAACCGCTTGGAATACATATAGAAAACATACAAGGAATAGATTATATTAAATTTATAAGGTTAGGGTTCTGTATTTCTATTAATTTTGAATGAAATAGACGTTTTTCACTGCGCGTACCGACAAACTCAATGCATTGTCAATGGCAGTGAGCAATCTTCATACAGAAAAAGTTTAATATCTCTAAAACCACACCACCTAGAAGCAACCCGCTTGGTATACATATAGAAAACATACAACGAATAGATTATATTAAATTTATAAGGTTAGAGTTCTGCATTTCTATTAATTTTGAATAAAAATTGACCTTTTGCACTGCGCGTACCGGCGAACTCAGTGCATTGTCAATGGCCGTTTAGGACCACTGGTACCGATGCGCCATCTAGTGTCAACAAATGAACTACCCCGGATGTCCCCCATTCGGTCACCATGTCCTTTAATTTAGTAGGTATTTGAATTCAAAACCAGGGGAAATTAATTTGTGTGAATATTAAAAGTCTGGTCACCCGTAATAAAATAGCACAGGACAACTAAAGCACAATAAATGTTGAATAAGTGTACCACTATGTTAAGTTTGGATATTGAGCCCCACTAACAGTAACACCAGGTACTCCAAACTGAATTTATCTTTTAATGAAACTAATCGGCAAATGGTACAGCTAGAAAGCTCTTATCATGCTGATTACAAGTATGTATAATAATGGAAAATTGATCTATTAATCCCTGAATTATGAATTTTGTAATATTTAATTTTTAATGATTCTGCAAATGCTTAAATCCTGATGTTTGACGCTGCCGACTGAAAGCAAATTACATTTTAATCACACCATTATTCTTTTCACTTATTTCTAGTACAAATTCTAATCTCAATTTTTTTCAGACCGTACATATTACAAATAAATATTTGTTGATGAATTTAACTTCAAGCATGACAAATCGTGTGATTTCACTAACTGTCGTTGATAAAATCTTTAGAAAATTAGTATCTCTGATTCTATTTGAAATATTGACTTGATTTTAGTATCAAAATAATCAGAATGCTAATATCTGTAATGTGATTACATTGTCTTTAAGCTATATCCACATGCAAACAATCTTTAAAAAATTGATTCCTCTAATTAGCATACCATCCTGTGGTAAAGTCCAAACTGCTGAGAGTGAGTGCTAGATGGCAGTTAACAATCTACACAGATTTGTAGAGAATAAACTTTTCTATGAATATTATATTTTTCATGTTTTACGATCGTTCAAAGTTTTCAAACCTCAATTAAAAAAAAATTGTAACCTGAAGTCGGCCGTAATGGATACAAAACTAAAGCTAGTGATCTCTACTTTACTGTGAAAGTATTTTATTTTTTTTTAGCTCTGATGCACTCACTCGTAGCACACATTTAAAGAGGGGTAGTGTGCAGAGAGCAAGTCTCCTATTTTCACAATGGCCAGTCAGCATTAGCAACCAGTCCTTTGTTTGGAGTACCTACTAAAGCCGTGTTTACACGGGAGAGTTAAATCGCTTCATATAAATCGCCTTGTCTAGTTCGCCTCACATTCGCCGTGTAAACGTGACTCTGAGGCGGATTAGGGCCGATTCGCTTCATATGATGCGCTTTAAAAATACCTGGTCGAGAGGTGGTTTATGTGAAGCGATTCAGCTGGTTCCCGGGTGGCGATAGTGTAAAATAGCGGTGCTCGCCGGATACAGGCTCAGGTGTAACTATACACTGGTACCCGGCAGTGTTAGGGACCGATTAGGCCGAAATCTATTGAATGCGATCATATTTAACAGAATTACATACTCAAATAATGAAATTTAATTTAATTAAAGCCTAAATTCCAAGCGATATGAATGTAGCAGCTACATCGGCATCGAATCGACGAGTGTAAATTAAACAAATAGCAGTGCTCGCCGGCTACAGGCGCAACACTAATGCTGCTGGTTCCCGGTCGCCGACACACTTTCAAACTCGCTCGTGTAAACGCATCACTACATCGCTTCATATAAATCGCTTCACAATTTCCCGTGTAAACACGGCTTTACACACAGTGGCAGTCTCGACTGTGCTATCCCTTGTTGATAAGAAACAGGTGGCAGCGTGCTAATAGGAACAGTACAGGTGGTGAACTGCTCCATCTCCACTGCCATATCGGGATGTTAAACGCGACCTGGCTCAGACCATATGAGAATAAAGAATGTCTATATGGTGTGGGAGGTTAAAAATATCTATGTTCGTTAAAAGTGTAGGCTCAGGCTTTCTATCGACCAATTGTCTAATGTTGAAAACAAGTCTATTCAGACTTACCCATGATAGGCAGTATAAATCTTCAAGAAAGAAAGCACCAAAAACCCTCCCTCGGTACAGCAGTGTTTGAAGCAACTTTGGCATTACCTCGTTGGCCCATCACATGTGGCAGATTAACCACTAGCTGAGTTGGGTTGAAGGGGGTCGGGGGCTAAGACCCCGAGAACACACACAAATGGTTTAACTGTGCTCACTAAAGCTCAGCCTAGAGGCCCGCCCCTGGGACTAAACAGGGATGAAAGTGGTCTCCGGGAAAAAAAAGCGGAAATGCTGATATTCTCCCATAGGCTTCACATTGTCAGGGAATCGCTGTAAATTCCCGGAAGTCGGATTTCATACATATTGGTATACGCTGATAGTGCTGCGCCGTTTGAAGCATGTATTAGTAGTATATGCTGCTCGTGCTGCGGCGTTTGCACCACATATCGGTATATGCTGACCCTGCTGCGCCGTTTGAAGCATGTGCTAGTGCTGCGGCGTTTGCACCACATATTAGTATATGCTGATGGTGCTGCAGCATGAAATAACGTATTGGTTGGTTGGTGGTTTTACGTCCTGGCAACATCTAAGGTCAAAGCAGGAAGGCGCACCGTAGTAGTATACACTTATAGCTACAGGAAAAAATCCCGGAAATCCGCGAAATCGCGGAGATCTTTCAGCCCTGCTAAATCGTGCCCCAGATTCGCCGCGGACTGAGGGGCCTGAAGGACTCACCTGAGATGTGGAGCACAGTTTGAGCATATCCTTGTTCGCACCCTCGGGCACGTTGATCCTGTTGAAGAGGCCTTGTCGGAGGCGAGGGGTCGGCACGAGCAGGTTCTTATCTGACTGGAACGCAAAGCAAACCGTGATACCGTGAAACCTCTAACCACCACCTCCACATAACGACCACTCCCGTATATCGAACGCTTTATTTGGGTCCCAAACGACCGCCCATACAATACCCCTGTAAAGATAAAAATAAACCTCCCACCTCCCTAAATGGACCATTTAAAGTCGGTAGTTCATTCTTATCCGCCGTCACTTTCAATGTCACCTCCACTTGCGGCTCAAGGTCAGCATCAGACAGGCAGGTAGTGCTTATGTATGTACACAACAAAGTCTACATTGTTCCCAGGAACCAATGCTGGAGTAACAAGAATATCAGGTAAATCAAATGGCAAGATGTCCAAATTAAAGCGTACATTGCTGCTCAGGCTGAAGCTGCATTGGCATAGTTGCCAACAATTGAAAGTGGGAAAGCGTTATCATTTTCATGTGAATTGTGACATATTTCTTACAATACATAGCGCATTTCCACTTGGGATTTTGTGGAATAGTGTGTGTGTGTTTTACATCCTAGCAACATCTATGGTCATATCAGGACGGGTACCGACTTGTGACAGTGCACACTCATGGCGACTTTATAGTGTTGCCCCACTGGGAGACCAGGCCACCAGCAACATGACCTGATATCCCACTCAGTCACATTATCCTGACACTGAGCTAACCAGTCCTTGCCCTATCCTAATAATGCCTTGCGCCCGGCTAGGAAACGACAATTATCAATTTTTACGTCATTGGTTTGACTCGACCAGGGTTCGAACCCACAAACCCATGGGTTCGGATCCCCTGATTTTCCAAAACAGGAGACGGCCGCTCAACTCATTCGGCCATCCCGTCTGGTGTGTCCTATAGTCTAATGGTCAGGACCCTAGTTCCTGACTGGCGGAAGTGTGGGTTCGAGGCCTGCTTCCCTTCATGTCATGTTTCCCTTCATTTGCAAAAACACCCTCAACGACATGCATATAATCATTTAGTCACTCACATATGTGCATGTATGTATATGGGTCACTCTCCTGAAAACTGGCCAGAAGTGTCACATGGAGAGTTAAAATCTAAGATTTGAATTTTAAACATTTTGTTGGTTGCAAATGAATGCTGGAAATCTCCCCCTTACATCTATGTAAAATATAAATTGATGAGATAAAAAATAAAGGTGTAGTCCATGATTAAGCTGAATAATTAGTGTACAATATTTGTGTGGATTACAGACACCTTGACATATTGACACGATGCATCTACCCAAACATTTGTTCAACTCCTTTCTTGTGGGACACAATTTCTTTTACATAACTGTAACCAATAAATCTTGTTTAAATTTATTGTGTGTTTAAATGATGTTATGGATGGATGCTACATAGATAATTTTAATGCCTTTCTCAATTTTATTAAGATCAAAAAGTGAGAGAAAAAATAATGTCAACTGACTTATGCGCAACATATAAATATGTATATGGATTCTTTTATTATTCGGAATGTTTTCATTTTTGGCTTCCATGTAACAAAAGAAGTACCCAGTTTCTGAGAACGACCCAACAAATCTTATTTGATGGCGTTGTACATACTAGCAACAACTAAGGTCATATCAGGACTGGTATTGGCTTGTGACAGTGCACACTCATACCAATATCCCACTTTCACATTTTCCTGATACTGAACAAATCGGTCCCATCCCTATCCTATTAATACCGACATCAGGCTAGGTAGTGACAGGCATCAATTGGTCATTGGTTAGACTCGGCCGGGATTGGAACGGACAACCTTCCACACGATTCAGCCATCACATCAGGTCATGGATCACTGAAATCCAGTGTCATGTTGATTGGTGGCAAAAAGCGACCAGAATTTACTGCCACTTCAGTCTTCTAGTATTTAAAACAAAGGTATTCATTAAATTAGAAAGCTAGTATAAAAGCTCACATGTAATTCTAAAAGGTTTAAATATGTATCAAATCACAGTAAAATTCATCTCATAACACCTCAGGAACTCAACTTATTCATATTTTACATTGATAGAGCGGTCCTACATGTGATTTACATAAATTCTTGCGCCCACCTCTAGTGTTAGGAATCGACACTGCTCCTGTGGCTTGTCAGGGTTGATCTTCACGGTCTGCGCTCTGTTGAAGACTTCCAGAGTAACGGCCATGTCCCCGGCTGCTGCCGCTCCCTGAAACAACACTCCATACACTCACCACACTGCAGGATCCCAGTAAGCTTCCACTTGTGCACAACATATCTGCATGGCACACTTAATTTATGCATAAAATAGGGTGTGAATAGAGCCACTTTCATTAGCTAAATAGGCAAGACCCCCCCCCCCCTTTCAATAAGCAAAAAAACGCCCATGCTGGTTTGCTTCACAGTACATTCACAACACAAACCGATTGGCGTCTCATTTTCAACTAAATCGATTTGACAAACACGAATCCCTTCAAGCAACATAATGTAATGACTATATTTAATATGGTCATATCAGGACAGGTACCGACTTGTGACAGTACACACTCATGGCGACTTTATAGTGCTGCCCCACTGGCACCATGACCTAATTTCCCACTAAGTCACATGACCTAGGTACTGATTTGTTCTTATGAAGTTAATTTGCAAATCATACACGTAGATCTTATCACTGATTACAAATATATATATAATAAAAGTAAATCGGTCTGTTAGTCCCTGAGTTATGAATTCTAAAAATATTAATATCTGGTTCTATTTGAGATATCGACTTGATTTTTGTATCAAAATGATCAGAATGATCAGAATGCAAATATCTATGTGATTACATTGTCTCCAACCTATATATGAGCCTGTCTCAAAAGGTGCTAACTCTTCGTTTTTTTGTCCATAGTAACGATTGACACAAAACAACACAGAAACAGTTACACTGAAAACACAAGGACATTTGCTTAAATCAATAAGTATTCTATTGGGATTATGAAACACCATGTAACAAACAAATCAGTTTATCCTGAGCAAATGCATAAGTAGATAGTGTGTTGATCGTTACTATGGACAAAGTTGTCCCATATTGCTTAGCACCTTTTGAGACAGTCACATATACATGTAAAACATCTTTTAAAATGTGCTCGCTCTATTTAGCACACCCATCCTAAGTCAAAACTGCTGAGTTTGAGTGATTAATGGTGGTTAACAATCTAGTTTTGTAGAGAAAGAAGTTTTCAAGGTAAGGATTTTTTCATTAAAAATACTGAGTAAAATCAGGTTTCACGATGGTTCCAAAGTTGTTAAACCTCCATTTTTCAAAAACATTTCCCCAGCTAGAAGTCGGCCATAATGGATATGAATCTATTCGGGGAAAGGAGTAATTTCTTTTAGTTCTGACACACGCACTCGCAGCACAAAACGTTCACAGAGGGGTAGTGTGCTGAGAGCAAGTCAACATTACCAACCAGTCCTTCTTTAGATACTACCTGGCTGGCTAGCTAGCGGTATGTAGCAACATGCTATATCTTATTGGTTTGTTGTTTACTTCCTAGCAACATCTAAGTTCATGTCAGGACGGATACCGATTTGTGACAGTGTGTACTCATGGTGACTTTATAGTGCTGCCCCACTGGGAGATTAGGCATCAGCACCATGAATGACCTGATATCCCACTCAGTCACATTATCCTGACACTGAGCTAACCAGTCCTTGCCATGTCCTGGCTAGGAAGTCATTGGTTTAACCCGATCAGGGTTCGAACCCACAAACCCACGGGCTTAGATCCCCCTATCCCCCAAAACAGGAGACGGATGCTGAACTCATTCGGCCATCCCGTCTGGTATATGTTATTGGAGGCAGGGGAAGATAAAAGCAGGCAACAGGCTCAGCCACAAGTTGGGGATGAGGATGTGGGCGCGTTATGGGAAGCGGGATGCAAGCTTACCTTGAAGTTGGGGATGCGGTTGTGGACAGGGCGGGGGAAGTTGGCGAGATTGTTCGCCTCCAGGTAGTCCCAGATGCGCTTGCGGATGCTGGCCTTGGTGATCTCAGCAGGGTGGCCTTCCTCAGTGAGCGGCTCCTGCTTCGGGACATGCATAACCAACTCGTCATCCAGGTCCTCGATAAACGCATCCCGCTTCCTCATCATTGCTGTCAATAATCAAACCCACAGTCTTATTTACTTCTGCCAAAACACCCACTAATAATATTAAAGAATAAGATGCAATGTAATTTAAGGTAATATGATCGGACAGTTATTTTGACGTGTGGATGTTAGGCTTTAGTTTAAGGGATGGGGAATTACTTATTAGGTTATGGCAGTTATCATTTCAATAGATGGCTTTTATGATTAAAAACATCACTTATTTAGATATTTAATATTTAGGAACCGGTAGTCAGACTAGAATGATAAAGGCTTATCAGCATTATGCACTCAGTGCTGGACAATATGAATATTTTGCAAAGTGGGATTACTGTCAGAATGTAAAAACATTCAATTTCCTCACTAGTACTAATGATTAACCAAACATTTACTGAACACACACTGCTTACTTATCCCTACGGTCAAACGAGATAGTATTTTTTTTAATTTAGATCTCCCAGTGAAAGTGTTTGCAAATAAATATAACGTAGAAAATGACGAAAATTCGCTAAGTATAGATCAAACTGTACAAGAAAAATGAACGCGCTAGTGCCATAAATAAAATTTCAAAAATCATAAAAAATATGCATGAGAATGAATGCTTAATTCTACATGCTTAACAAAGCGCCAACCAATCCTCCCGACATCGTCACACAGGAGAGATAAGGCGCCGAACAATTCAGGATGCTATCCGTTTTCGGAGATAAACAGTCCGCATCCACTGGTGTGCGCCATTCACCAGGCGACACACCACAAGTGTAACTAGCGTGTCCACATGCCGTACAGACGAAAGTGAGCCTCACTGGTGGCACACATCCTGGGGCTTTCTGCTGTAACTAGCGCGTCCACATGCCATACAGACCAAAGTGAGCCGCACTGGTGGCACACGGCCAGGGGCTTTCTGCTGTAACTAGCATGTCCACATGCCGTACAGACCAAAGTGAACCCCACTGGTGGCACACAGCCTGGGGCTTTCTGCTGTAACTAGTGTGTCCACATGCTGTACAGACCAAAGTGAGCCTCACTGGTGGCACACATCCAGGGGCTTTCTGCTGTAACTAGAGTGTCCACATGTCGTACAGACCAAAGTGAGCCTCGCTGGCAGTGCACACCCAGGGGCTTTCTGCTGTAACTAGCGTGTCCACATGCCATACAGACCAAAGTGAGCCCCACTGGTGGCACACGACCAGGGGCTTTCTGCTGTAACTAGCGTGTCCACATGCCATACAGACCAAAGTGAGCCCCACTGGTGGCACACAGCTCAGGGCTTTCAGCCGAAGCTAGTGTGTCCACATGCTGTACAGACCAAAGTGAGCCTCGCTGGCGGCGCACAGCCAGGGGCTTTCTGCTGTAACTAGCGTGTCCACATGCCGTACAGACCAAAGTGAGTCCCGCTGGTGGCACACGACCAGGGGCTTTCTGCTGTAAGTAACGAGTACACATGCCAAACAGACCAAAGTGAGCCCCACTGGTGGCACATGGCCAGGGGCTTTCTGCTGTAAGTAACGTGTACACATGCCGTACAGACCAAAGTGAGCCCTGCTGGTAGCACACGGCCTGGGGCTTTCTGCTCGGTGAAGTGTTCACGAGACCGGCCAAACACGGCAACATTCAGTTTGTGTCTTGGCAACAAGTGATACTAGTAAACCATGCTTGCCTTACAGCCCAGGTATATAATCTACGGTGGCTAGAAGGGTCCAAAAGGAGCGGGTTAATTTTCAGTCAGGCTTAATTATGGTGACACACTAAGCACAGCCATGCACATTAAATAAGTTGCCATGCCAACAGAGACTTAAAACAATGCCCATCTTTTAAGGCATTGAGATTGTATTACATGTCCACTACCGTCATAAATATAGCAGTTACTTTACCATTTGTATCTGCAAGATGTTTTGGTAATTTTCATGTTATTAAACTTCTGAAAATTATTAAGCGAAATCAATGAAAGAGCAGACAACATTAACGACAATACCACATTCAAAGACCTGGGAATGGATATTTTCAATCCACTCAAAATGCCACCCAGCCAACTCGCCACCACTTTTCTAGCGAATGCCACAATAGCACAAAATAGTGATAGTGCTTCCATGTGTAAAATATTTACATATTAGTGAATATTTAATTCCTGATATTTTCTCCGAAGCTATCAGTAATTTCCAACTTAGAGTTGAAATCCTACCCGATTAAACAAATGCAGGCAGTGCCCTTAATGGACTTAACAACAATGATAATACTGTATATACTCGAATATAACTCAAGGAAATTTACCGCCAAAAAAATCTATTCAAAGATCGTCTTATAATCGCGAAACCCCAATGAGGGAGCCCTTTCTTACAGACATTGCTGAGCGATAATAGTTCCGCAGCCACCTCGTAATCCGCAAGCTCAAGAACCACTACTCAACTACTCCCACAGATCCCTGGAGGTCTCACCTGTCCTGCAACCCCTAGATGTGAGCCTGCATTGCCCACTCAAATCAAGAATCAGGGAACAGTGGATCTCCTGGATGGCTAGTGGAAGCATACCAAGTCTGGCCACTTCTAACACCCATCCCTCGCCACTACCCCAGTGGGTCAAGTCAGCCTAGGATGACATCCCTGAAGCTCGACCTAGTCGGGTTAGGTCTAATTCCAGATATTTCCTTAAAAAACACCCCTAAACTTAAACTCAAAGTCGACATATATATTCGCGTATATACGGTAAGTCTTGCACAATGGTTCCCAATGACATGGTGAAAGCTGTGATCACCCAGATATGGCTACAGGGAGAATTGTTGCGTTGCCTACAGGTTAATAAGCACAAGCTTTAACATCCAGCAGGTGGAGCAGTATCAGGTCTATTTCTAACAATGCTCCAATAGATGCATGGCGAATGGAGGTAAATATAGGAGCCTTGTATTTTCTTTTTACTACACCCCAAAAAATGTACTTGACATTATGACATTGATGGAACTTGATGAAATAAATATTTAAATGCCTTTAAAGTAATATATTGTATACATGAAAATATTCCAATAAAACACAGATATAAACACAATGCCAGCAATCCAGAATCCCAGTTCCTTAAGGCCCCCTACAAACCTCAAAGACACCACACACTGCACTAGATTGATGTGACATGCCAGACACAATTCCACATGGTTAACAACCGCTAAATAGACAAAAACAAACACAAAGCGCTAGATTGATGTGACATGCCAGACACAATTCCATATGGTTAACAACCGCTAAATAGACAAAAACAAACAAACAAAGCGCTAGATTGATGTGACATGCCAGACACAATTCCATATGGTTAACAACCGCTAAATAGACAAAAACAAACACAAAGCGCTAGATTGATGTGACATTCCAGACACAATTTCACATGGTTAACAACCGCTAAATAGACAAAAACAAACACAAAGCACTAGATTGATGTGACATGACAGATGTTTGTTTGTTGTTGTACGTCCTAGCAACATCTAAGAACGGGCACCGACTCGTGACAGTGCACACCCATGGCGACTTTATAGTAGTGCCCCACTGGGAGACCAGGCCACCAGCACCATGACCTGATATCCCACTCAGTCACATTATCCTGACACTGAGCCAACCAGGCCTTGCCCTATCCTAATACTGCCGAGTGCCAGGCTAGGAAGCGACAAGTATACATTTTTAAGTCATTGGTTTGACTCGACCAGGGTTCGGACCCACAAACGCATGGGTTCGGATCCACCGATCTCCCAAAACAGGAGACGGACGCTGAACTCATTCAGCCACCCTGTCTGGTCACGACACACAATTCCACATGGCAAACAACTGTTAAATGGACAAAAACAAAGACAAACAATAACATGAGTGCCCCTCCTAACAAACGAACCAACCAATACAGGGGAACGTTGGCACTGCTAGCACTAGTAGTCAGATATGGGGTCTGCGTACAGCATGCCTCCAGCGTGCGAGGACACCCGTGTCAAATGGCTATCACACGGTATCCAAACGTTAGGGTGCCTTGTCAAAACTCATCTCAGGTATAAACATTTGTTTAATTCATGTGTTTTTAACCATAGCAATCCCAGTACAAATGCAACAGACACGGTGTGCTTTTATTAATGGCATTAAATCGCCATTCACTCATGTATATATATATATATGTATCAGGGATGAAAGTGGTACCGGCTAAAATCGTGGAAATCAAGCCGAGATTATTACACCAACGGCCAATTTCCTTCATTGCACACATACATACATACATCATGCTGGGCACTGTCAGGAGACTGTGGCACTCCTGGCGCATTTATAGCGCGCATCACTGGGATACCACACAGTCGACACCATGACACGATATCCCAACTGACAGTAACTGACACCAACCAACCACTGCACGAGTTCTACTAGGGCCGTGTGCCAGGCTAGACTCGGCCTGGGATCAAACCCAAGATCCTCAAAACGGCAAGTTCTACATAATCGGCCATCACATCTCATCAGTACCATTGAATGTTTGTAAGAATGACAACTGAAAATACTTGTCAACTCTCGCACAACTTTACTTAGCGTTACAATGCATGGGTACATGTGAAAGCCACAGTATGTGAAAGCCACAGTAAAGACTATTTGACAAAACAAACCATTCCCTACGTGTTAGAATTATGACACCGGATAAATCGCCAGGTAGTCCATCTATTTATCTTACCAACACTTACTTTCATTTGTTTGATGTTCTACATCCTAGCAACATCTAAGGTCATATCAGGACGGGTACTGACTTGTGACAGTGCGCACTCATGGTGACTTTATAGTGCTGCCCCACTGGGAAACCAGGCCACCAGCACCATGACCTGATAGCCCTCTCAGTCACATTATCCTGACACTGAGCTAACCAGTTCTTGCCCTATCCTATTAATCCTGAGCTAGGAAGCGACAAGTATAAATTTTAAAGTCATTTGTTTGACTCGACCAGGATTCGATCCCACAAACTCATGGGCTCGGAGGTCCCGATCTCCCAAAACAGCAGATTGTTTGTTTGTTGTTTTATGTCCTAGCAACATCTAAGGTCATATCAGGATGGGTACCGACTTGTGACAGTGCGTATCATGGCGACTTTATAGTGCTGCCCCACTGGGAAACCAGGCCGCCAGCAACATGACCTGGTATCCCACACAGCCGCATTTATCCTGACACTGAGACAACCAGTCATTGCCTATCCTATTAATGCCGAGCGCCATGCTAGGAAGCAACAAGTATCAATTTTTAAGTCATTGGTTTGACTCGACCAGGATTCGAACACACAAACTCATGGGTTCGGAACTCCCGATTTCCCAAAAGAGGAGACGGATGCTCTACTCATTCGGCAATCCTGTCTGGTTTGTTGCATAGAAGGATTGGTTGGTTGGTGGGGTTTTACGTCCTGGCAACATCTAAGGTCATATCAGGACGGGTATCTACTTATGACAGTGTGTACTCATGTCGTCTTTATAGTGCTGCTCCACTGGGAGACCAGGCAGTTAGCATCATGACCTGATATCCCACTCAGTCACATTATCCTGACACCGAGCCAACCAGTCCTTGCCCTATCCTAATAATGACGCACGTCTGGCTAGGAAGCATAAATTTTAAAGTCATTGGTTTGACTCGACCCGGGTTCGAACCCATGACATACCAAAACGGGAGACGGATGCTCTACTCATTCGACAACCCCGTCTGGTTAGAGTTTTGAAGGTGCTTACACCGCTCTACTGGTGAAAGGGACACTGAATGGAGATTGGCTACCACTCCCAGGATAAAGCGGGGTTCACAGGGTCATATATAAGCTGGACCAACTTAAAGCAGGGACGATGGTGATTTCAGGCAACAACAAAAAAGCGGAAAACAAGCGGAGATTATTATCTCCGGACAGCAAATTTCCACTTACACCTACATTAAAAATGCCCACAGGATGTGAAAAGAAAATCCGGAAATCAGGTTAAAAACGGGAAAATATCATCGCTGAAGCGACACATATGGTTTTGAGATTGTCATTTAAAAAAAAAAGATTATATTAAATTGAGTTACATTTTTAAAGGATAATTATTTTGAATTAATTGTTATAATCGACCTTACTTTAGTGTGAATTAACTTTTTGAAATGGCTAACTTTGAAGATATTTGATGTGTAAACATGCAAAATTAATTTGACCAAGCCCCAGAAAATGACATAGGTTTCAGCGGTAACATGTTCTATTAAATTAGCTCAGCATTCCCTTCTATGGGAACAGACTGACCTGGAGTTCGGCAGGGGGCAGTGGAGAAGGGGCAAAACTGGAGAAACCCGGTTGAAAAGTAATTTGTGGTCCCCAACGATCTGTGGTTAAGGGACCGATGAATAAACCACTTTCTCTACTATAACTGTAATCTTTTATCAATTAAAGTAAGAAAACAGTTCTAATGATGAAATTGCTGTGTAAGGTTGACAAGAGTGTTGCCTATATAATCTATGGCAGGAAGACCATTGTCTAAGCACTCAAAAAAGAATTATTCAGCTATATACAACTTTATATAGAGACAAAAAAGCCCACCCTAAGTGTTTTGCACAGAAGTTGATTCCCTCGTCACACTTCATCCAGTTAAACACTGCATTGTTGGCGCACACACACATGCTGTGGTGTTCACCCAGTGTAATACACAACTATCGTCTAAAGGTAGCATTTAACTTTCAGGCTGCACACTTAATTACAACTACTTTGTATATATATAAAATAGTTAAAAGAGCTTCTACGACATTTGCCTGTCAATAATTTCCACCCAACACTTTCCTGGGAGACTTATTCCTTCACAATGATTGAGAGTATGCACACATGCACACACTCTGGCACAATCTGCTGGCGTTAAGTCCCGGCTGGCAAAAGTTGAGGGAGGAAAGTGTTGGGTGGCAATTATCGGCTAGCAACCATTGTGATAGCGTTAGAACTAATAGATATTATATTGCATCTAATTTGGGAAGATTTGATTGACAGCAAAGGCCATACTCACACTGAAATGGGAGTAGATTTTTCGGGTTTCTATTTATTCTAATTTTATTTTAAACATGGCAGGGGTGGGAAGTTGCGCGAAAGCCGTGCTAGAAAAAAAAGAGAAGATACCCACGCCTTGAGAAATCACGCAAAAATATTCCTACCATAGAATAAAGTTGTTTGAAGAAATAGCCAAATTTTGATATTAACCGTGGCAACAAGTTCACCTCATGCCCCGAGCCCCACTTTCATGTGCTCCCGGCCAGCTTAGTCAAACCGGAAGTACAGAAGCCAAACTGCAAACACGGCTCACCCACCCCAAGGGCAGCCGGGTTCAAGCTACACAGGGTTCATGTCCACATGCATTTATTGTTTGTCGTTTACATCGCCCTTAACAGAAGTAGAACGAACGCCGCTTACCTTTTTTTCATGTCGCAAAATTATATCAAACGTTATTTGCCAAATAGCTGTCCTATATTATGTCTGAGAAAAATGAATAACTACTTATTTTATTGTCACAACGGAATCGCTGTGGAAACAGAATTCACCCACTGAGAAAGTTGAGGGAATATCGATGGGGAAATGGTTTTGAAAATGTAAAGCTTGTTTTATTTAAAGACTCCTCTGGAGCACATTGATTTTTATCATCGACTATTGGACGTCAAACAAATGGTCATTCTAACATTTCTTTGCAGGAAATACGCTGCCGCCACATAGGCTACCCTTTGCGATAAGCAGCAAGGGGTCTTTTATATACACTTTCCAACAGACAGGACAGCACATTCCACAGCCTTTGATGAACCAGCTGTGGACCACTGGTTGGAACGGAAAATAGCCCAAACTACAAAATGGGTCCACTAAGCAGCATCGATTGGATGACCTACACCATCACAGATGGACACTCTACAGCATGAGCTACGTCCCGCTCCCTTCTTTGCTCTTGAAGGGAGTACGATCAGAGAGACTTTTAGAATATAAACATCTCAAAATTGGACGAAATTTTGGATAAACTGATAACCAGTTTGAGAAAAAAACGGGGTTGTAAAGAACCGACAGCAGGCACTATACAATATCGACTAACGTGGAAATTATCGCCGGAGGCAAAACTTGGCACTGTGTGAAATGACAAGCAACAAAGTGGAAGTTTGCATCCGAACAGGCACTCACGCCGACCAAGGACCGGGTCTATCTTGAACTATTCTCAACAGCGAAGCAAAGCATGCCGGCATAGCCGAGCCAGTCGAGGTAGAAAACCGCAAAACCACTGCAACAGTGGTAATAGAGACGATACCTGAATCTGCCTTGTCATCTTCAGCCGCCGGAACAATTGCAGATTTTGTCAGCACTGTGGGATCAACTGAGCCCCGAGCACTTGTGGCATTCACAACTTCAGCCAACTCTCCAACTGATGACAGAGGTTCCACTACAGCAGTGCTCTTCAAGGTCACCGGCTCCAGATTCTCATTCTCTTCCATAGTAGGCACAGCAGGTTCTTTCGGTGATTCCTTTGCTGTCACTGCATTCTTTGTGATTGCAACTACTTCAGCTGGCTTTGCTGACACCTGAACAGAGGCTGTTGGTGGTATCGCAGGCCGAGCCTCAGCTGTAGCGGCTGGTGGTGGTATTGCAGGCCGAGCGTCAGCTGTAGCAGCTGGTGGTGGTATTGCAGGCCGAGCGTCAGCTGTAGCAGCTGGTGGTGATATCGCAGGCCTAGCCTCAGCTGTAGCGGCTGGTGGTGATATCACAGGCCGAGCCTCAGCTGTAGCGGCTGGTGGTGGTATCGCAGGCCGAGCCTCAGCTGTAGCGGCTGGTGGTGGTATCGCAGGCCGAGGCTCAGCTGTAGCGGCTGGTGGTGGTATCGCAGGCCGAGCCTCAGCTGTAGCGGCTGGTGGTGGTATCGCAGGCCGAGCCTCAGCTGTAGCGGCTGGGGGTGGACGGGCAGGGGACGGGTGTGCTTGCTTCTCCGTAGTCTCGACTTGGTCCACTTTGGCCTGTTCAGGCTTAGCTAAGTCTTCTTCAGGCATAGGGGAAACAGGTATGTCTGGTTCCGGTTTTGAATTTACAGGTAAGGCTGGTTCAAGTTTGTCAGGCAATGCCGAAGACACAGTTGGTGCTGGCTCAGCCTTTGTTGTGGCCACAACGATGGCAGATTTAGGGGCACCTTCTGCGCGTGCAGGGATAGCTGTTTCAGCTTCAGGCGTTGCAGGTGAGACATGCTTAGGTATTTCAACCTTTGGGTTGGCCGCTTCGGACACAGTGCAAGTAGGAGGGGTGACAGATTTAGTTGTTTCAGAGTCAGGCGCATTATGGGGGGAAAGCTTAGTTGCTTGAAACTGGGTGGGGCTAGTTGGTGTAGATGTCATAGGAGGCTGAAGCGATACGGGGATTAAGTTGGCGCCAAGCTTAGGGGCAATTTGCAGTGTGGACTTTGACGGTAGAGAACTTTTTGGTGACATTGTTGACACCATTGGTGTCGTAGCTGCTGCATGGTCAGACGGTCCAGTTTCCGACTCCGATATGCCTTGCTTTGGCAAAGCAATAGCCTTGGCAGCTGCAACAAGTTAACAAATAAGTATCACAAGTTCATATCTAAGTGAGGGGTGTTGATAGTGAGACAAAACTTACTCAACTTGACAGATTTGTGTGTTTTATGAATCAAACAAATAGCAACTTGTGACTATTTCAGTTGTAAATCAGCTGAATTTGGTGCCATACTGTCAAATAGTGAGACAGTGAGGGTGACGGGGGGAATGAATGTTATAATATAATAATTAATATGCAATTCATCGTGCCAACGACTTGTGCTACACATTCTGAAGTCGCAATTTCACAGTCCAGTTCTCTTATTTGAAGAGATATTACTGCCAAGCATTTAGCTTTGATGCTAGCCGGTTGAACGTATTACTGTCAAGAAATAGGATTTGAAGGATAATCCCCGAATGCTCTGCAAATTCTCTATTGTCAATACATTAATGGTTTTAGCTCCTGAATACCAGATACAAGATTTCATCTTAGAGCGTATCATGCATATCGTGGGTACTCATTGTTTTGAATATATATTGTAAATATATATTGCTATCAGAGCTCGCAATATATATTGTAAATATATATTGCTATCAGAGCTCGCATTTAGGCGAATGGAGTTTTACATGCTGGCAAGATCTAAGGTCATATCAGGACGGGCAGCGACATTTGACAGTGCGCACTCATGTCGACTTCATAGTGCTGCCCCACTTGGAGACCAGACCACCATTATCCCGACCCCAAGGCTAAGCCAACCAGTCCTTGACCTATCCTCATAATACAGAGCGCCTGGCTAGGAAGCGACAAGTATACATTTTTTAGGCCAAGGTTCAAACCCATAGGCTCGAATCCCATTGTCTCCCAAAACGGGAGACGGACACTCAACTCATTCTGGTCATATAGTCACTGGAGAGTGACATTCACTGAAGAATTAAATACTTTATGACATAGCTGCTGCTAAGTCTGCTGATCAGCATTAACTTAAGTTTGCCTCGTGTTGGTGTTTCCAGCATTTACAAGAAGGCTAATTGGTGCCCAGCGCAAAGAGCAAAATTACTTCACGATCAAATAAAAGTCGCCATCAATGTTCACATCTAATAAGACAGACCAGTGCCATTGATCTCGCAGCTTACGGTATCCCCAGCTTTCCAACCAGTATCCTTGATTGACTTTCAGTAACACTTTTACCGTGAATTAAAAAAAAACTAAAATGCATTATATTCACAAGCAAACCTTCCATGCATGACAATAAGCCCCTTTCAAAATCCCACCCTATTACACTTCACTTAAAAAAAAAGTTTTTTTAATATACTAGCAGGCCCATAACAAAACAAACCAGTATGAGATACTTGCTAGTGCTTTGGTTATTAGCAGCATCTAATGTATCAGTGACAGCGCACATCATGTTTACTTTGTAATGCTGAATCACTGCTAGATTGGGATGCAAGCATCAGTAGTCACATTATGCTCAGACTGAACAAAACAGTTCTTGCCTTATCCTATTAATGCTGGGCACCAGATTAGGTAGCGACAAGTATCAAATTTGTACATCGTTGATTTGACACGATCAGGGTTCGAACCTCCTACTTCATGAAGCCAGCAAATGGTCCACTGCTAGATTACTGAGTACATGAATAAAACTAATGATTGTAAACTTAATTCCAAGCCCCACTCAACTGGGGGCGGGCAACGGAAAAAGTAAAGTTTCTATTTAACGATACCTCTAGAGCACATTGATTTTTGTATCATTGGCTATTGGGCATCAAACATCTGGTAATTCTGACATATCTTTGGAAGAACCCCAGTGACGCCACATAGGCTACTCTTTCCAATAAGTAGCAAGGAGTTTTTTATATGCACTTTCCCACAGATGGCACACACCACACCACAGCCTTTGATGAACCAGTTATGGATCACTGTTTGGAACGGAAAATAGCCCAAACTGCAAATATGTGTACTGAGCAGGGTCGATAGGATGACCTACACCGTCACATATGGACACTCTACCGCCTGAGCTACATCCCGCTCGCGTCAAGGGAAAAGATGGGGCATTGCTCAAATGTCAGTAAGCCGCTGTCTGCGGCAAATTCTCAACTTGGACACGGTCACTCTTCAAAATGAGACGATATCCAGCAGCCTAGACAATCAGGAACCGTACATACTGCGCTGATGATAAGGGCTCTATGGGAAGCCAACGTGCATTATGTTTGGGAACAGAAAGCAGTGAGATTTCATGTTTTAATTTGAAATATTAACACATGGTAATGATATTGTTTATTGTACTTGAAACATTTTAACCTTTTAAATTTTAAATGCACACCTTTGAAAGTATGTGATATAGGCCAGTTTCACTATTATCCCAGTGCAGAGTGGACTCACTGAACTACCTACCTATGATCCAGCAACCTTATTATCTTTATAAACAATTATTTCCATGACATCTGTATACATCCCATGTACATTCCTAACTTTCAGTTTATCTTGATGTTATTGTTAAATAGTAAAACATCTTTAGCCGACCACCTCCACAGATCAACCACTCTCGTATATCGATCGCTTTATTCGGGTTCCAAATGATCGCCCATTCAGTACCATAGTAACGATAAAAAAAAACCTCCCTAAACTGACCACATCCCTAAATGGACCATTTAAAGTTGGTCCAATGGTCGGTCGATTTAGAGGTTTTACTGTAATTGTCTTTGCTAATTACCTATTGTTAGTTTGTGGAAATTCATCTGGGTGCACAGACAGGAGGACTACCCCCTCGGGGGATGCCAACCGAAAACACCCTACCATATTTTGTGGTAAAATAAAATTCAATTCTAATTGTGAAATGGGGCATGGGGTTCAATCGGGTGGCTTCCATGCCATTAGTAGACATGACATCATAAACCAGACTAGCCACCCTTGTTGTCTGGTGGGCTGAGACCTGAGTGCACCTTTCCACAAACCACATGAGGCAGGGATATGCTTTGCCACTGAATGAATTCACTCGGGATTCAACTCTAAAAACCAGTCAGGCTACAAATGCCCGCATATTGGTTCAACATGAGCAGAGCTCGGATGTCAATTTCAAGTGATAGTTCTCCACCAACAAACGGTTTGTTTGGGCTTCACATCCTAGCAACATCTCAGGTCATATCAAGAAGGGGACCCACTTGTGACTGTGCACTCATGGCAACTTTACAGTGCGGTCACACTGGGAGATTGGCCGCTACCAGCATAGGCCGATATCCCACTCAGTAAGTCATTGGTTTGACTCGACTGGGATTCGAACTCCCTACCTTCCGCGGGGGGAACCAGCGCTCTACCGATTCGTCCACCGTGCTTGGTGCCCTCATATGGCTCCACATAGGGTAGTGAGATTTGGAACCGTTAATGGTCAGTAACCACCTCAGCCACACTTTAAGATCAGGGAATCTCCCCGACTACTTGAGACTGCACACGTGACCTGAAATTGCCATTTAACCGACATCACTGTTTATCGTCGACACGTTATATATTTTGTCCATGTTCAGCAAAAAGGTATTGGCACACCCGCAATATCTAACAGTGTAAGAGCGACATGCTTTGATGGGTTTCAACCTCAGGCCTTCCTAAGGAACCAGCTAATTTAGGAATACCCGGTTTCTGGGCTATTCATATTGCAGCGTTAGCACAGAATGACAATTTGTCAATCATTACTGAAAGAAAAAACATTACACGAGACGAGCGCCTTAAGTAATTAGAAGTAATATAGGCAAGACTCAAGCATAAGTCATTATAACACGGCATTATCTTTTGTCTAACTTAACATTAGGCACTTAATTAACACCAAACTGTTTGCTATGTGAGTGGTAAAACCAACGCACCTGGTCCTGGTGGTGACGGGTCTTCGATATCTGCCATTTTGTCTCCGTGAAAAGTGTCAGATAGGTTTTATTGCTTTCTTCCTTTCTTCTGAAACAAATAAATGAGTAAGATACAACCATACCAAAGGGAATATTTAATTGATGCAAGCGAGACCTGTATCCCACAAGGAAGCACCAAGTTCGCAAGCAGTTTTACTTATACACTTCCAACAGCTAGAAAGCTTGACAACTTACTGACCGTCTTTCGTCACCTATGACTTGATTGTGAAAAGGTTTCTTTATAACATAAAAAAGAATACACAGAATTCTAATGCCATTCATTATCTACAATCTGCAAGGTAAAGTGCTTGTTACTGTAAACCGCATGCCACACGTTATGGCTTATAATTATATGGACAAGTTAATTCAATGAGGACCATAGGAACATTACAAAGATTTTAATTTTAAAATTTTATATCATAACAGATAAGTGTTTTAACACTTGTTTTCACTGCGGTGCAGCACAAATCCAATTTGATTTAAATTATCTGAATTTAGGGTGCGATTTAAAGCAGTTAAATCACATAAACAAAGGCCTACTTATCAGATTGATAGTGATTGATGCCATGTTAGCAGCAACGGAATAATTTATGATTAGAAGAGTTTACTTTTATTCTGTACTTATTTAGTAATCGCTTTCACAGAGAATTAAAAGCTCTCAATTATAAAATTGGTGTCAATTGACAGAGAATGTAAAAGATCACAGTTGTAAAAATTATAGAAGAGGAATAGTAAAAATGGGAGGTAAACTTTAATGGTAACACTTAAAAATGAATAAGTTATAGCTGATGTGTCAAAGAAGAATACATTTCTTGTTTTGCATTTCTTCACCTTTCAGCCGCCACCCTCCAAATATACACACGTCCTGTAGAAACTTCTCTAAAAACCAGTCAAGCTTCAAATGTCCAAATATTGGTTCAGCATATATACCTCCGCATCCCCCGAATATATTGGGCAGCAATTTACCCAACTTTTGATTTAATAGGTTTGCACCAAACATTGTACAATGCGAACAGTATGCACGATATGTATATGGGTCGTTCTCAGAAGTTGTGTACCAATACTGTGACATCAGTACCACAAAATCAAAATGCTGTCAAAGTCCTATATATACAAGCTTCCTCAAAATAGGTATGTCCTTTTGCATCTGACTAATTGAAAATAAACATATTCTGACATTTTTAAATAGGTCAAATGATGCTCACATCCAATAAATAGCAGTATAGCATAGAAACCAATTTGACTCCAAAATCAAATATTTTCCACACAAAGCTTGACATTTTTTATGACATTTCACATGCCACTCGCTTTATAAACAGTAGTAATAATAATTTGAAACCTCATTGCTACGTTTTTGTCTTATTTTGTAATGATTAAAGAGAAAAGCAGAACAATATTAGCAGGGTAACAGTCCAAGTGGAATCAACAATTTTACACAAATGTTCGGCTCAAATTTCAATGTTTAGGGGCAATTTCAGGATTATCTTTTACTATACCATAACTGGGTTCATGCATAGTGTCAAATGCTGAAAATAGTTCATCTACTGTATCTGTATTCAGTGTTTGATACAGAGTTCCATAGTACTTGCAAGTGGAAATGAAATGTTACGATGTTAATGACTCCAGAAAAGGTTAACTATTTCATCATTTTTATCAAAAAGATTTTTTAGAAATAAATGTCTCCAACTTAATAAAGACATTGTATATGACCACTTGAAGTGAAATGTGCCGTTGTTCAGAGTTTTTTTTTATAAGGTTTGTGAAACTATATTTTCAATGCCATTGGCAATGTCACAAATTAGTGATGTAATTTTCTATTTATTTAGCTATATCAATCCCAATAAGATACACAATATTAACATTTCCTTTTGACCTAAAATATCTCCCACATTGGGCGAAATGATGAAATCTAAATATTGACACTCCAAATGGGGTTCTTTGAAATATGCATTTCAAGTAGACTACCTCAACTGGTACAGTTTCTGAGAACGCCCCATATATGTGGGTTCTAAGATTAAACACCACACCTGACATTACCAAATGGGGAATACAAAGACAGGTAACATACGGCACCTTCTTATATGACATGTGTCAGTTCCCACCATTGTGGCCACCCCCTCATGTTCTGACATGACCTGGAAGAGTCACGTGACTCCCACCCCCGCACAAACAGAACCGGGTGGGGCCCGGCGTTAGGTTATAAAAACACCAGCCACATGCACATTCCACCACAAACCAGGACAGCAGTCGCCACGAACCAGCCAAACACCTCCACTACTCCTTTTCATTTATTATCTATCTTGGGCAACAGCCTGCATAATGCTTAGGTTACAAATGCTGCGGCCGCCGTACGGTGCTGTGGTGTCTTGCAGCTTATGCAAATGTTACGGCGTTGTAACCTGCAGTTTAACTCTTCACAAATTGTATGGTTTGTGTTGAATTTATACACGTATTTAATATACAAAAAAAGTTACAACTTTCTAAATATTGATCACACAAACATGAAGTTTCAACCATATCGATATTCATTTTACAACCTTTCCATTGATGTCAACAAAGGTGATCAGTGTTGTGTAGTCTGGATTGGCAGGATTGCGGCCTGTGGTGTTGCGACTTTTCAAAGTTAAGATAACTACAACTTAAAACAACTGCAACCCTTGCAGCGAGCAAAAAACGTACGGTGACCTTAACCCACAGTACGGTCTGGCCGCTGTAACGCATTGTGACCGAGGCATAACTGTGACATAATTATGTATAACATATTTCATGGTCGACGGAGCCGATGTGTTTTCTTGTATGTCATGTATGTCAATCAAATTGATCAAAAGAGCACAGTGAGGTTTTCTGTACTAAGTATATTAATTATGTATGACAAGCTCAGGAAATTTGTATTTCCACAGGGACTTTATAGTACTGCCCCACTGGGAGACCAGGCCACCAGCACCATGACCTGATATCCCACTCAGTCACATTATCCTGAGCCAACCAGTCCTTGCCCTATCCTAGTAATGCCGAGCACCTGGGTAGGAAGCGACAAGTATCAATTTTTAAGTCATTGGTTTGACTCGGCCATGGTTTGATCTACCAACACAGGAGAGGGACGCTCTAACCGTCTATTGGTTCTGACACCATCATGGCTTAACCACTGAACATTCATCTAGTATTTTCCACGGTAATTAATAACACTTGTTTTCTCCTGTCCTGTTGTCGACAGGCTTATTGTAATGCAAAACCATCTTACTATTCTTAGTCTTGCA
The DNA here is from genome assembly GCA_030323885.1 of Branchipolynoe longqiensis. NCBI lineage: Eukaryota > Metazoa > Annelida > Polychaeta > Phyllodocida > Polynoidae > Branchipolynoe > Branchipolynoe longqiensis. The sequence continues at coordinate 76,322,713 of CM059198.1, forward strand.
ACTTGCATATTTTAATATGGATATAAGTATAACCGACAACCAGCGGCTAATGTTAGCATTGGTTAACTCGCCCCTAGATATGTCCAAATGATATATGTTTCTAGATATGTCCAACGGTCACAATGCTGACAGAACAATCTCGAAGCAGAGTGTGCAGGACAGCAAAAGAAATGTGCCTAATCGACCAGACGGGATGGCCGAATGAGTTGAGCGTCCGCCTCCCATTTTAGTATATCGTGGGATTCAAACACAGTCGAATCAAACCAATGACCCACAAATTGATACTTGTCGCTTCCTAGCCAAGCGCTCGGCATTAATAGGATAGGGCAAGGACTGGTTTGCTCAGTGTCAGGATAATGTGACAGTGGGATATCAGGTCATGGTACTGGCAGTTTTGTCTCCCAGTGGGAAAACACTATAAGTGCACACCACCACAAGTCGATACCCATCCTGATATGACCTTAGATGTTACAAGGACGTAAAACTCCAACCATAATGTGCCTATGAGTGTGCTCGGAGAATGCTGTATTGCTAATAACACGATAATGCTAATCGTGAAAAACTGCATTTTCGTGGAAAATCAACTCTGGCAGTGAGGGGGAGGGCAACACTGACTAGTAGTAGCCGACCAAATGTCGGCCGACAGCGAATAACCCAGACACAGAAATCTAGGTTTTATTTTTACTGGAATGTTCTACTGCTTAGACAACAGGAGAAAACACATAAAATTGTGAGACATATTTGAACAAAGAAAGAAATAAGGCCGCATGAGCAATGGAATGAAGACCAATTGTCCATGACTGAAATGTCCACATCTTAATTAATGTTAATCAATTAATGTACCAGATAATTTTTTAATGTTAAACAGAATTGGTAGAAACTCAAACCTATCGGAGTATGCAACTTAAAATCAGCTAGCTATATGGGTCATTCTCTGAAACCGGGCACCAGACTTGTGCCATGGCAACCAAAAGTGAAAACATCCCAGATAATAGCAGAATCCCTGCTCATATGGAAGGCTTCATGGTGTGCATATATACCAGAGTTTAAACAAAATTATTCACTTTAATTTTGGTCTCATACATATCAATTGAGCAAAACTTTAAAATCACTGACGCAACATGGAAATCAAATGCATACCAATAAAAAAAACCAACACATACACTTTTGGAATACAGAAATGTATGGCTAGTGACAGTTGCTAGAATCCACCACATCTGAAGAACTGTCTCCATTTTAGATTAGATTAGAGTAGATTAGATTAGAGTGTTTGAGCTATATGCTCAGGCCAAATCGGAGACTCCACCATCAGAGCCCATCGCATGTGGTGAGGATGCTCGGTTCAGTTTTGTCATGTGCAGTAGTAATGAGTTTGAATCTGCTGGCTATTAAATAAGAGCGGCTAACAGGTCTCAGGACTATTATAGCTGTATCCTATTGATTGATTGAACACTAACGCACATAAATTCAAACAATATTTGATTGATTACAGTTAAGTAAAAAAAGAAACAAGGGAAAAGGTTCTAAAAGTAGTCTGCATGGTGTTGATGTGTAAAAATACACACACCCCAACCACCGACATTTTAGCTAGTCGTTCACAGGTAATCATACAAGCACATCAACAAAAATATTTTGTGGGATACATTAAATACATATAGTATAGCTAACATACTTAACACAGGGTAAACAATAACTACTTGATTTGCTAACAAAAAAAGAAATCGTTAAAAATCGAACATGGAAACCAAATATATGGATACCTGGATACCAAAATACGGAATATAAGGCTGAGCCTGTCTAGTATTAGATAACAGATTCACCCTGTACTCTCAGTACACGGGTGAACGACAACGTAGTCTAAATACGGGCGAAAATAGCTTTAGTATGGAACAGGAAGTAGAATGCCTGCCGCCTTATTATGTAACATGCACAATGTAGAGAAAATGTTCTTATATATCTGGGTTCTCTAATTCTTTGAAATTGTCTACTGGCAGTTTGGTAGACACATAACTTTGAATTTGTTTAATTTCTTTGTTTATAAAACCTCACCAAATAAATTGCAGCAAGATATTCAAATTTTTTGAAACTACCAAACAACAATCTCTAGATTATGAGTTTACTCATTCTATCTATTTATATTATTTAGAAGTCCAATCAAATCAGTAGATAGAAATAACTCTATGTATATGAATTACTTATGTTATTATATAACATGGATAGTGTAGACAAAATGAATTTTATCTGGGTTCTCTAAATTTTAAGTTTGTTAACTATAAAAATGACTTCGAATTTGTTTAATTTCTTTTGTTTATCAGCAGACTTTGCAAATTAAAAAGATATTCAACAAACTCTGTTGTGAGTTTTAACCCATTCCATCATTTCTGATTTATACTATTTAGCAACCCAAGTAAATCAATAGATGTGAGGTAAACCATATGTTATGAATTACTCATGTTATTATATAACATGCACAATTTGCAGAGGTTTTATAAACAAAGAAATTAAACAAATTCAAAGTTATGTTTTGATCAAACTGCTAGTTGACAATTTCAAAGAATTAGAGAACCCAGATAAATAAGAACATTTTCTCTACACTGTGCATGTTATATAATAACATGAGTAATTCATAAACATAGAGTTTGATTCCTATCTATTGTTCTTTATTGAATTGCCAAACAAATCTGTTGAAATGGATGAACTCACAACATAGTGTTTTTGATAATTCAAATTGAAGTTGCTAAAGTAATGTAAACAAGAATGAATGCATTGCTATAACCACTCATCTCAAATCTGTGATCCTGGGATTGTGCATCTGGGTTACTAGGTCTGGTAGTGAGGACACATTCATGTCTCCAATGTCAAAATAATATCCAAGGAAACCCATAGTATATATAGAGGTGAATCCTTAGGATATGCAACTCACTTTGTTTCTGGCAATCATACAGTGAACACCTATTAGGCTTTCTTCCCCGCCCTCCCACCCTCTTCTCCTTGTGGTCCGTCTGTTAGGGCTGAGTGTTAGAGGTATTCGGTTGGGTCGAAACCGGAACTTTAATTGTGTATAAATAAATAGTTTGTATGTATTTCTTTGGGAAAAAGGAAAATATGAATAATACTGACATGTGGTATAGTACTTATGTATAATTACAAATGAATGATTGTACAAACTTATACTGTTACAAATACTCTTGAAGATGTAAATAAATTATAAATTTATTTCCGAGTTTGGTCTTTTGTTATGAATTGTGGATTTAAAGCTAGAATAGACCGATTTTGGAAAAACGAGCAGTATAAAACTCCGAACTGACTTTCAAGTATTGCAGAATAGAGACCGAAAAACCAACAGGCAATTATGCCGTCAAAATTTCGTACATCCGGTATCAAGGCAGTATAAATCTTCAACAAAAAGGTATCACAGTACCCACCCGTGTACTGTGAGTACAGGGTGAATCCTTTATCTAGTCTGATATATGGTACCCACTTTCAGAGAATGACCCTTATATCTACGGAATATAATCCGAAATAGTATGCATTATCATTTAAATGCCATTTCAGCATTACAGTTACTCCACGAGAAATATATTAAACGATTAAAACTCATTTAAAAAAAGAAACAAAAGCAATATAAATAAACCTTGTAAGCTCGAAGATAATTTCACTTTGCCACTACACTAAACTCGTTGGTTGCTACCAAGTCAAATGTCTATGACCACTAATGAGAGAAAATGATAGTAATGAACGAAAAACCCTATTTAAAAAGGACATTCATAAAAATATATTCATATTGATGTTGACAATGATAAACGAGAAAATGGCACAAATAAATGTATTGAAAGTATTTAATGAGCGTATTCATAATCAATGGCGATGTCAGGTTGTAATAAGGTGCTTATGGGAGAAAATCCATTCAGATGAAAAAGGTCTACTAGGCTATCCGATGGTCCATGGACCTCAAGCTGATATTGATAAAGGAAGAGAAGCACATTTTCTAACTAACAAAACGTCTCACCCATCCATTTGTTTCTTTCAGCATTCGACTATGGCAACGGAATCCGGTAATATCTCAATTCAGCCCACTACATTGCAAAATTAAACAAATGCGAAAACATAACTTTCATTTCATCATTTGTAAGGAAGACAAGGATGCGCTGCTCTCTCATTCCCCCGGTAATTCGACATTTAAATCGAGAACATTAAAATAAAGGTAAATTGTGAAATATCCCTGTCTTTTCTATTCCATAAGTCAGATATCGAGAGGCCTCGACCTGATACACTATACAGGCTTCTCTGAAACTGGGCCTAACAAAATCAGAAGCGGATGAATATGAATTATGATCCGTTGAAATATTAAACACTTAAAACATGAAGTCTTCATTATCAATTGCCATTATTTGTCCCGTATGGTGATGGTGGAGTCTCCAACTTGGCCTGAGCATATTATAGCTCAAACACTCTAATCTAATCTAATCTAAAGGGAATTAGTATTGACCGAAGCTAACTGAAAGTTGCCTATTGTCGGTCAAATCTAAGCACGTGACGTGTCCTTGTTTCAAGTCACCAAGTCCAAGACTGAATTGACAATGTTTTGGGAATGATAGTTTCCCCATAACTAGCTCCAAAAACTACCTTTACTCTTGCCATATATTGATATAAAAGAAAAAACAAACCCTAAATTAGTTATAAATGTATTGAACTTATGCGTGACGTAGGAATGTGAAGGCCTACAACCACGCCCAAATTGTGTCACTCAAATTAACACTAATTACAAGTATTATTATGACAACTGGTAAACTCACTATCGCTCCTTCAGTAACGCAGAAAACACGCCAACGGAATGGTGGTTGAAAGGCCCCGATGGAAGCTTGACGCCCGGGTAACCGGTTATTTCGAAAAGAATGTTTGTGCCCTGGCGTTGACAGTGACACCTGATAGTGACAGACGCAAATTAGACCTACCACGCGAAAAACTAATTGGAACTTGCACAACAAACTGTATTAATGAAACCACAACTCAAGACGAAGCCCGCTTTAAAACAATGTTATTAATGTTAATATGTTAACAGTTAATTTACGAAGGCCTGGGGTAGGATTCAAAATTTTCCCTTCACATGTCATGGCTTTTCGAAGTCACACCCCTAATTCAGCTCTTGGAAGTTTTGTTCGTCAAAGTTTCTCATTTTGTACTATTATCAAACACCAGACGTCTAGTTAATTTGAGGTATCCTTATGGTAGTGTTTCTATTTCAACATATAATGTAACTAGGAGTTGGAGTTTTGCTGGGAAAGTAAAGTAATCTTCTTGACAAACCTCGCACCTTGATAAACGTGGCAATATGGTCCTGGCGTCTGTCGCTACACATGGGCGCAGCCATAATATTAGTCTCGGAGTAGTCGCATCCGGGGGAAAGTATATATTTAAAACAAAAATGACACGGACTCTCAAAATGCTATTTTTATAAGCAATACAAATTATCACAAATTATTATACGCCACACATAATTAATATCTTCCTGACATCGCAGAAATATATACAAACGCCGACTTGTTAGCCAATCAACATCCGAGGAGTAATTGTCACCACAGTAAACATCATGACAGTTGTCAAAAGTGGTAGATTAATTCGTATATTGGGAACAAAGTTCTTCCGTAATTACTCAAGTACCTCGGTATGTGTGTTTATTAACCATATATAAACGCATGTACTATGTGCGTAAGTTAAATTAAATGGCATTGTCAGGATCTGACTCAATTTGAGGGTAACACCAACAACTTACAGCTACAACAGTTAATGAGTTATTGAGTTAGTTCCATCTACGCCTACGGTAGGCTACGGTACGCGCAGGGCCGTAGCACTGTCTCTTGCGACGGGATTCTGTCTCTTGCGACGGGATTGGGGAATACATTTTTTTTTTGTCGGAAGGCTGGATAAATGAAATTACAACATGAATGAATTCTTAGTCAAGAAGCAAAATATATTCTTCACATAGTCTGGAGTTGTATATAAAAACAAATGATAATCAATTATTCAATATGGCTTCAAGCGAAAGCATGGAACAGATACTGAGATATTAGCCTAATTAGGTACAAGATTCACCCCGTACTGCTGCAGTAGGGGTGCAAACCAACCCTATGTAAAAGGTGGCGAAAATGCGGGTAAAAGAATTGAGGGCCTAATTTAATAATCTAAATCAGAAGCAACAATTATTCTTTACATCTGTTTTATTATTTACCCGCTACCTTTGAGTTGAAAAATATAATATAATATCTAGTTTAATAAGATTTAAAAGTGAAATCGACGGCGTTCTGCGGCCGCCATCTTGTCTTTTTTGCATTCTCTCCCATTTCACCAACTCTGTGCCTATATGCATAATATGGGTAGCCATTTGATACTGGAGCCACTGACTGGAGCCTCACTTCCATACTAACGCTATTTTCGCCCGTATTTATATAAGGCTGGTCTTCACCCGTGTATTACAAGTACCGGGTGAATCTCTTATCTACTGAGATATGTGCATTTATGCTCTTAAGGAGATTATACAGAAGTATCATAGTTTAAATTCTACTATGTTTTTGTGTTTTCTCGACGCCTCTAAGGCATTTGATAGAGTGAATCATGCAAAACTGTTTGAAAAACTAGTGCAGCATGGTACTCCAGGCTATCTAAGCAGGATATTAATATTTTGGTATACACCCCAATCAATGGTAGTCAGGTGGGGTGATGCCATGTCAGAATCCTTCCAAGTCAGTAATGGTGTACGTCAAGGAGGGATAGTGTCCCCCTATTTATTTAATGTTTATATGGATGACTTGTCGAAAAGGTTAAATCAGTGTAAAACTGCAAATATTAATGGATTATTACTTCTAAATCATCTTATGTATGCTGATGACTTGGTAATATTCTCACCATATAGTAGTGGACTGCAAATGCTACTTAATATATGCTCTGAATGTCTGGATACTTATGAAATCACTAGAGGCAAGAATAAGAAAGGCAGAGTATAGAGTGTTCAGAAGGAACCAGAAGGAGCTTGCTTGTTTTATTATTATATAGGCTGTATAATCCAAGATGGCTGTCACACCTGATCAGCTCCTCCAATCAGCAATAGGCATTCACAATTCAACCAATGAACATCCAACCTGCCTGTATCCAAGCCTTGGTTGTTTATGGCTACAGTGCCCTGTTGTGTCTGGGTGTGCAGTGATCCGTAAATAACAATTGGGGAGGGGGAGGGGGTATGTGAGCAGAGCTCCCAAGGCTCTGTCACACTAAAAGTAGTGCCCCTCTCACACAATCTATAACTACATACTGTTTATATCGACTCAGTAAAGGATCACCAGCACCACATAATACCTTAATGGCTCTGGCTGTATATATACCATTTACCTTTTTATATAACAATTGTAATTACTATAGACTAGTTTACACCTCCGCCAATGTCTAAATATCGGAAACTTTTACAGCGAGTTTACAAATGGCGGTGCCCACATAAGGCTATTTCCGTTTCCGTTTGCTGGATTTTCATGATTTCATTTTCCACCTCTATGAGTATGAGTATTGTTTATTTATATAGACACGTGTGAGTCCATAGCCTCCCCTCTGGGTGGGTCGGTATTAAAAATATGGTAATGATCATTCGATCAAGATATGACAAGGATACTGTATTTCCTGCTTTTATTTTAACTGGTGTTCCCCTGTCAATCTCTACTGAAGTCAAGTACTTAGGACACTTTATGACCGATGACTTTAGATATGACAGGGATATTAATAGACTGTGTCACAAGTTATATGCTCAGCCTCAGGGAAATATGCTCATCAGGAAATTTCATATGAGTACAGCTGATGTGAAGGTAAATTTATTGATCACTTTCTGTATTCCCTTGTATACTGCCCAGATTTGGTGGAACTATAGAATGTATAGCATTAGAAAACTGAATGTAGCATATAATGGCATTATAAGGTTATTACTCCGTCTACCTAGGTATCACAGTGCTAGTCAGCTGTTTGCAACTATTGATGTGCCAGCCTTCCAGGCTGTTATCAGGGATCTAATATTCAAATTTATTACTAGACTTGACAAGTCAGAATATGTTATAAGGGACTTGTGAAAATAAAAGAGAGTGATCTCAGATTTAGGTCTGCCATATGGAGGCATTGGTACAAACTACTGTATGTAGACCAACATTTTGATATTGGTTAGTATGGTAGTATTCATACTATTACTTATATCCTATTCACATTAATTTTGATATCTACCTACCATGAACCAAATTATGTAACTACCTTAATCCTGAGTTGGAAATAAAGAATTGAATTGAATATATATTTAGGAAGTGGCTATTCGTACAGGACCTTATCAATACCCAGAGCGCTTATTAGTACGCCACTCCTTTATCACGTGGTATCTTGGTGTATCCCCGTCGCGTTAGGGTTTGGATAACTTTGTTTGTTTGTTATTGTCTTACATCCTAGCAACATCTAAGGTCATATCAGGACAGGGGGTTAGGATAAGGGTTAACTTATCCTAGGGTTAGGATGAGTGTTAAGTTAGGGTTAGGGCTTATGATTGGGTCAAATAAGCGCTCTGGCTATTAATATGGTCCCGTACGAATAGCCACTGCCTTATATTTATCCCTGCTACTGGCTCCAGTGTCACGGTTTAGATTCTCAGTGGGTTTAGAGTCTACGCTCGGGGTTCTGCACATGTGCATATTCGATTAACACGACTCGGGCGACTCGGGTCACCTGAGTTGCTAGAAATTCAAATAGAGCACCGCGAGTGGAGTTGACAAAAACACATGCCGCATGCAAAAAGTCCCAACCCCAGTAACCCACCTCTTGGCTAGAGTTGGCTTGGAGCGATGACGTCACATTTGTGCGTCAAAAAGTAGCTCGGGTCACCTGAGTTGATTAATCGAATATGCTGAAATGCCAGTCGATTTTGACGCATGCGCAGAACCCCAAGCATAGACTCTAAACCCACTGAGAATTTAAACCGCGACACCGGGACCGGGTTAGAGTAGGCATTAGACATACGGATAGGGGTGGATCTTTTACTTATTGAGTCTGAGGCTACTCTGGGTATGGGTGAATCTTTTATCTATGTTACTGTAAATGTAACTGAGTAGTTCTCCAGGATTGGAGACCCTTTGGGTTGGGCTTCAATATTAATCACTAAACTCTTCAAAACAATTTGTTCAGAAAAACAATTTGTTCATATACCTGTCGTGGGGGTGATGAAAATGGGAAATACTGCGCCTAGAGCGGGACTCGAACCCACATCTCTTTGCATTCCGGGCCAGTGTGCTAACCATTACACCACCTAGGCTCCCTGATATCAACACACTCCCCACGCCTACCTGTCTATGTGGTTACTTGCCTGAGAGGTCAGTGCAGACCACTACACTCGTCCCCCTGGAATTGTAAGTCTTGTAATGCTTACAATTACATACATACAGGCAATGCACTAACACATACATACACAGGGTAGGTTCAACAACCATACAGCGCAAAGCTTGTACAGGATCCTGGTCACGGCACCAATGTAATGGCCCACGGCCCTCCGACTCACCCTTTCTCTCACGAAAGAACACCAAGATTCAATTCAGTGTACGCTTCACCTGGTTTATTGAACCCTCTGCTCTCCGCGGCGTCAGTAGTTGTCTGACCCGCCCCCTGACTTGCCAGATCCCACATCGACTCTATAGGTGTGTGTGGGGGGGTGGGTCAACCACACGCAGTAGAGGTCAGCCCGGTTGGGGTCTGACCGGTGGTGACCCGTGCCGCCACCTAGCGCAGTGTAGTGGAACTGCGCTGGTGGCGTCGTAGTCTCCGCTGCTACCGCGTGATAGTAGAGCTCATGTTCAGACTACTACACTGCCCCCCTTAGAGTCTCACCGGTTGCAGACTGCAAACCGATGAGAATCGAGAAATGATAGAAGTCAACATGAGAACTAACTTGAAAGGGAGAGAAGCCTTACAAAGCTATGTATGTATCCTTTTGCGCAATTCCTAGACCTGCCTGCAGCGAAATAGCGATATGAATCTAGCTAGCTGCAAGGCAAACATGTTATCAGTCTAGGTGAAGAAAGAGTCTTTAAATGAGTCGCACAAAGACGACCTCTCCCAGCCTCTATGTAGTTGGTGTATAGAATGTTTTTTGCTGGGAGAGAATTCATACCCCACAAGTGGAACCCCCTCGACAGAAGGAAGCAAGGAACTACTCAGTCCGCCCCCCGCCGCCCCCCATCTCAGAAGAACCGTTAGCGGGGCGCTCCCCCTTCTACGCGGAGCGGCTCCTCTTGGAGCTTCCTCAGTCCGTCCTCCTTGTGCCCGCGTCGCCTGGCCAGTAGATCACAGACGGTATTACACCGCGGACACGTCACGCCGCCGCACCCAGGACCCGTCACGCTCGGTGACCCGCTCCGGTGCAGAGTGCATGAAAGTAGAAGGGCGGTGTTACTTATAACAATTGAGAAAGTCTCCGCAGATACAACGTTCAGGAATGCAATACATTTCATAAGAAGCAATGGGCGCCAGCAAGAACCCGGCCTCCTACAAAGAAAATTACACCCCATGTGCATCCTCCCCTGTTATAACAGGAGCCGACGCACACGCTGTCAATCATGTTCTGCCGGAAGCGCTTACTATAGTAGTAATTTAAAATAAAGAATGCAGCATAAAATAAGAGCCAGGGCGACACTGCATAGGAAAAATTTTTTTAGTGTAAAATGGACAGTGTCTACCCACCAACTCCCACACCATTGACCACTCCGGGCCAGTGTGCTAACCATTACACCACCTAGGCTCCCTGATATCAACACACTCCCCACGCCTACCTGTCTATGTGGTTACTTGCCTGAGAGGTCAGTGCAGACCACTACATACCTATAGGGAATATACTAAGCAAACACTAGTATCAAAACCAGACACATAAAGAGTCCACAAGGTAGAAAAATAATTAAATAAAGTGGAAAATTGACCAAAAAATGTCAGCCATAAATTTGCACTGCAGTGCCCACCATCTTTGAAGCTGTGAATAAAGAAAACTATCAAGTACAGTTAATTCAATTTGATTTTATGTTGTCAAGATTATATCAATAAAGATATTTTTCACTACTTTTAGGTTTTTACATTGCACAGTTACATGACAATATCGCTGTAAACATACCTGTCCTGTGCGTACCTTTGGGGTCACATTGACAGCACAGATGGTTTGTTTGTTTTACCAGTTATCAAGCATAATCAATAATACTTTTATTTAATCTATGACCTACAATGTTTTCAAATAATAGGAGGTAATCTGGAATAATCAGAAATTGGCTGATTTAAAGCAATTTTTATTGATCGTGTCACATTTGTAACCTACGGGACAACCAATTTACAAATTCAATATTTGAGAGCTGAAATGTCATATAACTCATAATGAGGGAAGGGAAGAGTCCAGACTAAACAAACCATCGTAGTGACATAAACTGCAATAATTGATGGTGTGTCACGTTTTTGTGCACATGTACGCACGGGGCCAAAACGTGCGAGTCATTACTATGGTCAAAATCTGATCAAAATTTAACCGATATCACAACCATCGTTAATTAGTCTACTCTGTCAATAACGGCCTCTGTTAATGACAAATCTCTCTCAGTAATGGCAAAAAGTGCTGGTCCCATCACGGCACCCCTTTAATTTAATAGCATTGCCTCTGTCTAACGGACAACTGTCTTATGCGGACAGCGAGCCGTTTTTTTCACCTATTTGATCAATATTCTGTCAATAACGACATGCCATATAGTTATAATATAGTAGAAATGACTAATTGTACAAATGACAAATTGTTCAAATGACATATTGTTCAAATGACATATTGCACAAATGACAAATTGTACAAATGACAAATTGTAGAAGTGATGAATACTAGAAATGACTAATTGTACAAATGACAAATTGTGGAAATGTCTTTGTAAGAACCATCCTAGTCAGTCAAGTGTTGTGGTCTGCACTGACCTCTCAGGCAAGGAGCCGCATAGACTGGTAGGCATGGGTAGTGTGTTGATATCAGGGAGCCTAGGTGGTGTAATGGTTAGCACACTGGCCCGGAATGCAAAGAGATGTGGGTTCGAGTCCCGCTCTAGGCACAATATTTCCCATTTTCATCACCCCCACGACACAAGCATAAAAGAAAAACATTGGTTTCAACCCATTCCGTCAGTTAGTCTCCGCCTATAACGGATCTCTCTCTTTTACGGCATCTTGCTCCAGTCACATGGGTGTCTGTTATAGACAGAGTAGACTGTACTTTTAAAGTCTAGTCTTGATATTTTGATGTGAATATGTTTTGTTATTTGACCGGAAAGCAATATACTAAAGTTGAAATGGCCATTCTACGTCTTGACCTAGTGGTGTCACATGTAACACTGTCTCACAGTCACAAGCTACTAACTTCACTATTCTTTGACAAATATGTATGATCTGCTTTTATGGAACTACATATATAATGAGTATATTATATGGAATAATTCTTTTGATAACACAACAAAACATTGTTATATATGAAGAAGATGGAAAACCTTTGATTTGTGATGGGATGTGCGTTACAGTTTCACAAATAAATTATATTTTTTGTGATCAGAGTTTAATGTAGATACTGCACTTTGTGCTTTAAAAGTTATCTTTCCTGTTGTACTTCAACATCCCATACCAATAATCTGGTCAACATCTGTGATACTGTACTTGAATGATGGTGGTGTCACATTGTAACGCACGGGACTGTAAAATTTTCCGAGATATGGGATATGGAGAACTCTGCTATAATAAATTGCAAACTTGTCTATAAAATGGTAAATAGTATATAAAACCAAAGGCATATAAGCAATATGTGGAGTTGGTGCTCTATTACTAATTAGGATAGAATTTGTGTATTAATATAGTATAGAGAGAGAGGGTCACTTCTTGACCTGAGGGAGTGTCACTTCTTAGGTGGGACAGTCTTTGGGAAGTTGCCTCACATACCCCCTCCCCTCCAAGAGTTATTTATGGATCACTGCCACAGATACAGATCTAACCATGTCTTGGTAACAGGGATATTGAACCCTCATTGGTGGATAGAGGAATGCTTTTTAGGGATTGGAAGATTGGATCATGTGATCACCACCATCTTGTTCTGGAAACTATAAATATAATAAATGAGAGTCTCACTCTCCTACCTTTCACTCTTTATCTACTTTCCTTCCTTGCCTGTAGTGCTTTCTTATTAGCCTATCTACACCACTCAAACCGCCAGCTGTCGACTTTACAAAACGCTCTGTGCATCAACATTCTTTGAAGCCTAATTACATCAAAACCAGGGGTGGTAGTGATTTTTTGTTGTTGGTTGATGATTTCACTCATGTGGAAGTTTATAAATAGTATACAATAGATGTTCAGAATACATTTGAATTTTTGACACTAATGCAACAATTGGGTCTCCAATTCTGGAGAATCACTTAACTGTGACATTAACAGTATAAGTCAGAGTACCCTTTCAACTTCAGGTTCAAATCCATTCATCGTTCTTGATCACTATGCCTCGATGAATGAGCATAACACATTTAATGAATAATTTAATAAGCCAATCGTGTCGGTCCCTCTTTTGATTAATAATATAACTATTTACAATAGACATAGTGTAGATGAACTTCCCATACACCTTGGTAGACTTGTAGAAACATCAAATACCAGATACCCTTTCAAAACAAACACATTCTGATAAAATACATTAAACCCTTTAATTTGACATATAGATGGACTTTATAGGCATAGTAGAAGCAAAGTTATTACATTTCATGTGTCAGGAAAATAGGATAATTGACTCGCCCCCTAACTCACCAGGTCCCACGTCGCCTCTATAGGTGGGTGGGGGGTGTGATTAGCCACACAGAGTAGAGGGCAGCCCAGTCGGGCTCTGCCCAGTGGCTAGCGTGCCGACACCTAGCGCAGTTCAGTGTAACTGCGTAGGTGTGCGGCATAGTGTCTGCTGGCATCACATGGTAGTGGAGCTCATGTACAGACTACTATAGTATCTAAACAAAATCACAATATAACATCAAACTACTTTGCACACAAAGAGACATGTTTACCAATCTGATGATGCTTTTATAAGAAGGCCATTTTTCATTCGCACTGGCTATTCGCAGAGCTGCTGCTCAGGGATAGCATGGCCGATGCAACACTGTATGGTCAAGTTTTTCTATCCCGATGACGCATGAGGACTGTTTCACAGGGATTTGCAAGTCTGTAACTTTGTATATAACTTATAGTTGTAAAAACCAGTATAACTTATAGTTGTAAAAACCAGGTGCTAAGCAATATGGGACAAAACTTTGTCCATTGTAACGATCAATATACTATCTACTTATGCACCTACAGGAAAAGAAGTGACATAATTGAAGTATTTAAAATTATGAAAGGTTTTGATAAAATAGATATGAACCAATTTTTCACCTTGAATAAAAGAGAAGGCAGCCGGGGCCATACTCTCAAACTAGTCAAACCCAGAGCCGTTTCAAAATTAAGGCAACACAGTTTCTCAAACAGGATCATAAATATATGGAATAGTCTCCCACAAAATGTTATTGATGCCGGCTCAATAAATTCATTCAAGAACAGATTAGAAAATGCATGGGCTGATGATCCAGGGAAATTTGACCACTTATTCACCACATGCTACTAATTTATTCCGATAGAGTACATATTGATTTGAAGCAAATGTCCTTGTGTTTTCAGTGTAACCGTTTCTGTGCTGTTGTGTGTCAATCGTTAAAATGGACAAAAAAAAAGAAGAGTTATCACCTTTTGAGACAGGTTTCCACACAAAACTTGACATTTTTAGGACATTTCACATGCCACTTGCTTTATAAACAGTAGTAATAATAATTTGAAACCTCATTGCTATGGTTTTGTCTTATTTGTGAATATTAAAGAGAAAAGCAAGAAAATATTAGCAGAGTAACAGTAACAAAGTGGAAAAACAATTTTACACAAATGTTCGGCTCAAATTTCAATGTTTAGGGGCAATTTCAGGATTTATCTTTTACTATACCATAACTGGGTCCATGCATAGTGTCAAATGGTGAAAATAATTCCTGTACTGTATCTGTACTCAGTGTTTGATACAGAGTTTCATAGTATTTGCAAGTGGAAACGAAATGTTACGATGTTAATGACTCCAGAAAATGTTAACTATTTCATCATTAAAATTTTTTTTTAGAAATAAATGTCTTCAACTTAATGAAGACATTGTATATGACCATTTGAAGTGAAATGAGCTGTTGTTCAGAGGTTTTCATTAAGTTTGTGACACTTTATTTTCAATGCTGTTGACAATGTCACAAATTAGTGATGTAATTTTCTATGTATTTAGCTACATCCATCCCAATAAGATACATAATACACAATATTAACATTTACTTTTGATCTAAACTATCTCCCACATTATCTGGCTAACTGATGAAATCTAAATATTGACACTCCAATAAAGGGTTTCTTTGAAATATGCATTTCTAGTAGACTACCTCAAGTGGTACACAGCTTCTGAGAACGACCCATATATGCATTACGATTATGTATAGTAGCACAATGACTTAGCCTTAGAGTGTTTTATTTTGGTAAATGTGTTTATTCCTCTGAATATACAATTTGTCAGTGTGAGGGCACTGGTCTTCCAGCTGTTGAACAATCCGAGTGCGGTGGCCGAATCGGTAGAGCACAGGCCTCGCGTGCAGAAGATCGGGAGTTCGCGAGTTCGGTTCCCAGACGAGTCAAACCAATGACTTAAAAATTGATACTTATCGTTTCCTAACCTGGTGCTCGCCATTATTACTGTGACTGAGTGGGATATCGGGTCATGGTGCTGGCGGCCTGATTTCCCAATGGGGAAGCACTATCAAATCGCCAAGTCGGTACCCATCCTGATATGACCTTAGATGTTGCTAGGACGTAAAACAACAACAAACAAACCAAACACATCTGTGTGGTGGGTGTGGTAGAGGCTTAGGGATGTGGTGGGTGTATATGGTGGGGCCTTAGGGATGTAGGGGTGTAGGTCTGTGTGGTGGGGGTTGACGGTGTATGTGTGATTGATTGATTGATTGATTGGTGGTTGCTTTATGCCGTGTCGGCAGCATAGGCCATATTCACGGTGAGAAATGTTAGTTTTTTGTTCAAACCATCGCTTTTACATGTAAAAGCAGACAATCAATTATGTGCCAATAGACACTCATTAAATTAGAAAGCTCACAATCATATATTTGTGGTCAAGGGAAACAAATTCCCATAGAAAAAGAAAAGTTTTATTAATAATTGATAGAATCTATTTAGTAAACTATATGAGGTGGTACAGTCCAGCTGCCCTCAAAAAGGCTAAAATGTTTTCCTGTTTTACCTTAGTAAAAAGGTCATGCATACTGTCTGCAGTGTAGAACCGTTGGCGCAGGGCAAAAAAATCAACGCAACTTAGTAAAATGTGTTTGAGTGTCAGCGGGGACTGACACCCAATACATTCAGGGGGAGGTTCCCCCTTGAGCAGAAAAGCATGTGTAAGCCACGAGTGGCCAATACGGCAGCGGCTAAGGACCACTTGGTCCCGCCGACCTCCCGCATGAGTCTGTGGTGGCTTTCCCACAGATGGTTCAATTTCTTTAAGTTTATTAATGTTTTCATCCCACTCATGTTGCCATTTGGATTTTATGTGGGTGGCTATTAGTGGTTTCAGATCAGAGTGAGGGATCAGACACGGTTCAAGATCACAGTTCAGGGCCTTCTTCGCAGCCCGATCAGCTCGTTCGTTTCCTTGTATGCCGGCATGGCCAGGCACCCAGCACAGGTGGATATCATACCCATCTGTTGTCAGTTGGTTCATTTTATAAATGACCGTTGCTAGAATAGGGTGATTCGTTTTCAGTCCAGCAACAGCCAGGAGGCAAGAGAAGGAATCACTGTATATAACATAGTTAGTGTGGTTGGATACCTCGATACACTCCAAAGCGAGAAGGAGTGCTCGGGCTCTGCAGTGAAAATCGAGCTCTGATCGGGCAAACATACACCAAATTTTTCCCGTCGGCAGACTGCCGCAGCAGCTACCCGGCTTTGGTCTTTCGAACCATCAGTGTATATGGAGAGGTGGTCTGCAAACTGGCCTTGAATCTCTGCATGCAGTCCTTGGTACTCGAGTGGATGTGTCCCAGACTTCCTCAGTTCCGTGAGTTGGAGGATAACCGATGGCTTTCTCAACGACCACGGGGGATGTTCTGGGACTTTGGCATCCTCCAACACGTCCAAATCCACGCCCAAGGCCTCCAAATGAGGTTTCATTCGGAGCCTCAGTGGCCGGATGTAATTCGGCCTGGCTTCATACCTGGATTCGTCATGTTGCTCGAATAGACAATTGTGTGCAGGATTCAATGCATTAGTTTTTATCTTGACTACATATTGCATGGCCAGTTTGATTCTCCTGTTGTTAAGTGATGGTTCATTGGCTTCGACATAAAGGCTCTGAACTGGTGAGGTGCGGAAGGCCCCAAGGCCAGGCGCAGTCCCTGGTGGTGGATCGTGTCTAGCAGCCCAATATATGATTTCCTTGCGGAACCGTATACTATGCTGCCGTAATCCACTCGTGACCGAACCAAGGTTCTGTACACGGAGAGCAGAACATCTCTGTCCGCTCCCCACTCTGAGCTGGACAGCACCCTCAGAATATCCAGCGCTTTCAGGCATCTTGTTTTCAGGTACTTTATATGTGGCACAAAAGACAGTTTTGCGTCGAGAATGAGGCCCAGAAATTTGGTTTTCTCAACGACTTTAATGGGATCCCCATCCAGGGTCAGCTCCGGTTCCGCATGCATTCTACGCAGCAGGCAGAAGTGCATGCAGACTGTTTTGGTCTTGGAAAATTTGAAACCGTTCAGAACTGACCATCGATGGATCCCATTTATGCTTGGTTGTAGCTGTCTCTCTATGACATTCATGTTAGCACCGCTGTAATATAAAACAAAGTCGTCCACGAAAAGACTACAGGAGACCCCCCGCTTTACAGCAGCAGCAATACCATTGACCTTGACCCCGAAAAGGGTCACGGCCAGTATGCTGCCTTGAGGTACTCCTAGTTCCTGTGAGTGTAGGCGGGAATAGGTAGTCTTGACACGGACGCGGAAATGCCTGAAGGCTAGAAAGTTCCTGATGAAAATTGGCAAGTGGCCACGAAGGCCAATCGCATGAAGATCCTCCATGATGCCATGCTGCCACGTTGTGTCATAGGCTTTTTCGAGGTCGAAAAAGACAGCCACAACGTGCTCCTTCTTAAGGAAAGCATCTCTTATGAAGGTCTCCATGCGCACCAAATGGTCGAGGGTGCTGCGGCCCCGTCTGAAGCCACATTGAAGGTTGGACAGGTGGTGTCCTGACTCCAGTAGCCAGACGAGGCGGTTGTTTACCATGCTCCATGGTTTTACAGATGCAGCTTGTAAGGGCTATGGGACGATAGTTGTGGGCTTCACTCTGGTCTTTACCAGGTTTGGGAATCGGTATTACTGTCGCCTCCCGCCAAGAGGCGAATACGACACCCGACTCCCAGATGTTGTTGAAGAGTTGAAGCAACAGTCTCAGTGCATGTTCACGGAGATGTTTCAAAAATTGATAATGAATTCCATCAGGTCCAACTGCTGTGTCATGCGAGCTTTTCAAAGAACACCTCAACTCACCCATACTGAATGGGGAGTTGTAGTGCTCCTCGCCATCGGAAGAAAAGTCCAAGAGCTTTCGCTCTTGGCGTTCCTTGACCACCCGAAAGCCCGGGAGGCAGTTTGCCAAAGACGAGTTTCCAGCAAAGGTGCGAGCCAATTCTTCACTTATTTCGTCGAGTGATGTGAGAATGGTGCCGTTGTGTTTCAAGTGCTGGACTACAGAAGAATCACCTCCCCTTCGTTTGATTCTCCTGATCATTGTCCATACTTTGCCCAACGGCATGTGCATGGTGATGCTAGAAACAAATTGTCTCCAACACTTCCTCCGTGCTTCTTTCATTGTTCTGCGAGCGCGCAGAATTCTAAAGAGCGCCAGATTTTCAGCAGTCGGTCTCCTGTGGAATTTACGCTGAGCTTTCTTTCGTTCCTTAATAGCCCTCCTACAGCCGTCATCTAACCATGGAGGCGTCAAACGCTTGGGAGTTGCCGAGGTCTTCGGAACAGTTTTCTCCGCGATCCATCTCAGCATCTCAGTGAAGGCATCGATGTCACTGATGTCTGGAGTGAACTCCTCGCGACATAGGGTCTGGAAGGTGGGCCAGTCGGCTTTACAAAGCCGCCAGCTCCTCTCTCGCTCTATGGGAGATGCCCCCCGCAATTAAGAATAATTGGGAAGTGGTCGCTCCCGCAGAGGTCATCCCAGACCCTCCACGAAAAGTCCAGCGCCAGTTCTGGTTCTACAATGCTGAGATCGATGGCGGAGTATGTTCCGTAGCCGGGATGCAAATATGTGTATGAACCATCGTTCAATACACACAGAGCATGAGCGGCCACAAGGTCCTCAATTCTCTTGCCTTTAGCGTTCCTATTGTCCCCCCCCCCATAATGGGTTGTGGCCGTTAAAGTCACCCATAAGTAAATATGGGGACGGTAACTGGTCCACAAGGGCGTCCAGTTCTTGTAAAGTGAGAACGGAGCTCGGAGGAATGTAAATGGAACAGAGAGTTACAGTCTTATGCAGCGTCAGACGAACAGCTACAGCCTGTAGTGTTGTGTCTAACGCCACTGGCGTACACACCACATCACGTCTGACCAAGATGGAGGAGCCGCCAGCGGCTCGGTCTCCATCTGGTGCGTGCTTGTTATGAATGGTGTAGCCTTTAAGACTACAACTCTCAGAAGCTTTTATATAAGTTTCTTGTAGGCAAACAGCGAGTGGATTGAGGTTGCAACAAAGAAGAGACAACTCTTCGATGTTGCTCCTAAAACCTCGGCAGTTCCATTGAATAAGAGATGCACCCGTCACTTTCATTTTGGAGCAGTGACAGGTGTTCTCCCCCTCGCCTTTGGTTTGAGGGGGAGACTTCGACTGCGGGTTTCCACAGTCTCAGGCATCTCAATATCAACACTCCTTGAGACTTGAGCTCATGTGCTATCTCATCCTCATCAACACCATCAAGATCTCTAGTGCGGATTACTCCTTTGCTAGAGTTGAGAGTTCGATGAGGAGAGGCCTTGATGCCGACGCCTGCTAGCGTGCTTGCACGTAGCAGATTGTCGGCATGCGCTTTCTTAGCACACTCCACCAGAATATGTCCACTTCGTAGTTTCTTCACGTCTTTGACTGTGCCAGCAATTCCCATAATGCCCTTGTGAATGGCAAAAGGGGAAAGTTTGGCAACTGATGCCTCATTATTCAATGATTCAATCATAATGAACCGTGGCCAATCATCAGCGTCCGGACGTGAGTCCGAATCAGAGTCCGATTTCATTTCCGTGTCTGGTAATCTTTTCTTATTATTTGGGTGGTTTTGAGTATCCATATTGAATTGTTTTTGGTTCGTCATCCTCGCTCCCCACCCACCACGGAGCCATCAAAATTGGGGTGTGCAGCACTGTGGTAACCGACAGATACACACCAGGGATACGAGGATAATATACTCTAGCATGGAGGCAAAAAAGCATAACCAGTACGTGTATGTGTGTGGTTGGGGTGTCGGGTGTGTGTGGTGGAGGTACAGGTGGTTTGTGGTGGAGGTGGCGGGGTGTCTTGCAGAGTGGCACCCCACAATCTTTAGCATCCCTAAACCCCCACCACACACCTACACCCCCACCACAGCCCTAAACTGCCACCACACACACCTATACCCCCACTACCCCCTATACCCCCACCACACACACCTAAGCCCCCCCATCACACACTTCGTGGCGTTCTCTGTGGTGGAGTGGTTAGAGTGTCTGACTTTTTTCTAGGTCAGACTCCTAATCTGAGGGTCGGCGGTTCGTTTCCCCGTGCCCCCAGCTCTGCCAATTTGGATTTCCACCGCTGTGTATAACTTACAGCGTCATCAAAGGCAGGTTGCTCTCATACCATGTCTATGTGGTGTGGGAGGTTAAAAATCCCTTGGGTCGGTAAAAGTGTAGGCTCGGGCTTTCTATCGACCAGCAGTGGAATTAGGAAGACCAGTCGTCTATGACTGAAATTTCCCCTGCTTTAATGGACCAACAAAATATTTTTTTTTTTTAAATGGCAAAGCGCCTAAGACCTTGGTCCCTCACGTGTCGCCATCTGCCGGCAATATATTGCAAAAGGGGTTGCAACGAAAGTATCCCATTCTTCACTGCACCTAGCTTTGGGCCTGACTAACCAGGTGGGGCGCTGTATGAGTTCTTAAAGGCAAGGATTGAGCATCTAGTTCTGGCAGGGAGAGCATTCCATATGACACTTCCTTTGTAGATTGGTGCTTTGGGCAGTCTGTTTGTGTGTGTATGGTTGGATACCTTGAGGAGGGTAGCATGTCATTAGGTGCAGGTCTCTTTGTTCTGTTCATGTATCCAATCTAGCTCTATCGTGCATTTCAGCCACACATACAGTTCTGAAGAAAATGTTATACCATATTTATTACTGACAGCGGAACAGAACTCTAAAGGAAGGAGTTGGGATTTTCTTTTACCATCCTAAATTCACAGGAGGGAACATGCTGTGGGTTTGTTTGTTTGTTGTTTTACATGCTAGAAACAACTACGGTCATATCAGGACGGGTACCGACTTGTGCCAGTGCACACTCATGGTGACTTTATAGTGCTGCTCCACTGGAAGGCCAGGCCACCAGCACCATGACCTGATATCCCACTCAGTTACATTATCCTGACACTGAGCCAACCAGTTCTTGCCCTATCCTAATAATGCCGAGTGCCAGGCTAGGAAGTGACAAGTATAAATTTCTAAGCCATTGGTTTGACTCGACCAGGGTTCGAACCCACGATCTACCAACACGGGACACGGACGCTCTAACTCATTCGGCCATCCCGTCTGGTCCCCTGTGGGTTGGACAAACTCTACATTTAGACGGTTAGGAAACAGTAACAACAATCAGCTCTGTTAGATAATACATTATTGTAAGACTGGTGAAAATATTAGCAAGGAGAATAAACCGTAGTTATGTCTACATAAACACTCACTGTGTTATATTTAGTCTGGAGGCTCAAGTAGGACGTGAAATAGGATAATTAGCCGAGGCCTCATACTCGGTGAAACATCAATTATATGTCAACCGTACTCACATAAGTCTTATATAATTATCCTATATTTAATATTTATTTAACCCATTTTGCATATTGTTATTTTCTAATTAGGATTCTA
This sequence comes from Branchipolynoe longqiensis, assembly GCA_030323885.1. Lineage (NCBI taxonomy): Eukaryota > Metazoa > Annelida > Polychaeta > Phyllodocida > Polynoidae > Branchipolynoe > Branchipolynoe longqiensis. Next base: position 76,345,066 of record CM059198.1, read on the forward strand.
CCCAAACGAATAATTTGTCACACACTACTCTAGTTGTGTTGCTTGCATGGATTTTTCAAGGTGTTTAACACAATGTGTGTTTGGTTTTTCAGTTAGCAGGACTACCAACGTTTGTGAAGATCGTTGAAGTTGGGCCAAGAGATGGACTTCAAAATGAGTCTGTTAGTATGCAATATGACAAATACAGTCTGACACATGTCAAAGAATTGTATGTAGAAATTCCAACTAAAACACCGGGCGCGGTGGCCTAATCGTCAGAGCGCATGCCTCACATGCGGAAGGTCGCCAGTTTGGTTCCCGGTCGAGTCAAACTAATAACTTTACAATTGATACTTGTTGCTTCCTAGCCTGGCACTCAGCATTAATAGGTTATGGCAAGGACTGGTTGGCTCAGAGTCATGATATGACCTTACATTTTGCCAGGATTTAAAACTCCAACAAACAAACAAATATCCAATTAAAACCTTATATAATGTATGACTGCCTTTACAATGCCACATGGCAATATGCGTGTCCAAGTTATGTCTCTCTCAGAAAGGCTGTAGTAGGGCCCGGCATGCGGAACTTTGGGGCCAGCACCAGCTTCACTATACAACCTATACTTTAAACTCACCTGATGGCCAAACCTGTTACGATTCTTGATCCTGTTAGGATTCGAGACAAATAAGTGTTCACACTTCCTGTCTACCATTCGCTATTTCGCTATATGTGTGTTTCTAATGTAGATTGCAGTGAAATTGCACCTGAGAAATATTTTACATTAGATAAAATATCACTTCCTCTATCATGGTGTGTCCATGTATTAACCAACACCACAGCCTTCTGCTATGTAAGCTGTAGCTGCCATCTGACATGGCAGGTCTGGTTCAGTGTTTACTGATAGTGATACAGCCTTCTGCTATGTAAGCTGCAGCTGACATGGACGGTCTGGTTCAGTGTTTACTGATGCACCACAGCCTTCTGCTATGTAAGCTGTAGCTGACATGGTGGGTCTGGTTCAGTGTTTACTGATACACCACAGCCTTCTGCTATGTAAGCTGTAGCTGACATGGTGGGTCTGGTTCAGTGTTTACTGATACACCACAGCCTTCTGCTATGTAAGCTGTAGCTGACATGGCGGGTCTGGTTCAGTGTTTACTGATACACCACAGCCTTCTGCTATGTAAGCTGTAGCTGACATGGTGGGTGTGATTCAGTGTTTACTGATGCACCACAGCCTTCTGCTATGTAAGCTGTAGCTGACATGGCGGGTCTGGTTCAGTGTTTACTGATGCACCACAGCCTTCTGCTATGTAAGCTGTAGCTGACATGGCAGGTCTGGTTCAGTGTTTACTGATGCACCACAGCCTTCTGCTAATGCTATGTAAGCTGTAGCTGACATAGCGGGTCTATATTTTAATTGTGACTCTTTTGTAAAAATTTACATTCTTAGTGAAAATGCTGGATCTGTTCTGAACGCATTGTTCCAGGCACTTCCACTGACCAATGACTATGACCAATCATATTGTGTCTTATAAATCTAGCGCTCTCATTAAATCTTGCTACCAAAGTACCAGGCTTCAAAGCACTTGACCTAATTTCCACTGAAATATTACAGCAGTCAACCATGCTTTAGTATGAATGTCTGGAACTTCCTAGTTAATCATTATTGTCGGTTGCAAATGTACTTTCAGAAGATCGTGCCAACGGATGTTAAGATTGACCTGATTAATCGCCTGGCGGACACGGGGCTCTCTGTCGTAGAGGTCACCAGCTTCGTGTCACCAAAATGGGTGCCACAGGTGAGTAGATGCAATGGACGGTATGGCTAAAATAGTGTCCACTGCATGTGTAGTAAGTTGGTTGTTGGAGTTGTATGTCCTGACAATATTTATGGCCATATCAGGATGGGTACTGACTTGTGACAGTGCGCACTCAGTGCTGCCCCACTAGGAAATCCAGCTGCTGGCACCATGACCTGATATTCCACTCAGTCACATTATCTTGACACTGAGCTAACCAGTCCTTGCCCTATCCTATTAATGCCGAGCACCAGGAGGCGACAAGTACCAATTTTAAAGTCATTGGTTTGACTGGATTGGGCCCGCCCCCGTCCTTTTGCACACGATGCCCACACTCTATCGTTTAAACTACCATACCCAGTCATGTATAGTAAGTCATGGTATTCAAACCTGCGTCATGTCAAACCAATTACTTACAGAATTATACGTGTGGCCACCTAGTCGGGTAATAGGCATTACAGGATAGTGTGGTAGTCTGCACTGAGCTCTCAGGCAAGGAGCCGCATAGGCGGGTAGGCGTGGGTAGGGTGATGACATCAGGGAGCCTAGGTGGTGTAATGGTTAGCACACTGGCCCAGAATGCAAGACATGTGGGTTCGATTCCCGCTCTAGGCACACTATTTCCCATTTTGCATCTTCCCCCCCCCCCACACCTCCCCCAATAGGTTAGGGAATAGGTTAGGGAATAGTATAAAGAGGAAGACAAACTGCTCATGTTTGAAATTTCCACTGCTTTATCGCTCCCCACCCCTCATCCGCCCCCAAAGTAAAATTAGTTAATTAAAGCGAGAGAATTTAAATAATTCCACCCCGAAATTTTGCAATAAAAAGTAAATAAGGAAGGAAATACTTTTTTTATTGCTGTAGCCAGTGATTCTTATATATGTGCTTCAGGTGCACATTCTCAAGTATTTATTTACTTTTAGATTTTTGTGGTCTGCACATATTTCTAGACTAGAGCTGTCATTTAAGACAGACATTTTAAGACATTTTCTATTTACAAGGTCTATACATTATTCCACAAACATATACTATTCTGTTAACAATAGAAATTGCAGGAACAGTGCCACCAGTAGGCCTAATGGTTGTCTTTCCCACTTTTTTTCATCACTCCCACAACACTTCATTGCTGAGGCCCTGGTCTTTGAGCTCTAGTGGTGCAATTTAAGACTCATAGTTCCTGGACTCATAGTTCCTACCAACCCACTGTCAACTTTGCACTATGATCTTACTGTTCAGATAAATTTGTGTTAATTCTACTCAAAATCCCCCACTAGCCGATGTCTACCTTTTGTGCTGGAGGGTCGTTAAACAAACAATTCTACCCAACTACAAACTGACCCCCCCCCCCCCACCCCCTGCCACCACCTCAATAGCACTCATAGTTCCATAGCTGCTATTGTGGTGGTGGTGGTGGGGGGGGGTCGGTTTCTAGTTGGGTAGAATTGTTTGTTTAACGGCCCTCCAGCCCAAAAGGTAGACATTGACTATTGGGGGATTTTGAGTAGAATTAACACAAATTTATCTGGACAGTAAGATCATAGTGCGAAGTTGACAGTGGGTTTGTAGGAACTATGAGGGTAGGTGGGTGGGGTAATTACTTGAGCTGGTAAATACATATATATAATGGTGATTACTTATACTGTTAATTATTTGAGTTGTCATTATTTGTGTTGTTAATTAAACTTGCATAGTCCGATGAAGCATCAAATTTTCAAAACCAAAGCGCTGACCTAGATTTGATTCTACGTATTTATCGTAGATACTGGTACAGTTATTAAGCACTTGTTGTCCCATAGAAGGGCATGGGGGAGTCAATTTAATAGAACCTGTTACTGTATAAGCCTATGGCATCAGAGTTTTGGCGTGCTTGCCAAAATTAATTTGGCATATTGTCACTTCAAATATCTCCAAAGTTAGCCATTTAAACTAAAAGTTACTTCAACCTAAAGTAAAGTATCTTATAATGATCAATTTAATATATTTATCTCAGAAAATGACAGAAACTCAAAGCCACCGGACTATGCAACTTTAATTGAGCTGTGATTACATAGGTTGCGAATACTGGAACTGGTGATTATTTAAGTTGGGTCGTTAATTGTGCTGTGATTACATGGGTTGTGATCACCCTCGCTGCTGTCTTGTTTACTGGAGTTAGGGGAGCGGGACAGAGCTCAGGGGGTAGGGTGTCCACCTGTGAAGGTGTCGGTCATCCTATCGATACTGCTCAGTGGTTCATCAAAGGCTGTGGTATGTGCTGTCCTGTCTGTAGGAAAGTGCATATAAAAGACTGCTTATCGGAAAGAGTAGCCTATGTGGTGGCAGCAGGTTTCCTCCAAAGAAATATCTCAGAATGACCATATGTTTGACTTCCGATAGCCGATGATAAAATCAATACGTTCTAGAAGCGTCGTTAAATATAACAACCTTTACTTTTGAATACTGGAGTTGTGGTTATTGGCATTTGTGTGCTAGTTCTTATTTTCACTGGTGATTACTTGACCCATGGTTACTAGTGCTTGTGATTATGTGAGCAATGAGTACTTTTGCTGGTGATCACTTGAGCTTTGTGATTACTTGCACTGATAGTTATGTGAGTACTTTTGTTCATTACTATAATGGTTCTTTACTTAAGCTGTGATTAATTGAACCTGTTGTAGAATCTAATGCTCAGATCTGTGGCTGTGTACGTAGACTGAGGAAAGCAATACAGACAAAGAGAAAGAAGAGAGCAAAGAATAATAGGAGAGAAGACAAGAGAGTCCAGCCCTCTGGTTTATTGCTGATATAGTTACATGGGTTCATTGTAGAGTATCATACCACCTCCTTCCCCCAATGGGAATTGAGCATTCTTGGCCCTACCAATAGGGATCTAGCATTCCTGGTCCCCATGGATACCAGTGTTCTGCCCACCACCACAAGCTGTATGGCCCCATGTCCACCACCAACCTTGACCTTTTGAGTCTGCTGACCCCTACCCCAGCAGAAGGGGTAGGCCCTGAGTGCAATCACACCCAGACCAGCACCACCATGTCTATTTACATCCCACTCAGGCACCACCAACCCATATATATATATATATACATATACATATATATGGGTTGGTGGTCACATATACCGATCAGTAATAGAACATTTGTATTCCCCCCTTGCCGAATATCGGAATATTTTACACTGTGACTACTTCCACTGATGATTCCTCTAGCTAGTGATTATTTGACCTGTGGTTACTAGTGCTAATGATTATGTGAGCAATGATTACTCTTATTGATGATTGATGATGTTGGCTATTGCTTTTGAGCTCTGAATAATGGAGCCTGTGATTCCTTCGCTGGTGATTTACTTGCATTGTGTCCATGCAGATGGCAGACCACAAGGCAGTGCTACAGGGCATCACCCGCAGACCGGGGGTCATCTACCCGGTCCTGACCCCGAACCTGCAGGGCTTCACCGCAGCCGTGAGTAGTGTCTTCAGTCATAACCAGGATCATTCTCTGAAACTGGGCACTAAAGTGTGACATGGAAACCAAAAGTGAAATCCTTCCAAATAATGGCAAAAAACATTCCAAATAATACAGTATAACCCCGTTAAACCAAACTTGAAGGGACCCTAGAAATTTGTTTGGATTAACCGATCGTTGGTTTAACCGAGCTTTGGCTTCGACTTTGACTTGGCGGGGAGGTAGTTGGGGTGTGGGAGAATGGGGATGGGTGGGAAATGGGGTGGGGTGCCAGTTGGAGAGTGAGTTGGGAGTGGGGTGGGAAATGGGGGTGGCGTGGGGTTTGGGGGTGGGAGGTGGAGGTGCGTGGAAGATTGGGGTGCGTGGGAGATGGTGGGGTAGGATTTGGTGGTGGGGTAGCATGGGAGATAGGATGCATGGCAGATGGGGTGGTGGTGGGTGGAAGAGATGGTGGTGGGTGGGAGATGGGGGTGGTTGGGAGATGGGGGTGGGTGGGAGATGAGGTTGGGGGGGGGGGTCTCAGATGACCTTATAACCACATGAAAGTCTGGTTTAACCACACCAGAAGTGGCCTGGGGTCCGACAATTTTGTTTGGATTCACCGATAATTTGGATTAACCGACTTTGGTTTAACCAACTTTTTTTATATGAAAAATGGTAGTATTTTGCCAGGCCACCGAAAAAAGTTTGGATTAACCGATCATTTAGTTTAACCGAGCTTGGTTTAACGGGGTTATACTGTAGTAGTATCCATGTTTCTATGAAGGTTTGCATGTTGTACATATTTCAGAGTTGAACTAAATATATTTCACTTTTTCATATAGATCTTTTATACAAATTGAGCAATACATTAACATCACTCATGTCACATGAAAATCAAAGACACATCTAGAACATCATTTTAGCATACACAACAAAGTAAAAAAAGATTTGATTGATTACAGTTAAGCAAGCAAAGTTATGTCTTACAAGAAAAAAGTTTTAAAAAAGTTTGGCGAAATGCATGGTGTCAATGTGTAAATTTTCACATTTTCACTCTAGCACAAAATCAAACAACTATAATTGTGATATCGTTTGTGGGAGGGATTCAATACATGTAGAACTGCTAACATACCTAATACTTGATATACAGAGGCTACAATAATTATTTGACTCGCTATCAATAAAAGAAAGAATTAATTATCAGCATCGTAACGTGGAGACCAAATACGTGGTGCACAGTTTGCGAGAATAACCCATCAACGCATTGACTTACCATAGTAGTCAGGCACCTCTTCCTTATACGATGGATACTCATGAATGTATTGCCAGTTGGACATGGTGGAAGGTTCATATCTTATATTTAGCCGTTATTGCCTGATCAGATTTGAGCATTAACCGAGGTGCAACCAAGATGTATTTGCATTCCAGAGGCCTGGGTGACCTACTCACCATGTTAGACTTATAAATCATTATCAATCATTATAATAATAATAATAATAATAAACTGATGAGGTTGGTTCTCTCTAAGACGGACATTGGAGTGTTAGTTCAGACCTTGAATCCCCTGATGTTGTGGGCCCTTGAATATCATACCCTGACAAGAGGTTGGTTGGTTGTTGGAGTTTTACGCCCTGGCAACATCTAAGGTCATATCAGGATGGGTACCGACTTGTGACATTGCACACTCATGATGACTTTATAGTGCTGCCCCACTGGGCTGGGAGGCCAGGCCATTGGCACCATGACCTGACATCCCACTCAGTTACATTATCCTGACACTGAGCCAACCAGTCCATGCCCTATCCTAATAATGCAGAGTGCCTGGCTAGGAATCGACAAGTATGATTTTTTAAGTCATTAGTTTGACTCAACCAGGGTTCGAATCCCATGATCTACCAACATGGGAGACGGACGCTCAACTCATTCGACCACCATCGGGTCCCCTGATAAGAAGTGTTGGTAGCATGACCACAAGTGGTGGAACTGGGGTTCTTACTTCATCTTCCGAATACCGGAAGTTAAGTACCCGGGGAGAAGGATCAACAGTAAGAGATCACTACCTGGTTAAATGGTTCTGTAAGAGTTGTCACGAACAGAGACCTCCACAACCCAGATATGACACTTTCTGGAACTTGGGGACAGTGTTAGGCTGGATAGAAAGCCTATTTAGCAATACTGTGTTAATCTCTCTTCTTTCCATAGCAGGGAAGATCTTCGCCAGGATCCTACTCAACAGACTATCTATTCACATAACACCTGGTGTAGTTCCGGAGTCACAGTGTGGCTTCAGAGGTAACCGGAGCACTGTGGATATGATATTTTGTCTCCGACAGCTACAAGAAAAGTGCATTGAGCAGGACCGACCACTGTACATGGTATTTGTCGATTTCACTAAGGCATTTGATACAGTCGGGAGGACCGGGCTATGGCAGCTACTGAGGAAGTACGGATGCCCAGAGAAGTTCACAACTATGATCGAGGCTCTACATACAGGAATGATGGCGAACGTTAGTGCTGGAAGGGAAGTCTCGGAATCGTTCGGGGTTACCAATGGGGTCAAGCAAGGTTGTGTACTGGCCCCCACACTATTCTCCATCTTCCTATCAGCAATGCTAGATGAGGCCTTCTGAGACATGGGGGATGGTATCTATATACAGTCCAGACAGAGCGCTGACCTATTCAATGTCGCACACTTCAGAGCGAAGACCAAGACTACTCAGATACTGGTGAGAGAGCTACTATTCGCAGATGACAGTGCACTGGTTGCCCACTCTGCTGAAGAGACCCAGAAAATAGTGGACGCTTTCTCCGATGCATCAAAGAAGTTTGGCCTGAAAATTAACATCAAGAAGACGGAGGTGCTGTACCAACCCAACTCTACAAGAACCCGAGAGGAGGAGATCATGGTTGACGGAAACAAGCTGAACTCTGTTCCGGAATTCACCTATCTCGGAAGCACTATATCAAGTGATGGACGCATTGATGCTGAGATACAGAGGAGGATGGCCAAGGCTAGCGCATCTTTCGGCCGACTACGCCAGAGACTCTGGAACAACCACCATGTGTCCATTCGGGTCAAAGGTAAGATCTATCCACCCTACTATACGGAGCCGAGGCCTGGACAGTGTACAGACGGCAGGTGAAAAAGCTGCATGCCTTCATGATGCGACATCTGCGTTCAATCATGAGGCTAACCTGGAAGGACAAAGTGACGAATAAGGAAATACTCGAACGGATGGGGCTGCCCTCTATGGAAGATCTTCTGATCAAAAAGAATCTCCGGTGGACTGGACACCTCATGAGGATGTCATCAGACAGGCTACCAAAGCAGATCCTCTATTCTCAACTGTCTTCTGGCTACAGAAAGAGAGGGCGCCCCCGTCTCCGGTTCAGGGATACCATCAAGAGAAACCTGAAGCTGAGAGACATTAAGACCGACTCATGGACGCAACTCTCACAGCAGAGAGCTAAATGGAGAGCGGCAGTCAAGTAATGAAAGCAGTCTTTGTCGCATCGCGACCGACAGCATGATGATGATGATGATGATGTTAACTTTAAAGTTACTGTCTTTTAAATTAACGTTGTTGTTGTTGTTAGTCTCCTCTCAAAGAGGACAAACCATCCTTGGCCTGTCCATAGACAGGATGAGGATCAAAGAAGATTCGATTGTATTTAAAATGAAAAGTTTGTTAAAACATAATCAACTGGGTCAACCTTTGGACTCGGTCAGATTTTATGAATATATGGACAATAGAAAACTGTGTGTGGTGAGAGCTATCAAACTGCTTAACAAGGACAGCAAACTTAAGAAGAGACGGTAAACAATTGTTGATATCTTATATAGGTCCACATGGACCGATATGCAGAGTCACGTTGGCTAGGTGGACACTTAATGGTCTGGAACTAGCAGGGATAGGCACTGCTAATAGAAGGGACACAGTACACGGGGGGGGCATCAGCCTCCTTGGCGAAACCACTAGGTGAGAGTCTCAACGCAAGTATGTGTAATGCCTCGTGGAGAAATAGTCGAGTTTCGCAAGGTTTTACCATCAGTCATTGGAGGACCCTGCGAGGTGCAAAAGACATTGCTTAACAGAGCTAAGCGTTAAGAGGGTGACTAAAGTCATTTGATTGGTCACAGCTCTGGCCGTGTGTCATTCTGGGAAAGAATTTACATAAGTAATTTAATACAAAATGTTAAAATAAAACAGTGAATTTTCATAAAGAAAATGACAAAGTCTAAAAAACGTGTGAGGTTTAAGTTGATACTGAATAACGATGAATGGGGTCATATGATACAGCGAAAAAGAGAAATGAGACGGATTTGGGTAACAAGAGGGAAGGATAAGTACATGGTGGAGAAGTCGGGAAGCAAAAGACCAGGCTACAAAGACTCTCCCCGGGTACTTAACTTCTGGTATTCGGAAGATAAAGTACAAATATTTTAGTTATACTAGACTTACTTGTAATTCTTACGAATACGAAGGTAAGGAGCAGGGGCCTGCCCACCCTCGCCTGTTCCTGTTCAGGATTGAATCAAGTATACTCGAGTATAAAAATATTAAAACATTCAGAAAACAGGAGAAGGAGGGAGGGGGGTAGGTTTCCTGAATAGGTAATCAGTAGGTTTTTTGTTCCCTCCAACTTCGAATACTGAGGCTACTTCCGGGACTGCGCGAGCTTATCCTCTCCCCTGATCCTTACCTTCGTATTCATAGATTCGTAAGAATCTTAGTAATACCACAACTTACAAGTAAAGTCTAGTATAACTAAAATATTCTTACCTCATTTTCCGAATAGCGGAAGTCAACAACTAGGGGAGAATATAAAAATAGAATGCACCAACCAGGCAAGTCAGTTATTAGCCGACAGGCTGCAGCTATAGTATTCAGTACAGGTACATGGATATTGGATATATAGAAGAAGGAGTTTATATATTACTGTGGAAAAATATTAGTGTCTGTGGCCCAGGTAGGTGCAGTGCGGTGTAGACTGACACCATGCTGCAGTCTAGTTGGCTGTGCATAGCATGATGACGATGCTCGTGGTGCCAGTGGGACGGGGGTGGAGTGGCTGAGCTGGGGGCAACAGTACTGGTGTAGCAGGAAATCGCAAACTCCTGGACATTGCACACCCCCTGCAGATCACAAACCCCCCATGATTTGTAGTATTTATCACCCCAAGCATGCCAGCTATATGTTTGATTTTGAACTTCTACCAGATCTTGTGGGATAAAATGGATTCAAGAGGATCAAGATGAATTAATCCTAATGAAAACATCTTTGCCATAGTCCAGTTCATAATTCCGACCGCACATGCGCTGAAAACGGTAGCCTGGTCACCTAGCCTTTAATCACTTCAGCATCATGTAAGATAATGATACAGATAGTTGTACTGGCTTTTCTTCATGATATAGTCTGGTATCTTTGACAAAAATTGGCCTGTTCCCCTATCCTTCTTGTGAGTGATCACAGTGAATATGGCCCTTGCTGTGACAGGCATGAAATTTAAAATAATCAATTAATCCATCTTGTAAGGGATCCCCCTTATATAAAAATAAATGTGGCTTAATCATGCTTACATAAATACAATGTTTACAATAGACCATTTCGTAATTACAGCGTCAAGGTTCATTGTGGGAATTTTAAAAGCAAAACAAACCTGCACAAACCACATGTGCTTGCTTTAAGACTGCCAAAAATTTGGGGTTTGCGATGTCATGGGGGGATATGTGATTTCCTAGGAAATCGCAAACCCCCATTGCCCATATATGGTATGGAGGTTTGTGATTTCCTAGGAAATCACAAGTAGGGGCTTGCGATTAACAGGGTTTGCGATTTCCTGCTACACCGGCACACCCAGTGGGTAGATCGGGCCTGACCCTTAAGGTGGGACCTGAGGGATGACACGACTCCAAAGTATGTCGATTCAGCCCTTATCTCTGGTTCAAGTGGGAGGGAGGTGGGAGCAGGGGGTACCGGCACACTCAGCGGGTGGGACCTGAAGGACGACATGACTCCAACGTATGTCGGTTCAGCCCTTATCTCTGGTGCAAGTGGGAGGGAGGTGGGAGCAGGGGACCGACAGTACCGGCACACTCAGCGGGTAGATCGGGCCTGCCCAGTAAGGTGGGACCTGAGGGACGACGCGACTCCAACATATGTCAGTTCAGCCCTTATCTCTGGTGCAAGTGGGCGGGAGGTGGGAGCAGGGGGCCGACAGTACCGGCACACTCAGTGGCTAGATCGGGCCTGCCCAGTAAGGTGGGACATGAGGGACGACATGACTCCAACGTATGTCGGTTCAGCCCTTATCTATGGTGCAAGTGGGAGAGAGGGAGACGAGGGAGCAGGGGACCGACAGTACTGGCACACTCAGTGGGTAGATAGGGCTTGCCCAGTAAGGTGGGACCTGAGGGACGAGGTGACTCCAACGTATGTCGGTTCAGCCCTTATCTGTGGTGCAAGTGGGAGAGAGGGAGACGAGGGAGCAGGGGACCGACAGTACCGGCACACTCAGCGGGTAGATCGGGCTTGCCCAGTAAGGTGGGACATGAGGGACACTCAGCGGCTAGATAGCATTTAGCATTAATTATTAGAAGTAGTACATTACTACAATGCCAGTTTTTTAATGGCGATATAACTTTTAGCCCACACAATCAGCCAATCAAATAGGAGAAAGGTGGTCTTTAGTTTAATAATATATGTAAGTTTCTAAATCTATATGCAGAGAAATCAGGCATTGTCATCATTTAAAGACTCAGAAAAGGAGCCTAAGAATTTGATCAAACAAATTTGATTCAAACAAAAAAAGAGTAGATAGAATGACACTTGGTTCACCTCAAAGTGGCCATCAGCAAAGCAGTTATTCTAGTGATTGGCGAACTCAAAGGTTGCCTGTATAAAAGACTGTTGTCTGCCCGCCACTTTCTAGCTGGATGGAGGGGCGGAGGAAGTCGCTATATTCGGGGCAGCATCCGAATCGTTCAGTAGGTAAGTGGACTCATGCTCCTTTTGTCAGAATTGTAATTTACAGTTGTTTTTTGTTGGAGTTTTACATCCTGGCAACATCTCAGGTCATATAAAGAGTTATTTACAGAGGTGCAGCACTAGATGACACGTCCACAACACCTCTCCATTCAGTGCTGCATGAACCTTAACATTGCATAGTCCGCTGTTTTTAAATTCCTGCCATTTCTTTAAAGATATTAGGTTGATCGTTATAATCTGCTTTATTTTACCTTGAAGTAAATGTTGACACATGACTTAAAAATTGATACTTGTCGCTTCCTAGCCAGGCGCTCGATATTATTAGCACTATAATGTCGCCATGAGTGCACACTGTCACAAGTCGGTACCCCTTCCTGATATTACCCTAGATGTTGCCGGGACATAAAACTCCAACAACCAAACAACTGTAGACATATTTGAAATGAAGACATGTTCTATTAAAGTTGCGTAGTCCGATAGTTTTGAGTTTCTATCATTTTCTGAGATAAATATATTAGGTTGATCATTATAATCTACCTTACTCTATTTTGAAGTAACTTTTATTTTAAATGACTAGCCGTTGAGATATTTGAAGTGCAACCATGCAAAATTAATTTTGGCAAGCATGCCAAAACTCTGACACCATAGGCTTCTGCAGTAACACGTTCTATTAAATTGTCTGTATTCCCTTCTATGTTGTGATAAATGTTTAATAAGTGCACCAGTGGCTAAGTTAGATATGTAGAATCAAAACTAGATAATTGTTTTCGTTTAGAAAATTTGATGTTTTCATCGGACCATGCAACTTTAAAGTGACTCAGTATTCTATGTAGCAACAAATGCTTAATAAACCAGACGGGATGGCCAAATGAGTTAGAGCGTCCGTCTCCCGTGTGGTAGATCGTGGGTTCGAATCTTGGTCGAGTCCAACCAATGACTTAAAAATTGATACTTGTCGCTTCCTAGCCAGGCGCTCGGCATTATTAGGATAGGGCAAGGAGCAGTGGAATGAGGAAGACCAATTGCCTGCGACTGAAATTTCCCCTGCTTAAACAACTAATGTACCAAACAAAAAATGCAACAGTATCTAAATTGGATTTGTAGAATAAAATCTCGGTAAGCGTTTCGGTTTCTAAAAGTTTATGCTTTCATCGGACCATGCGGCTGTAACCCACCACTTAGTTCACTGCGCTCTTCTCCACACACCACCCCGGCACAGTGTGACAGATTAATGTCTGATACACAGGCAGGGATATGTCCTGGTATCCAGACGGGATGGCCGAGTTGGTACGACGTCCACCTATTGGACGGGAGGGAGGGGCGTGGATGCGATCCCTGGCTGACTCAAATTACAGATTTACTAAATGGTTTCTTGTAACTAACTTACCTGGAGCGTGGATTTAAACCTCATAAAGTTGACCCCACAGTTAATCTTAAAGCTCCGATAGACCCTGATCTAGTGTGATGTAGGTGGCCTTCAGCCGGCTTTCCGTTGTAGGAAGAACATCAACTGCGGCATCGATGAGAGTCTACAAAGGTTCCAGGAAGTGATGACCGCAGCCAAGAAGGCCAATGTTCGAGTCCGCGGGTAAGCTTCCTTCTACCATGTTTCCTTCCTTCCTTTCCTCCTTCCTTCCTCCCTTCCTCCCTCCCTTGCTTCCTTGCTTCCTTCCTCCCTTCCTTCTACCATCTTTCCTCCCTTCTTTCCTTCCCCCCTTCCTTCCTTCCTTCCTTCTATCATCTTTCGTTCCTTCTTTCCTTCCAACCTTCCTTTTCTGCTTTCCTTCCTTCCTTTTCTTCCTTCCTTCCTTCCTTTCCTTCCCACCTGATGGGATGGCCGAATGAGTTAGAGCGTCCGTCTCCCGTGCTGGTAGATCGTGGGGTCGTGGGTTCGAACCCTGGTCGAGTCAAACCAATGACTTAAAAATTGGTACTTGTCGCTTCCTAGCCAGGCGCTCGGCATTATTAGGATAGGGCAAGGACTGGTTGGCTCAGTGTCAGGATAATGTGACTGAGTGGGATATCAGGTCATGGTGCTGGCGGCCTAGTCTCTGAGTCGGGCAGCACTATAAAGTCACCATAAGTGTGCACTTTCACAAGTCGGTACCCTTCCTGATATGACCTTAGATGTTGCTAGGACGTAAAACAACAAACAAATCCTTTCTTCCTTCCTTACTTCCTTCCTTCCTTCCTACCCGACAGCTATTCCCAGATAGCCCCCCACCCCCTATTTGATGCACCAGAATATCTGGGGTTCACTCTAAGTGTAAATGTTCCCAGATAGTCGCCCATATCTGATACACCAGTACATCTGGGGTTCACTCTAACTGTTCCCAGATAGTTCCCCCCCCCCTCATATTTGATACACCAGAACATCTGTAGTTCCCTACAGCTGTTCCTAGATAGTTCCCCCCCCCCGCCCCCCCCCCTGTCCCCCCATTCAAACGAGACAGAAGTATTGTTTAAAACTGGTTACGCATTACTCTCTGAAGACATCCATATTGCTAGCCGCTGATAGGTTCCCTTTTTGTGATGAGTTGACATGGTTCGCTTCCAGGCTTGGTGGCGATAGCGCTTTAGTGATGAAGGCTACAAGTGAATGGTGTCAGTGATTCTGTTGTTTAACTCGTCCCGTTGAAGGTACCTCTGTAAAGCCGGTAAATAACAAAGGAGTTCAAGGTTTGACCCCGATAGCCCTTTAATGATGTAGACTACAAGTGAATGGTGTCAGTGCTTCCTTTGTTTAACTCGTCCCGTTGAAGGTCCCTCTGTAAAGCTGGTAAATAACAAAGGAGTTCAAGGTTTGACCCCGATAGTGCTTTAATGATGTAAACTACAAGTGAATGGTGTCAGTGCTTCCGTTGTTTAACTCGTCCCGTTGGAAGTCCCTCTGTAAAGCCGGTATATAACAAAGGAGTTCAAGGTTTGACCCCGATAGTGCTTTAATGATGTAGACTACAAGTGAATGGAGTCAGTGCTTCCGTTGTTTAACTCGTCCCGTTGGAGGTCCCTCTGTAAAGCTGGTAAATAACAAAGGAGTTCAGGTTGCCCGATAGTGCTTTATGATGTAGTGTGAATGGGTGTGCTTCCTTTGTTTTGTGTTGGGGTTTGTGGGTTGGGTTAGGTTTGACCGATAGTGCTTTAATGATGTAGCTACAAGTGAATGGTGTCAGTGCTTCGTTGTTTTGTGTTGGGGTTTGTGTGGTTTGGGTTGGTTTGGTTGTTGTGTGTGTGTGGTTGGTTGTTGTTTAACTCGTCCCGTTGGAGGTCCCTCTGTAGAGCCGGTATATAACAAAGGAGTTCAAGGTTTGACCTCGATAGCACTGTAATGATGTAGACTACAAGTGAATGGAGTCAGTGCTTCCTTTGTTTAACTCGTCCCGTTGGAGGTCCCTCTGTAAAGCTGGTAAATAACAAAGGAGTTCAAGGTTTGACCCCGATAGCACTGTAATGATGTAGACTACAAGTGAATGGAGTCAGTGCTTCCTTTGTTTAACTCGTCCCGTTGAAGGTCCCTCTGTAAAGCTGGTAAATAACAAAGGAGTTCAAGCTTTGACCCCGATAGTGCTTTAATGATGTAGACTACAAGTGAATGGTGTCAGTGCTTCCGTTGTTTAACTCGTCCCGTTGGAGGTCCCTCTGTAAAGCCGGTATATAACAAAGGAGTTCAAGGTTTGACCCCGATAGTGCTTTAATGATGTAGACTACAAGTGAATGGAGTCAGTGCTTCCTTTGTTTAACTCGTCTCGTTGGAGGTCCCTCTGTAAAGCCGGTATATAACAAAGGAGTTCAAGGTTTGACCCCGATAGCACTGTAATGATGTAGACTACAAGTGAATGGAGTCAGTGCTTCCTTTGTTTAACTCGTCCCGTTGAAGGTCCCGCTGTTAAGCCGGTAAATAACATGAGGTGTGGCCTTCTCTTGCAGCTACGTGTCCTGCGTGGTGGGATGTCCGTATGAGGGCACTATTGATCCAAAACAAGTTGCTCATGTAAGTCAGTTTGCAGCCCGTTTTCAACAATGTCCTCCTTAATACAATGATATATGTTGTTTATGGTAAATACTTCAATCCTCGCGGATTTATCCAACAAATCAATAAAACATTGTAAAGTATGTCTATGCAACTTGAGAACTCCGATTTGTGCGTAATATTATTCATATCGTCTACAAATTGTTGTAAAAGTTGGAACGGTGACTCGGTACTGGGAAAATGACGTCATACGACGTCATTCAATTTAATTGCTTTTTTATATATCAAAATCTTCACACTAAAATACTTGCATGTGTGTTTCAAGTAGCAAGGACGATGCACATGGTGGGGTGCTGTGTGTGTCATTACTTGTTGATGTACTTCAGGTGGCAAGGATTATGTACAAGATGGGGTGCTGTGTGTGTCATTACTTGTTTATGTACTTCAGGTGGCAAGGATTATGTACAAGATGGGGTGCTGTGTGTGTCATTACTTGTTGATGTACTTCAGGTGGCAAGGATTATGTACAAGATGGGGTGCTGTGTGTGTCATTACTTGTTTATGTACTTCAGGTGGCAAGGATTATGTACAAGATGGGGTGCTGTGTGTGTCATTACTTGTTTATGTACTTCAGGTGGCAAGGATTATGTACAAGATGGGGTGCTGTGTGTGTCATACTTGTTTATGTACTTCAGGTGGCAAGGATTATGTACAAGATGGGGTGCTGTGTGTGTCATTACTTGTTTATGTACTTCAGGTGGCAAGGATTATGTACAGAGGGGTGCTATGTGTGTCATTACTTGTTTATGTACTTCAGGTGCAAGGATTTTGTGGGGTGTTGTGTGTTTTTGTTTTTTTGGGGATTATGTACAGATGGGGTGCTGTGTGTGTCATTACTTGTTTATGTACTTCAGGTGGCAAGGATTATGTACAAGATGGGGTGCTGTGTGTGTCATTACTTGTTTATGTACTTCAGGTGGCAAGGACTATGTACAAGATGGGGTGCTGTGTGTGTCATTACTTGTTTATGTACTTCAGGTGGCAAGGATTATGTACAAGATGGGGTGCTGTGTGTGTCATTACTTGTTTATGTACTTCAGGTGGCAAGGATTATGTACAAGATGGGTGCTGTGTGTGTCATTACTTGTTTATGTACTTCAGTGGTTGTGTGGTGTGTTTTTGTTTGGTGGCAAGGATTATGTACAAGATGGGGGTGCTGTGTGTGTCATTACTTGTTTATGTACTTCAGGTGGCAAGGATTATGTACAAGATGGGGTGCTGTGTGTGTCATTACTTTTATGTATTCAGTGGCAAGGATTATGTACAATGGGTGCTGTGTGTGTCTTACTTGTTTTGTACTTCAGGTGGCAAGGATTATGTACAAGATGGGGTTGTGTGTGTTTTGTTTGTTTGTGGGGTTTGTGGGGTGATGTGTGTGTCATTACTTGTTTATGTACTTCAGGTGGCAAGGATTATGTACAAGATGGGGTGCTGTGTGTGTCATTACTTGTTTATGTACTTCAGGTGGCAAGGACTATGTACAAGATGGGGTGCTATGTGTGTCATTACTTGTTTATGTACTTCAGGTGGCAAGGATTATGTACAAGATGGGGTGCTATGTGTGTCATTTCTTGTTTATGTACTTCAGGTGGCAAGGATTATGTACAAGATGGGGTGCTGTGTGTGTCATTACTTGTTTATGTACTTCAGGTGGCAAGGATTATCTACAAGATGGGGTGCTGTGTGTGTCATTACTTGTTTATGTACTTCAGATGGCAAGGATTATGTACAAGATGGGGTGCTGTGTGTGTCATTACTTGTTTATGTACTTCAGGTGGCAAGGACTATGTACAAGATGGGGTGCTGTGTGTGTCATTACTTGTTTATGTACTTCAGGTGGCAAGGATTATGTACAAGATGGGGTGCTGTGTGTGTCATTACTTGTTTATGTACTTCAGGTGGCAAGGATTATGTACAAGATGGGGTGCTGTGTGTGTCATTACTTGTTTATGTACTTCAGGTGGCAAGGATTATGTACAAGATGGGGTGCTGTGTGTGTCATTACTTGTTTATGTACTTCAGGTGGCAAGGATATGTACAAGATGGGGTGGTGTGTGTGTCATACTTGTTTATGTACTTCAGGTGGCAAGGATTATGTACAAGATGGGGTGCTGTGTGTGTCATTACTTGTTTATGTACTTCAGATGGCAAGGATTATGTACAAGATGGGGTGCTGTGTGTGTCATTACTTGTTTATGTACTTCAGGTGGCAAGGACTATGTACAAGATGGGGTGCTGTGTGTGTCATTACTTGTTTATGTACTTCAGGTTGCAAGGATTATGTACAAGATGGGGTGCTGTGTGTGTCATTACTTGTTTATGTACTTCAGGTGGCAAGGATTATGTACAAGATGGGGTGCTATGTGTGTCATTACTTGTTTATGTACTTCAGGTGGCAAGGATTATGTACAAGATGGGGTGCTGTGTGTGTCATTACTTGTTTATGTACTTCAGGTGGCAAGGATTATGTACAAGATGGGGGTTGGTGTATCTTGTTTATGTACTTCGGTGGCAAGGATATGTAAGATGGGGTGCTGTGTGTGTCATTACTTGTTTATGTACTTCAGGTGGCAAGGATTATGTACAAGATGGGGTGCTGTGTGTGTGTCATTACTTGTTTATGTACTTCAGGTGGCAAGGATTATGGATGGGGTGCTGTGTGTCATTACTTGTTTATGTACTTCAGGTGGCAAGGATTATGTACAAGATGGGGTGCTATGTGTGTCATTTCTTGTTTATGTACTTCAGGTGGCAAGGATTATGTACAAGATGGGGTGCTGTGTGTGTCATTACTTGTTTATGCACTTCAGGTGGCAAGGATTATGTACAAGATGGGGTGCTGTGTGTGTCATTACTTGTTTATGTACTTCAGGTGGCAAGGACTATGTACAAGATGGGGTGCTATGTGTGTCATTACTTGTTTATGTACTTCAGGTGGCAAGGATTATGTCCAAGATGGGGTGCTATGTGTGTCATTTCTTGTTTATGTACTTCAGGTGGCAAGGATTATGTACAAGATGGAGGTGCTATGGGTATCATTACTTGTTTATGTACTTCAGGTGGCAAGGATTATTTACAAGATGGGGTGCTGTGTGTGTCATTACTTGTTTATGCACTTCAGGTGGCAAGGATTATGTACAAGATGGGGTGCTATGTGTGTCATTACTTGTTTATGTACTTCAGGTGGCGAGGACTAGGTACAAGATGGGGTGCTGTGTGTGTCATTACTTGTTAATGTACTTCAGGTGGCAAGGATTATGTACAAGATGGGGTGCTATGTGTGTCATTACTTGTTTATGTAATTCAGGTGGCAAGGATTATGTACAAGATGGGGTGCTGTGTGTGTCATTACTTGTTTATGTACTTCAGGTGGCAAGGACTATGTACAAGATGGGGTGCTATGAGATATCGCTTGGTGACACGATCGGAGTTGGCACTCCAGGCAAGATGCGGGCAATGTTAGCCGAAGTGCAGAAGGACATTCCAACTGAAGCGCTTGCTGTTCACTGCCATGACACGTATGGCCAGGCTGTCGCTAACATCTTCTCTGCTCTCCAGGTATCAGCATGGCTAATTTTGCTTTCAGGGGGAATTATTAGGATAGGGCAAGGACTGGTTGGCTCAGTGTCATGATAATGTGACTGAGTGGGATATCAGGTCATGGTACTGGCGGCCTGGTCTCCTAGTGGGGCAAAACTAAAACGTTGCCATGATTGCACACTGTCACAAGTCAGTACCCGTCCTGATCTGACCTTAGCTGTTGCCAAGACTTAAAACTCCAACAACCAACCAATTATTATGCTTGACTATGTCTAGGGACTCATAGTTTATATCTTGAGCCAATCTCCGGGAGTTATTTACGACCCAATCAAGGCTGAGGGTAATTGTCAAGCTGTGACTATTAAGTCATTCACTGATCAGCCCTAATGCTGCATCTCACGTGTTTGAGTGATGCGGGGAATTCTTACACAGCTGGAGCGGCTTTCTCTATATGGAATGGAAACAAGCTTCGACTCATGGGTCACTAATTATAGCAGAGGGTTATAAAGAAGCAGTTCAGAGCAATGGGGGGGGGGGGGGTCACCCAAATAGAATAGTGCAAAGCCTAACTTGACCACTGATGAATTTGGAGCACTTTAAATATGTCTTATAGTCTATGTAATTCCACCCGTCCCCACCCTGAATTTGGAGCACTTTAAATATGCCTTATAGTCGTAATTCCACCCACCCCCACTCTGAATTTGGAGCACTTTAAATATGCCTTACAGTCGTAATTCCACCCGTCCCCATCCTGAATTTGGAGCACTTTAAATATGCCTTATAGTCGTAATTCCACCCGTCCCCACTCTGAATTTGGAGCACTTTAAATATGCCTTATAGTCGTAATTCCACCGGTCCCCATCCTGAATTTGGAGCACTTTAAATATGCCTTATAGTCGTAATTCCACCCGTCCCCACTCTGAATTTGGAGCACTTTAAATATGCCTTATAGTCGTAATTCCACCCATCCCCATCCTGAATTTGGAGCACTTTAAATATGCCTTATAGTCGTAATTCCACCCATCCCCATCCGGAATTTGGAGCACTTTAAATATGCCTTATAGTCGTTATTCCACCCGTCCCCATCCTGAATTTGGAGCACTTTAAATATGCCTTATAGTCGTAATTCCACCCATCCCCATCCTGAATTTGGAGCACTTTAAATATGCCTTATAGTCGTAATTCCACCCGTCCCCACCCTGAATTTGGAGCACTTTAAATATGCCTTATAATCGTAATTTGGGTTTTTTTTTTCCACCCGTCCCCACCCTGAATTTGGAGCACTTTAAATATGCCTTATAGTCGTAATTCCACCCATCCCCATCCTGAAATTGGAGCACTTTAAATATGCCTTATAGTCGTAATTCCACCCATCCCCATCCTGAATTTGGAGCACTTTAGATATGCCTTATAGTTGTAATTCCACCCGTCCCCATCCTGAATTTGGAGCACTTTAAATATGCCTTATAATCGTAATTCCACCCGTCCCCACCCTGAATTTGGAGCACTTTAAATATGCCTTATAGTCGTAATTCCACCCATCCCCATCCTGGATTTGGAGCACTTTAAATATGCCTTATAATCGTAATTCCACCCATCCCCATCCTGAATTTGGAGCACTTTAAATGTCTTATAGTCGTGATGCGCGAAAAGGAAGAGAGGAGGCGGGGGTGGAAATAAAGGGTGTTTATTTTCTCCTCAGACAGAGCATACAGGGCATACAGAGTAATAAGAGGAAGGTAGAGGTAAATAGTGAACAATGTGATAAAATAAGGAAACTCATGAGGAGCGGAGTAAAGTAGAAAAACAGAGATCAAGTGTCAGTGGAGTTAGGGGGTGCCGAGGAGCCCTCCACCAAAAGGCGGAGAGGGCTCGCGGCGCGCCCGAGGCGGAGCAGGTGGGGTGGGCCGGCCGGGGGGTGGGCCGCGTCGGTGGTCAGGCTCCCTCTGGGGCGGGGAGTGTCCGGGGCCTGCGTCGACAGGGAGCGGGCGGCCAAAAAAGGGGGAGGCCCGCTCCTTGGCGGGATCCGGTGAGGAGGTCCGACGAGGGTCGAGCAGGGGGGCAGCGAAGTCCTCGGGGCTGGGTGGGGTGGTGGTCGGGGTCTGGGCGGCGGTGTTGTTGAAGGCGGTGTCGTGAGGATCGGCGGCAGAGGGTTCCTCCTGAGGCTGGGCTGGGATGTGGTCCGAGGCGTGATGCCCGAGGTGATGATCCCCGGCTGGGACTGGGCGGCGCTGCGATCGGTGGTCGCTGGGAGGTTGTCGGTGGGAGTTGCGGGGCTGTCGGCAGTGGTGAGGGTGAGGCGCCGGAGGGGGCCCCCCGGGCCGGCCGGGGGGAGGCCGGCGGATCAAAAATCCGCCGAGGTGGCGGGGGGGGTCTGGCGCTCACGGGTCTGTTTTGTGATGCAGTCGGCCTCGCTGTGCATGGTTAGGAGGCGCCTCACATTGGCGCAGTATGCGCAGATGTGACGGCGCCTGTCCCCCGTCTCACCGTGGGCCTCCCCGACGTGAGCCCGATCGCACGAGGCGGGGGCGCGGTTCCAGGCCGGGCAGGGGGTCCCGTGGGCGTCCCTGTCGTAGGTGGCGCGGGCGTCAGCTTGGGGTCGGGAGAGGTGGGCGCCTCGGTGGAGAGGGTCGGGTAGGCGGGCAGGGGCGGCGGTGGCTTGGTCCTCGGGCATGGTGAGGCAGTCTAGTCTCATGAGGTTGAGCGCTACCGGGTCGTGCCAGCCCTGGGGGAGGGTTCCGTCCGCGATCGCGGTAAACACGGTCTCTGAGTACCGGCGGACGGTCGCCCAGGGGTACACGAGGTTATCCCGGCAGACTGTTAGGTGGTGGTGGTGGAGTCCCTGGGCGGAGTGGGCGGGGAAGTCGGGGTGGTCGATGAGGGTGAGGAGGGCGAGGGTATACTCGTCCTTTGTCGCCTCCCCCCTCTTCACCGGCTTCCTCTCGGCCCCTCGTTTCACCAGGTCGGAGGGGAAGATGTAGTTGGCCGGGATCCCTTGGCGCCTGACGGAGTGGCGCGCCTCGGCGGATGTTAGTATATCCCGGACGGCGTCGGCCGCGGAGGCGGGGCTGTGGCGGATGGCCTCCTCGTGGTAGGCCGGCGAGGTGGCTGGGGGTGGTTGACTGGAGAGGTGACGGTACCTCTCATACTCCGGGTGCGCGGCCCCGGGGAGGGACGCCTGAGGCGGCGGCGGGGGCCGGGCTGTAGTGGCGGTAGGCGCCCGAGGCGTCGGGGCGGCCTGGCGCCTCGGGGGAGATGAGGGGATCCCCGGGCGGGGCCCCCCGGTCTCCAGGGAGTCGATCCGGGCGTGGAGGTCGGCCGTCGCCTGGCGCGCCTCGGCGGCGGAGTGTTGCTGGTCGAGCTGGATGCGCTGGAGTGCCTCCAGCAGTGTCGAGATCTCGGGGCCGGAGGTGCGGCCCGAGGGCGCCGCGGGGGACGCCGGGGCGTAGGCCGGGGACTCGCCCCGGCCGGGTGCTGGAGAGGGCCCCGGGGTGCGGGGGGCGGCCCGGGATCCCTTGCGTCCACGTCCTTTCCCTTGAGGCATCCTGAGGCTGAGCTGGAGCAGAGATCCGAGGTGGAGGAGCCAAGACTTGAAAAGAGGAGGGAGCTGGGAGACGGCAGGAGGGCGAGTGCCTGAGGGAGGCCGGGGGGCGACCTTATAAGGGGAGGAGGGAGGGGCGACAGCAGGTGAGTGTGAAAGCTGCCGGCCCGGGGGAGGGCGAGAGGTGGCGAGCAGCGGCGTCGGGTGAGGCGTGAGCGCTGCGCGACGCGGAGGGCGGGGGAGGGGGCGGCGCGCCGCGCCGTCTGCCGAGGTGAGAATGCAGCGCGACAGCGCGGGGCGGGGGGAGGGTCTCTTCCTCTCCTCGCATCAAACGTAATGCTTCGCATTACGACCAATTCCACCCGTCCCCATCCTGAATTTGGAGCACTTTAAATATATAGTTTATTCAGTTCTTATAACATAAACAGTACCTGGCTGGATAACTGCCGAATCAAACATATAATAATGGGATAAACAAAAACCAAACAAAAATTCGCGACAGGCGCGCACGCCGGCTTTATGCATCTAGAGTCCTGCCAGGCGAGCACCGCGGCTATATAGGCGCTCGTGGCGCCGACTAGCGGAGAATGGAAACATAATACATAACCGAACCGAGGCCTGGCGTCAGTGGCGCCGACTAGCGTAAATACCTTGTACCTGCAGGCCCGGCGATAGGCTCGCGCTCGACATTTCTCTGAAGTAGACTACATCACGGTTCCGACTGCGCATGCGCTGAAAACGGCATTGGGAGCAAAGCAAAGGCGTACGGCCATTGAGTTTACCAATATGTGTAGGGCAAAACTGGCATTTTATTCACAATAAATAGAAATACATAACAATTTGGCACAATAATATAATGAATATATTTAAGACACAACTCTCCACAATTAAGCATTTTGAGCTAACAAACATACAATTTCAATCACTTTACAGGCTTATGTTTACATCACCATTGATTAGCCAGAAGTAATTCTTGTTCTAAATGTTAAAATGTCAAATGTGTCAACAAAAACTTGTTTCAAAGAAATATATAACCAATATCTGATTAACCCTACTCATTTTCTATTTCTACATATGTCATTAACCATAGGATATAAATAAAAACATGAATAAAATAAAGTAAAACTGACTCTGGCTCTAACACTAGTCTGAGTACCTAGATTTGTCTAAATCTAAATGCACATGGCATAAGATGTTCTGATTATATTGATGTAAATGCAATGCGGGATAAAAGATTAATATCTTAATTTATTATATATAGTTTTTTATTTGGTATTCTATGTTTCAAACAAGAACTGAGATTAGCTGAAACTAGCACATTTCATAGCTGCACCCAGTGTATTAGCATGTGCCATGTGCTTCTCGCATCCCACAATGCACCGCGCCGTTGGAACCATGATGTAGTCTATTAAACCGAGAGGGGAAAGGCGCCCCGCGGGTGCCTACACTTGTGTATCCGAGTATCTATTAACTATATTTTTTTTTTTATATATATATACATGTAAGAACAGGCGAAACCTCGGTAGACTGGCCGATATGTATTTACTTAGAATAATCAATAATCAACAGGTATCTTAACAGTCAAATAACAACCCCATTAATAATAATCAATAAAAAACAAAAACAAACAATCGACTAACACAATCGGAGGGAGCTAGTGCGTCCGCGGTGCAGGTCGGGCAGGCAGTGACGCAGAGCCGGTGTCGCAGTTTGAGCGCCCTGCCAGTTTGAGCGCCCTGCCAGTGGGTGTATACTTTTTTTTGTAAAATAGATTTAAAAGCTTTCATAGGATGGATTTAAAATATCTTAATGCGCAATTGAAGAGGAAGATCTGAAGTATTTAATGTAACCTAAGAGCAATTTACTCTGAAAGTATTAAAACAGAGATAATAGTGAAAGTTGGGATATTCTGAGTGTCAGTGCCAGTGTTAGCCTTACCAGATCATGGCCTCAAAAACTATTTTCGCAAAATAAATTCAAGAACTTCCAATTGGCTATTTAAAAAAAAGCTGAATGTGAAATTGTAGAGAAAGATCTGAACTATTTAATAGAAACAAGAGAAATTTGCTTTCAAAGCATCACAAATTACTGTGATAGTTAGGGTGGTTTTAATGTCTCTATCCGCGCATGCGCAGAAGCAACAGAAGAAACTGCGACACCGGATAGCGGGCGAGGACCTGCGCCGCGCGCCACCTAGCGATTAGAACCCTTACTACCGGCGGCGCCACGCACAGTGGAGCCATCTAGCTATCCCTGCACTTGTATATACGGGCGTATATACAGAGTATATATATATTTTTTACCTCGGTACCCATAGCCCAGGAAAAAGGAAGCACATCCGGGTCCAGCAATTAGCATAATCAGCTCACAGCAGGAGGACATTTGTGAACAGCTCTGGCAGTTTTTCTACATTAACTACAAAACCAACCAGGTTAGTATTTTTCAAAATTAATACGTTGGTTCAGTTCATGTTAGCATTCAATATAAAGTTTTTTGGAACTTTTTGAGAAGTCATCACTGTTTTACAGCTTAGTTTCGATCGTGTTACTTATGATCGTTAGTGACCAGACGGGATGGCCGAATGAGTTAGAGCGTCCGTCTCCCATGCTGGTAGATCGTGGGGTCGTGGGTTCGAACCCTGGTCGAGTCAAACCAATGACTTAAACATTGATACTTCTTGCTTCCTAGCCAGGCGCTCGGCATTATTAGGACAGGGCTAGGACTGGTGCGCTCAGTGTCAGGATAATGTGACTGAGTGAGATACCAGGTCATGGTGCTGGCAGTATGGTTTCCCAGCGGGACAGCACTATAAAGTCACCATGAATTTGCACTGTCACAAGTCGGTACCCATCCTGATATGACCTTAGAGTTGCTAGGACATAAAACAACAACAAACAAAGGGATACTCTCGGCCCTCACGGCCATTGTGCCTATTGCCAATAGGATGATGGTCGAGAACAAGTTCTCGTTGCTGTGCGACGATATGAATGGGGGGATAGCTTTGCTAACGCCGACAAGCAACTTCCTCTCATACAGACGTTTTGAAAATGTTTTCAAGGCTGTCTGCACGGATGCTGGGAAAGAGGTAGCCATATCTAAGATCACAGATAATGACGGGAGGGAATATACGTTATTCTTTGCCCCCAAGCCCATTAAGGGGAAACCACTGGACAAGACGAAGATATTCAGTGGGCAACTCCAGTACTTGCTTAAACAAGTGGAGAGAATGCCAAAATGATATTATCTGGTGGCTTTCACACATTAACAATTCGCCCAACACCATTAGAATGGGAGAGCCCAACACTACAGTTACAAAAGACGCTTCATTAGTAGGCTGGGGGGTTCATAGAGACCAACAGGTGGTCGTTGGATGGAAAATGAAATCTCAGATCACATAAATGTATTAGAACTAGAGCCATTTATCTAGGATTCCGTAGTATGATTCACCTCCCTAAAAACCATGTAAGAGCTTTAACAGATAATACGACAGCTATGGCTTACATACGTAATATGGGAGGGACTCGTTCCAAACCATGTAATTATATGGCTAAACTCATTTAGGACTGGGCAGAGAAACACAAGATATGACTAACAGTAGCACATATCCCAGGCAGTCAAAATACTTTGGCTGACAAGAAAAGCTGACATTTTCACGACCATTTAGAATGGTCACTAAATCAGAGTATTTTCGACCACATTTGTCACAAATGGGGCAAACCAGAAATCGACTTATTCGCATCACGCATTAACAAAAAGTTACCTAGATATGTGTCTTGGCATCCAGAACCAGAATCCTGGAGAATAGACACATTTTCATTAATTTGGAATAATAAATTTTATTACATATTCCCACCATTCAGCATTATCAGCAGAGTGGCGGGAAGATCAAGTTGGATCACACACACGCAGTACTGATAGTACCAACATGGGAAATACAACCGTGGCTAGCAGCAATAACATCAGCAGCAACAGACACGCTCAAATTCCCAAGAGAAAGGAACAACCTACAACACCAGGGACCACTAACAGTCCACAGAGACATGTTGACAACACCCCTTTTGGCATTCCTTTTTTAAGAAAACATTTAGAACAATATGGTTTAGACAAAATTACGAAAGAAAGACTTATTTCACATTCCCAGAGGAAAGGAATGGTGAAATTATACACAAGTTATTTAAAGAAATGGGGACTTCATTGATTTCTAAAAGGAGTCAAACCATTAAAACCTACAATAGCCCAAATATTAAGATTTATAGGAATCCCCAAACATGAAGGATTAGGATTTGGTGCAATTAATGCAGCAAGATGTGCGCTTTCATTATTCTACCTAGGATAAATGGACAAACGATTGGAAAACATCAGTTAGTACACTGGTTCATTAGATCGGTGTATGAAAGAAACCCACCCAAACCCAAATATATTTTGTTTTGGGATGTGTCGATAGTAGCAATAGACATTTATCAATGAAGAAACTAGGATTTAAGTTAGCAGATCTATTACTGCTAGTGATGGGAAACAGAGGCCAAACGATTATGGCACTTTCACTGGATGGACTAGAAATAGTTAAGGATGAGGCAACATTCGGTTTTAGAGACATTACTAAAGTCGAATCGCACAGGGGACCCACTGTCCACAGAACATGTAAATTGTTTTCTGGAAGATAAACGGATATCTGTAGTTTCAGCCATTAGGGCATATATATCCAAGTCACGTGGAATTAGGAATTCCAGACAGAATTATCAAACCGCATAAAGTTATCTCGAGAGACACACTTGCAAGATGGACCATCAAGGTGCTTAAACAGGCAGGAGTCAATACTGGACGCTTCGTGTCCCACTCAATGTGTGGAGCCATGGTTTCCAAGGCAAGACAATTAGGAATCTCAGTGAAGAGAATCCTTGCACAGAGCTGGGTGGAAGACGGTTAGATCGTTTGCAAAACATTACAACAAACGACTAGAGAAACCAAGCGGCCTGGTGACTCGCCTACTCACAAACTAAAGACTGGTGAGAAACAAAATTAATATTTTGCACTAAAACAATAAAGTATGATTACATTAAATTATAAAAGGATAAACAATGAGATTACATAAAATACTCCCTGGTCTACGAGTAGCCAGAGGCATAGTACCGAGGTAAAATAGTATAGTTATTCAAATCTTACCTGGGTACAGATGATGGATAACTGGTGTTTTCCCGAGGTACTAGCCTCGGATAGTCGTGGGTCAGGGCCCACCCACCCTACCTTACCACGACTCATGTTTCGCTGGAATGAAAATGAAAACACAATATTATCAATAAATAGTTAAGATCATTTTTATCCTATAAAGTAAGTAAAAGATTGCTGGACCCGGATGTGCTTCCTTCTCCCTGACCCATGACTATCCGAGGCTAGTACCTCGGGAAAACACCAGTTATCCATCATCTGTACCTAGGTAAGATTCGTATAACTATACTATATATAGTTAGTGCAAGGCATTGCAGACAGAAAGTTGAGACCAACCTGATTGGGACATGTATGTATCAGACATTGGTGTGTATTAAGTTTTATCCCAGAATATCTAATTTAATAATGTGCGAAATTTCAGTTGGATCCAACCATTGGTTTAGGTACAGTGAACATTCAACAGATTTATTTAAATGAATACATTTGATTTCAGACCCTTTTCATTTGCATTTGAAATCAAAACGCACTTTTTGACATTTCTAGATGAATTATTGCTACGACTAATATACATTGGTTCCATATGCTAGGTGTCATAATAGGCCAAAACAATTCTACCCCAGTGCCCCACGTCTTGGCTGAGAGTATGAGGAGCATCTGTGCTTGTGCCTGTGTGTGGCTGTAGTGAGATCATGTACTGCAAAGATACTTTTTTGTTTGTTTTTAATGTAAAAGACCATCCAGATTAAAATGGACATATATATCTAATTTATGCAATCATAAAATACTTTAAATCCTATTTTGCTGTAGTTATATTGGTTATTAAAAAATAAAAGTTTTGGATTAAGCCACCATTTTTTCACCCCGAGCTCATTCGTTTATGCAAGTCGATGTTGGAGGGCCTGCGCATGCGCCAAAAAGTGGTTGGGATGATCCGAGGTGATTAATCGATGACGGCCATAGTGTGCCAAATTTGAAGATCTAAATATTGCGTGAACCACTGTGAGTGTTCAGAGAATAATCAATATTTGTGGCTTTGAACACTTTTCTTTTGTATATATGCAATCAAAATGCACTTTTTGACATTTCTAGATAACATATTGCTATGGTAATATGTAGTACAGTAAACCCTCTCTAAATCGACCGTCTATGGGACCGATTTTAAATGGTCTATTTAGGGAGGCGGTCAGTTTAAGGAGTTTTTTTTTATCATGACAATGGTATTGTATGGGCAATCGTTTGGTACCCAAATAAAGCGATCGATATAGGGGGGTGGTCGATCTGTGGAGATGATTGGTTAGGGAGGTTTTACTGTATTTCTAAATGATGTGTACTGTAAACTCATACGAAAATGCAACCATTAGTTGAGCTACGGTGAACATTATTTAAAGTTGCATAGTCCGATGAAATATATATTTTTTCAAAACCAAGACACTTATCAAGATTGTATTCTATATATCCAACTTAGATACTGGTGCATTAGCTAATGATTTGTGACAGCATATACAGTATAATCAGTGAATGTATTACCCCATCCCGTTGCCTTGGACACTTACTTTGCCACAGCCATAAAAGGAAGAACACCATTAACCAATTAGGTCAAACTCGTGGCCTCATTAGCCTTGACCCTCATTCTAAGAGCTTAGTCATGTTCCAGGATGTACAGTGGTAGTATTGCTGGCATCATAGCCTGTGCTGATATAAAGTTGCATGGTAATAATTATATTTTCAAAACCAAACCACATACTTAAATTTGACCCTATTTTCCCAACTCAGATGGGAAAATGTTAGACTGAAAATCTGAAGGTACCCAGTTTGTTGTTTTTGGTACATTAGTTGATTAATCATGGACAATTCGCCTTCATCATTTCACTGCTCCTTACCCTATCCTAATAATGTTGCGCACCAGGTGAGGTTGGGATATGGCCAAATAAAATAAAATAATGGTGATCATCCCTGGCCATGCCTGAAAAATTGCCCGCCCCTGATTTTTTATGATTAAAAGAAAATAATTTCTTAAACTTAAAAATGTGTTGGGCTAGCAGCATTTCAATTTTTGTATAAATTTTAAGTCATTGGTTTGACTCGGCCAGGGTTCGAACCTGAGAGTTTGAATCCCATGACCTACCAGAATTGGAGTCAGGCGCTCAACTTGTTTGGCCATCGCATCTGGTTACCTGTTACGTCTACTTAAAAAATAAAATATAAAAATAAAAACCACCCACCCGACCCTGCTTTTTATTTCAAAAGGATAGGACGTAAAACAACAACAATCAATGATCACCAAATTTTTTTTATTTGGCCTAAGTATAAATTGTTATGTCATTGGTTTGACTTGACCAGGGTTTGAACCCAGGAATTTGAATCCCATGTCCTACCAAAATGAGAAGTGGCTGCTCAATGCTTTTGGCCACCCCTTCTGGTTACTTTGAATCTGGTCTGCTGGCTACTTTTTTAAATCTACTTTATATAACATTGAATATGTTTTATTTACAGATGCACGAATAGATAAAAAATTAATATTTATACCCAATTTGATTAGTTATGCTATGTGACTAAAATTAAATACATGATAATGTAACCATATAGATTTTGGTAGGTTATGGAATTCAAACCCCCAGGTTTGAATCCAGGTTGAGTCAAACCATTGACTTAAACATGTATACTTGTAAGTTTTAACTTGGTATTCGGCATTACTATGATAGGATTAGGAGCAGGGTAACTAGGAAGATCAAATTGTCTGTGACTGAAAATTCCCCAGCTTAATCAACTGGCTATCTTCAGAGTTTTAGTCTAACACTGTCCCATCTGAGTTGGAAATATAAGATCAAATGTAAGTATGTGGTTTGATTTTGACAAAATAATGATGCTTCATCAGCTCTAAAAAAAAGTTTCAAACCCATGTGAATCCCATGACCTACCACAACTACATCAGTAGGTCATCCCACAACACATCACATGCCCACAAACAAATGACGGTGCAATGGCGCCATCAGTGGAAAATAACAGGATACCAGGCTACATTTTAATTAGGTCATCCTACATCACATGGTCATCGCGAGATGTCAATACACGTCATAGCTAGAGGACTTTTGGAAAGCTTGTAAAAAGTATTTTGGGTTCTTTCAGCTCAAATTGCTTCAAAATTAGACATTCTTCATCAAAATTAATCAGGACTAATGATTAGTAGGTTATAACGATCAATTTGATATATTTATTTAAAAAATAAAACAAAAATTCAAACGCCATCGGACCATGCAACTTTAACGTAATTAGTATCTCCTCAATCTTATTGCACTTTTTTCAAGAGAATACGATCCCTTTGCCAAATTAAAACGTTATTTTTTGTTACAACTGTTACTCTTTGACCTACAGTTATTAGAACGCTGCCAGATTGATTTAAAAGTTGATATTCTGCATTCCTTTTTTTTTTTTTTGGTAAATATTTTTATTCATCTGAATACATATTTTGTCAGCGCCGGGGCACTGGTCTTCCAGCCGTCAGAGTGGTCGCATTTCATCTGTGCATAGTGGAAGTGGAATGTGTTGCATTGTGTGCAGCACAACCCATTCTGAACATAAAAGAAAGTGGGGGAGCAGCCTATGCTGCTTAGTGTACAGCATATCTACTCACCATAGTGCAAGGTATATGCATCATTGTGTGCAGCATAACCCATTCTGAACATAAAAGAAAGTGGGGGAGCAGCCTATGCTGCATAGGGTACAGCATATGTACTCACCATAGTGCAAGGTATATGCATCAAGATAGAGTGTGCAGTAATGTACACTAGTGGTTAAATCATATGTTGTGTTTGTATATCAGCTAGATTTGGTTTTAATGTTGGTTAGTCTTTAAATAGTGCCATGTTGTGCATGTATAGTGGTTTATATTGTGTGCATTGCTGGTTGATGTAGTTATTCAGTGGTGGTAATGGGTATAAAGTAGGGGTAGTGGGTCTCGAGTCATTGAGTTATAATAGTTGTTTGTCAAATGTGGATGGGGGTCAAATGTGGATGGGGGAGAGGGGTCCATGGGTAGGGGGGCGGACACGCAGGGAGAGAGCAGGCATGAGAGAGGGCGAAGTCAATGGGTCGTTCACCAGGTCGTATTATATATTTGCAGTGCCAGGTTTGGGGCTTGAATAACCAGGTGAGCTCTGTATGCATTTTTAAAGGCAAGGATCGAACCCGCTTCTCTGGTTTTGGTTGGGAGCTCATTCCACATGACACTTCCTTTGTAAATCGGAGCTCTCATTAACTTATTTGTATTAGGGTTGGGCACCCAGAGCAGAGTCGATGTCCCCCTTCTCGTTACCCTGGTTGTGCGATGTATGTATTTGTCATCACTCGCACGTTTATACATCAACGTCATTAGGTGTAGGTTCCTTCGTACATCCAGAGTGTCCAGCCCTGCTCTGCTATGCATTTCAACCACACTTAGTATCTTGCCTTGGAATACTGTTCTGAGGGCTCTGTTTTGCATTCTTTGTAATTTGGTCTCTTGCTGCTTCGTTAGTAATCCATAGATGATATCATTGTAGTCTATAATTGGTAATATTGTTGACTTGTACAGCTGCAGCGCAGTATTCTCACTTACATATGTCCTTATTTTTCTGAATGTGTTCATTTTTAGTGCCAGTGTTTGGTTAAGTCTTGCCAGCTGTTGGGTACCAGTTAGAGTCGCATCAAGAGTTGTGCCTAGGTACTTATAGGAGTTCACTTCACGGAGCACTAAGCCACCCATCGGCAGTTGTATTGGCCGGGCCCTCATCTTCCTGACTTTGGTTCCATAGATTATGTACTCAGTTTTAGTGCCATTTAGTGTTAGTTTATTCTCATGGCACCATGTGTTCACTCCATCCAGCACCATTCCAGCCTCGGTTGCGGCTATGGCAAGGTCATTGTTATGTATTGTTAGTGCTGCATCATTGGCAAATAATGTGAAAGATGCTTTGTTGGAAACTAGAGGTAGGTCATTTATAAATATTAGAAACAGTAGGGGTCCCAGAGTGGAGCCCTGTGGAACTCCTGTTTTTATTTCTCGAGTGGTCGAGTTGGTGTCACTTAGTTTTGTGTATTGTTTCCTATTGCTGAGGTAATTTGTGATGAAGCTATGTGCTCTATTGCCTAGCCCAGCTCGTTCTATTTTATGCATGAGGATTTTGTGGTCGATCGTATCAAATGCCTTCTTGAAATCAAGGAAGACTGCGATAGTAAGATCACCCTTGTCTATGTTTGACAAAAGTTCATCCAGTAGAGACGCCAGTGCCCCGGTGGTGGACCTATTTTTCCTGAAGCCATTTTGCTGGTAGGTCAAATAGTTAGAAGACTCAAGGAATGTCTTAATTTGGTCATGTATTATTTGTTCTATGATCTTGCCAGGCAGTGGGAGGATCGATATTGGGCGTAGTTCACTACAGGTTTGCGGGATGTTGACTTTAGGTATGGGCGTCACTGTGGCCACTGTCCAGTCATCAGGGAAGATGCCTGTACTGATTATTAGGTTATATAAATGTGTAAATTCTGCACTCAGTGTTGTGATCGCACTTTTTATCAAAGTGGTACTGATATCCTTCATTCCTGATGACTTGTAGATAGATATTTTGTTAGTTCTATCAAGGATTTCATCCTGGGTGGTTTCCAGAAGGTCATACTTTTCTTTGTTTAGTTTGGCATGGAAGGTTTTGTGTTGCTCATCCTTCTGTTTGAATTTATTGGCTAGTTTCTCACCTATATCTATGAAATAGTTATTGATTTCCTCTGCCAGTAATTCATCTCGGATTTTAATACCAGTCTCTTCACTTGCAAGGCCACTGATTCTTGTCTCGTTTTTAGGTTCGATTTGGTTTATTTCATACCAACATTTTCTGGCATTCTGCTTATATTTGTCTATCTGGACTTGATAATACCTTGCTTTGGCTTTCCTTACTTCACTCCTAGCCTTTCTGACCATACATTTAGCTATGAAATCATCCCCTGGATCTTTTGTTTTCTGAAACTTTTGGATAAAGTAATCTCTATCCTTTTGAAGCTCTAGTAATTCATCATTAAGGTAACCTCCCATGGTGATTCTGGTGGTGATCTCGGTTAGGGGACAGTGCCTGTCAGCTGCAATAGTGATTGTTGCGTTTAGCATATCCCAACATAGGTTGGGGTCTCTCATATCCAGAAATTTGGCACTGTTTATTTCTTTGAGTGTGCCAGCCAATTCATTAAAATTGCAGTTCCTATAAGAGCGTCGTCCCCAGTGGGTGGTGATTCTTTTGTCATTTCTTATTTTTTTCTTTATTATAAATATTGGTTTGTGGTCGCTTATGTTATAGTTAAGGACTCCAGCCTTTGTACAATGTTTGATATTGGTAAGTGCCAGGTCTATTGTTTTGTTTGTGGTTTTAGTTACCCTGGTTAGCTGCTGGATCATTTGTTGCAACTCATGTTCAGCTGCAAGTTGCTTTATTCTCACTCCCATCGTAGGCCTCTTGCCATTATATTCTTCATTGAAGTCGCCAATGAGGAGTATCTCATATTGATCGATATTGGCTATATTATTCAAAGAGTCACTTATTTGCCCAATTCCTTCATTTAGGTTGCCATTTGGAGGTCTATATACGTTGCCGATGAGTATTAGTTTTGTATGGGGTCTGGTGACTACAGCCCACTGTAGTTCAATATTGCTATTTGATAGGTTATGCTCAGCATGTTTACTTGCATCAACATGGAGATCTTGCTTAAAGTAAATACCTAGTCCACCACCAGCTTTGGTTTGCCCACTAAGTTGCTTTGTTTTTCTATCAGCCCTTATAAATTGGTAACCTGGTATTGATGTGAGTCTGTCTTCAACTGTTCTATTGAGCCATGTTTCTGATATAGTGAAGACATCAAAACCAGACCCGGGTAGGTCGGCTCTTAGCTGGTTGATCTTATGTGTGAGGCTACGTACGTTTAGGTGGCCAATCTTTAGTCCTGGCAGGCCCTTCAGATCTGTCAGAGGAAGTGCGCCCAGATGACACGGTCCCAAGGGCCCCAGGCCACCATCAGTCCGCCCCCCTCCCTGGAAATACGGTCCGCCCCGTCCCCCAAAGTACCCCCTGCCCCAGTGAGTGTGAATGTGGTTGTGTATTTACTTATGTCATGGTGTATAGCGTATTCTTTGTTGGGCATGGATGCTTGCCCGGTAGTACCACCTAACAGGCATCCAGCTTTAGCTAAACCTGATATTTGGGTTTTAGCCATGATGTGGTGGTGGTTGTTGGCTTAGGCTGAGTTCAGTTTTAGTTGCGGTTTTCTCAATGGGGGTTATGATATTAGTGTCTCATGTTGTAACAGGGTGCTGGTTAATTAATGTAAGGTCTACTTAATAGGTTCCTGTCAATGTTGTTTGAGTTGATGATATATGACAGTTAGACAGGGATCAGTGACAGCTGGGTGTGGTCAACAGTAGACAGTGTCACCACTTATATATTGGTAATTGGGTATTGACATTTGCTGCAGTTGGTGTTGGGTGATCAAGCAGACGCCCAAGCCAGGGCCAGTATGACAAATGTACATTAAGGACTGTTGTGAATGCGCCATATCAGGCATACCAGTTCCAAAGGTTGAGTCCAGCCCTTCCATCAGCACGAAGCTCGCGCTGACCAGCTCCATCAGCACCATGAACTGAGGTGCACAGCAGTAATATTCAAATCTTTGTCCATCAACCTCCAACATACAATTATCAAGCAGTGTTACCTGTGGGCTCGGGTCAGAGGTCTACCCTTAGCATATAGAGGCATGATTATATACAGTTTGAAGCAAAGTTGTTTACATAATAGTGCTTTGGTTGTGCTTGAAAGTGGGCACAGCAACAAGGGCACATGCACAAATAGCTTGGCATCCATGCACAGTGCTCTCAGGCATATACGTTACACATGAAGGGTAGGGTACAAGGAGAGCTTGATAAATCTGACAGGGGAGTTTGTGTTCCTTGAGTCATACCAGTCAAGTCTGCACTAGCAAACCATGCATATAGAGGGCAGTCAAAAAGGCAATTTGTAGATCCAAACCGGATCAATGGCCTGGGCCAGCTGACTAACACGCCCCAATAGTAGATTCCGAAGCAGAATCAAGGTGTACAGTAGTTGTACATAAGTAAGGGTAGTAGTGCAGAAGGTCAATCAAATTATGCCCCTCATACAAATAATAACCTGCAAACATAAAACACTGTGGTCTGCGGGCCAGGTCAGAGGTCACAGTGCTTGCCAACAACATATAGAGCATTGAATACATACAGATGGGATCAGAGTCATAGACAGTAATGCCTTAGTTGTGTCCAGTGGTAAGGTGCCACCATTGATGATCACAACCATAAGGGCATATACACACAGAGTTTAACATATATGAGTGTGTGTATCCAGGCGCATAGACTGATCATGCATGCTGGTTACACATGTAAAAGTCAGTCGAATAGGTAATTGGCAGATTAGAACTCAAGTATGGTTTGGATCAGCAGAATACATAACCCAAATAGTAGATCGCTGATGCACTTAGTAGGCTAGTCTACTTGCTGTTTCAGAGTCCAGTGTTTGAGATGATGGGTCAGTGAGTTGTGGTCATGACGATCCTGATGCTGCACTCCCGGTGTTCTGGTGCTGGTAGCGGTGTCATACAGGGGGTGCAATATTTTCTGGTCTTGGCATTGGCAATGATGACGGGCAGTGACACTGGCGACGGGCAGCCGTGGTGGTGATCGGCATTGCTCGTGAGTATGCTCTATGGATGGAAAGTGGGAGAACATTGGCAGTATTTGATTCTAGATTGCCTAGATCGCAACCATATAATGGAATATGATGCAAGCTCAAGAAGTACAAGTGTGAATTTTAATTTATTTATTATTTTATTTTTGTAAACCAACAACACGGGCAGAATTACAAGTACATAGTTGATAGAAGCAGTCAAGTACTAGTTGTTAAGATAGTGTTGTATGCTACCAGTACATAGTGGATTAGAATACCTAAATAGTAGCTGGTAAGGTAGTGCAAATGAGAATTTATTTTATTCTCTTTTTATCTTTATTATTATTATTATTCTTTTTTTAAACAGGCGTCTTTACAACTGTACAGTTGATTGGAACAGTCAAATGCTGGTTGGCAAGATAGTGCTGCATATGCAACAACTACACAGTAGATTGGGACAGTTAGGAGCTAGATGACAATTTAGTGCAGAAGAAGATCATAAGTCTACTCAGCTTCGGGATGTGCAATGGTGGCAGGGCGTTCCAAGTTGTTGTCAATAGTAGGATGGCCCTATCCGTCTTGGTGATCTGCTTGGCCCAGTGCTGCTTAGTATGTAGGTTAGCATGGTATTCGTCACTGGGCTGTACATATTAGTGATGATAAGTCCATTCAGAGTAGGCATGCACTCCGCTCCTTGTCCGGGTGGCCTATGCATCCATCCAAATGAATGATCACACAAGTGTCTAAACTATAGTTCCTGCTTTCCTCAGTCGGTTGTGTGATGCTATTTACGGAATTATCTGCTTGTTCCATCGCTCAGTTTTGCTTTACTTATTATGGCTCCTGCCAGCCCTGATATTGTCTCGCTTAGCTGCCAATGCATGTCCCAGTTTATTGAGCCCACAATAGGATCTATCTCTTAGGGCTCTGCTATGAAGGGTGGCTCCAATTCCGAAATATGTGTTGTTGGTCGCTTCATTTAGTTTAATGTGGCCAGTAGCCACAAGCATGTCCGCCAAGTCAGGATTTTGATCAAACTTTTGATCAATGCCCCTTGTTAGGATGGCTTCTCTGCTGTGTCGCCATTCAGCCGATTCTGGTATCTGTTCCGCGATGCGCTTTGCTTCCATTGGTGTTTGGGCAGCCAGCACTTGACCCAGTTTTTCCTTGTCGTTTGCCAAGTGGCATTTTGCTGCCTGGAGGCAGTGTTCGGCTGTTGGATAAACCGCGTTATCATCACTGATCGGCGAAGGGTGGAAGTTGGATAGGAATGAGTGTTCTGAGTGAAAGTAAAGTTCCTCATGTATTTCAACTGTTTTAGCCTTGGATAGTGAGAACCTTTCTGGGAGGGTGGCAGCATGCTTAAATTTGTGACCATCAATCACAATGCCGTCGCTGTGCACTCTAACCTCCGCACCACTACTTCTAGCAAGTACTGCAACTGACCGGAATTCCTCACGGCACTTGCGTGTGGCCTGGGTCACATCATCATTAAGATAGATGCCAGCATATCGATCTGACTTGTTTAGCTTTGCCCGAGCAAAGTAGAAGGCATTTCTAGCAAGTACAGTCTTGAATATGATCATGATTGGTCTGGGTCTGGTGGCTGTGTGAGCATTCCTATGTGAGCTAGCTTGATTTGCATATGGGCGACTTGGTAATTTCCTACCGATCCTATATGCTGCTCCTATGTCTGGCATTCCAACACCTGTGGGGCCAAGAAATCTGATCAGATCCGTCATGTATGCTTTCAGGTCTTCTGTCTCATCTTCTTCTTTCCCATCCAGTCTAATGTTGCATAGCTTTGCATTATTCTCCAACTCATTCACCCTCTCGGACAATAGTTTGTTAGACTGCCGTGTTAATTTAAGATCATGGTTGATGATGCGGAGAGACCGCCTGTCCTTTTCCCTTTCCTGGTTGCTAGTTACTAACAGAACCGACAACCTTGCTACTTCGGCAGCTGTCTCTCCGGCCATCGATTTCACCTCTATAATGCTATCGTCCACCCTTGCCTCCATTCTATCAAACCTCGCCAAGATCTGGGTAAGTGCTGAGTCAGCTATTGCTTCATTTGTTTTGTGTGGTGATCTGATGGGTGACCCAGTTACTGGTGGGGATGGGGCAGTATTGGGGAATGCAGAAGCTGATCCGAGTGAGGCCTTACCACGCGTCCTGGATTTCTCACTAACAGTTTTTTGTGACATCATGGATGAGTGGTGCTCACACAAATTAAATTTATATCTGAGTGTGCTATTTGGCTCAGGCTGGCAGGATTTAGGCCAAGTCAATCAGTCGCACTATTGTTTTCCGACTGAGTGGTCACCCAACATCTATTCAAACTGCCAGTCGTCGGTCACACAATGTCACTGTCACATGCCGCCACACCGTGTCACAGACTGTCTATCCACTTCCAGCAAATTCTTCACAATTGTACACATATTAATTTCCAGACTCTGATTCAAAACTTGTATGGTTACTCGTCAATAATGGTTACTTGACGTGCTTGCTTCTGGTAAAGTTTACAAAAGTGTTTATTTTATTTTAATTTAAATACTCATGTTTTAACAATCCATTTGTTGTCATAGACAAGTCCATTCCTCACCGTAAACCACTTTACTGAGCCAACTGCAAGTGTGTTTATTTTAATATCAATTTAATAGTAGTTAGTTGACCATTCCTTGGGGTGCTACCTGATCGGACACAGCCACACATAGTTCAGCACTGTCTTGATTTGTTTGGGTTACCTGCGCAATCACTGTCACTGTAATGTTTTGATTCACTGAATGGTGTGATTTCCCTTGTTGTTTTGTGGATTATTGCTATAGTAAATCTTAGTTTTAATTGTTCCTATGTGATAATACTGTGTCAACCACCATCAGTCTTACACAGTTTAGTTATTACCCCCATTGGGTAGTAATCAGTTTTTGAGTGGCCCTCACAGGTGGCCTGAATCTGTGTTGATTCTCGATGTCAGACATCCGGGCATTATTGTGCAATTGCTAGCTCAACACTCCTCACATAGCAAACTTAACAGGTTCCAGTTTAGCTGTCTTACGCTGCTACGCTGGCATAATTGGCGCATCTATGATATCCAATATGTTAGATGTGCCAGTGTAGCTGACTGTTATGCTGCTACGCTGGCATAATTGGTGCATCTATGATGGCCAATATGTTGGACGTGCCAGTGTAGCTGACTATTATGGTGCTACGCTGGCATACGTGGCACATCTATGATGGCCAATATGTTGGACATGCCAGTGTAGCTGACTGTTATTGTGCAATGCTGGCATAATTGGCGCATCTATGATGTCCAATATGTTGGATGTGCCAGTGTAGCTGACTGTTACGCTGCTACGCTGGCATAATTGGCGCATCTATGATGTCCAATATGTTGGAGGTACCAGTGTAGCTGACTGTTACGGTGCTACGCTGCCATAATTGGCGCATCTATGATGTCCAATATGTTGGAGGTACCAGTGTAGTTGACTATTACGGTGCTACGCTGCCATAATTAGCGCATCTATGATGTCGAATATGTTGGAGG
The DNA here is from genome assembly GCA_030323885.1 of Branchipolynoe longqiensis. NCBI lineage: Eukaryota > Metazoa > Annelida > Polychaeta > Phyllodocida > Polynoidae > Branchipolynoe > Branchipolynoe longqiensis. The sequence continues at coordinate 76,385,811 of CM059198.1, forward strand.
TGCCAGTGTAGCTAAACTATGTTACAGTGCTACTCTGCCATAATTGGTGCATCTATGATGTCGAATATGTTGGAGGTGCCAGTGTAGCTAAACTATGTTACAGTGCTACTCTGCCATAATTGGCGCATCTATGATGTTGAATATGTTGGAGGTGCCAGTGTAGCTAAACTATGTTACAGTGCTACTCTGCCATAATTGACGCATCTATGATGTCCAATATGTTGGAGGTGCCAGTGTCGTTGAGGATGATGCTTAGGATGATGCTTCTATGCTATAAATTGTAAAGTCTGAATCGTCAGTCTGCACACTAAATTAATTTTACATGTTCTCACATCAAATATCTAGAAAATTAGGCATCTATGAACGATTCCTTTGTTTCAAACCTAGCGGTCACATATTGCAGATGGGAGTGAGTGTGGTAGACAGTTCAGTCGCTGGCCTTGGTGGGTGTCCGTACGCGAAGGGCGCAAGTGGAAATGTGGCCACCGAAGACGTGCTGTACCTGCTGCAGGGTCTCAACATTAAAACTGTAAGTCCAACGACGTATAAAGCCGCAGGAACTAATTGCCTTAGAAACTGTTCGGTAACCACCAGTGTGCACACAGTCCAGTGGATCCAACAGCGTAACTAGCGTGATACCGGAATAAGGTACAGGATATAAGTCACCCTAATATATAAGTCACTCAAAAATATGACAAAACCCGAAGGACTATGCAACTGTAAGTAATTTCCAGCCAATTTGTTCAGTAGTGATTTAGTTTTAATGTATGTTTAACATATAACCAGCTATATAGCAAACTGGACCAAGTAGACGTGAGCTAAATGAACCTGACGACACCAGTCAGTCCACCGTCTAGTGTGTACTAGATCAAAGATTCACCCCCGTACTTGCAGTAGGGGTGAAAACCAACCCATTAGAAAAAGGGGCGAATATTATCTACATCCTGGGTAAATAAAATGAACAGATAAATTCTTAATTCAAGAATTAAAATATATTCTTCACATATATCTTAATATTTATCCGCTACTTTTGATTTGAAAAATATGATAAAACATGTAGTTTAATGGACTTTAAAAGTGAAATCGACCCCATTCTATGGTCACCATCTTGTCTTTTTGCATTCTCTCCCATTTCACCAACTCTGTGCCAATATAAGTAGCCAGTTGATACTGGAACCAGGGATTCCGCTTTCTGTTCCATACTCAAGCAATTTTCGCCTCTATTTCGACAACGTTGTCATTCACCCCTACTACAAGTACGGGTTGAATCTTTTTTTAAGTGTCTACCTGTTATTGAGACGCTGTGTGCTTTTCTTGTCTCTCTCCGCCAGCAGGGTGTCGACATTGGGAAGCTGGTCGAGACAGGGAAGTTCATCTCCGATTTCCTCGGCCGTCCATCCAGCTCCAAGGCCGGTCGCGCGCTCTCTAAGTTATAGTCCAGGGGGCACCAGGAAACAAGGCACATCCAGCACAGGGCCTGTGTTCCTTAGGCCTTCTGACGCTATCATTCAGAGCAGCAAAGGGAGGGCGCTGCCCCCCACCCCCCAACCCCCCCCCCCCACCACCACAACCCCACCACACCCCACACCACAACAACAAACCCCACAAAAACAAAACACAAAAAAAAAACCACAACAAAACAAACCACACACACCACCCCAAACAACCAACACCCTAGTGTTAATCGATTACGGCCATCCTTATTAGATTCTGACGCATGCGCAGAAGCGAGGGACACCTCTGAGCACGGGAACACGCTGAAACCACCACAGGGTCTACCAGCCAGCTTTATCACATACCATAAAACCCCGAATAGGTCCCACCACTTTCACTGCCGTAAGTCCCCAACAGGAGCCATCGCCTGTACCGCGTAACGTAAAGCCCCTAATAGAAGTTGCTACTTGTATTAGATATCGTAACGCCCCCTCTATAGAAAGTGCGACTTGTATTAGTTACTATAAAGCTCCTAACAAAACCATCATTTGCACTAAGTACTATAAAGCTCCCAATAGAAGATGCTTAAAAAATACATAACCCAGTCAAGCCAAACAGCAAATAATCCTGGAAAACCCACTACAAAATTACTCCCACTATGATACTACTATGTGTCTGTTGGGGATTGACTTTAACCTGATACCCAGTGTGCTGTAAACCACTCCTTATTTGTTACAATATTTATATAATTTATTCAAATATTACTAGCTCAACACTAGTGTGATCAAATCCAATCATGATGTTTGGGCGCTAGTCCTCGCTAGTGTTGTAAATAGATCGGAATATCGTTAAGGAGAAGTTGAAGGTGTTTGTGCGCGTTTATGGCAGCACCTCAAAGAAAGATGACGTAGCGAGTCTTGGCTAGTGTTAAATAATAGGAATGTCATTAAGAAGAAGTTGAAGATACTCATGCACGTCATGTATGGCAGTCTCAAAGAGAGACTTGACGTAGCCGAGTCGTGGCTAGTGTTAAATAATAGGAATATCGTTAAGGAGAAGTTGAAGGTGCTCATGCACGAAGTGTATGACGGCATCTCAAAGAGAGACTTGACGTAGCCGAGTCTTAGCTAGTGTTAAATAATAGGAATATTGTTAAGGAGTAGTTGAAGATGCTCAATGCACGTCGTGTATGGCAGCGTCTCAAAGAGAGACTTGACGTAGCCGAGTCTTGGCTAGTGTTAAATAATAGGAATAGCGTTAAGGAGAAGTTGAAGGTGCTCATGCACGTCGTGTATGACGGCATCTCAAAGAGAGAGTTGACTTAGCCGAGCCTTGGGGTGATGTGTCATAGGACGCTTTTATTGGTGCTGTCCGCTGATTGTACGTTGTAGACGCACAAAATCGTGAGTATTTATTGTGTTCACCGTGTGAACCACAATTAATTACAATATAGTGACCACTCCTGGATTAGATTATGGATTAATCGAAAGTTCTTCAAAGAAATATAATCTATGAGGACATTTATTACTTAATTAAGCAATGTCCAATTATTTACATACGTAAAGATTATTACACAAGTTGTATTTGTTGAGAAAATCTGTACGCTGAAAATAAGCATGTATTTATTTTTTTGTGCGATACAAATAAAAGATATACTGATACGGTTTTCATCCCTCCATATTGTGAATAAATGAAAAGAAATGACAAAATAAAATGAAATGCAGCCAGTTTCAGTGCTTATTTGGAAAGGTGTTTTTGGTTTACATTTGAAATGTCAGGTCCATGGCATTCCGAGTTGCACTGCTCCCTCAGGAAGGACTAGCTGAGACCGGCAGGTCGCACCTTCAGCTTGCACACCGGAAGTTGGGTGGTGGCGCCACACCCAGCCTGTTCACTGCAGGCACTGCCCACCACGCCTCCTTTCTTTTATATTTTTTAAATATTTTTTTTATTGACACAGTATTTACTCTTCCCATAATGTATAAGCTCCCGTGAGGGTGCTTGTTTTCAACGCTGGACAGTTGTGGCGCTGTCTTGGTCCGGTCCCTCGCCCAGAAGTGTTTACCTGTTTCTGCTCAGGCCAGCCTTTTGCGATTTTGGGTGTTAGTAGCCTATGTTAGTTTTTTTGGTATTTTTCCAGAGTTTTGTCTAGTCTGAGTATGATACCTTAGCCTACTATGTACATCTACTTGGGTGTTATGCAAGCTTGCGGGAGAGGATCCCATCCCATTTTGATTTGTTACAGCATCCTTTCACCCAAGCCCTGTGCTTAGATAGTACACCAGTGTGCCAGAACACACTGGGACCCTTTAGGACTGCGACCAGGTGGGATGGTTGTGTTGTTTGCTTAGCCATTTTGTATTTCAGGAAGGATCAGATGCATGACCGTGGCCTGTCCATTTCTGTGTTGGTTTGTGCCATTACACATACCCAGGTGGACTGCGGCATGTGGTGATAGCTTTTCTGATATCCTTTGTCCTTAGGAGGGCTAATTGTCCTATTTTTAATACCTACCATTTTCTGTGGCCTGTCTTTTGTCTTTTGTGCCAGTACACAGCAAGCAGTGACTGCGCTAAGGGGCAGGTGTGATTTTGCTGTGTCAGTAAGTAGTTGTTTTCTTTAGGTATTTTTTGTAGTGGTCAAGGTTACGGATTGTCCGTTGTTTTGTGTTTTGTTTATTCCAGGCATGGGCTGCCATGGCCAGTACACTTCTCTCCTAGATTTTTGTGTTGCTCATTTCCATCAGTAGTATTGGGGCCGCCATGTGCCTAGTGTCCCTGCAGGGGGGGGGGGGGTCACTGTGTAACCTGATTTTGTGGTGTAGTGGTGTGCTAGTATTTTCAGGTGCGTTCCCCTTCTACTTGTTAATAGTGTTGCATTGCATTTTCTGTGTAGTTCTATTGTAGGATATCTTTTATGTACTTGGAGACATATTTTTAGGGCTTGTATACTACATTACCGTAGTCGAAGTAGGAGAGGATCATGCCTTTATATATTTTAATAGCCATGTTCTCAGTCATGTAGTATCTCAGTATTGCCAGTAGCGATATTTTGTGGTTTGCTTTTTTGTTATGCAAAGGTCATAATTTAGGTGCCTGTTGAGGTCCACTCCCAGATATCGGTAGCTGTCTACCTGCTCTAGTTCGGTGTTTCCCAGGAGACACTTTTTTTTATTGTTACTGGTTAATCTGGTACCAAATAGTACCGTCTTCGATTTATTGCTATTTATAGTTATCTTATTTAGATGGCACCACTCTGTTAGTTTCATTATTGTTTGATTTAGTTTTGTTTCTATTTCTTTGGATGATTCGCCTGCAGTATACACCACAGTATCATCTGCATATAGTTGGATGTTTTCATTGTCTCGCCAGTTGTTTAGATCATTTATATATATGGGGAAGAGAAGTGGTCCCAGAACTGACCTTTGTGGCACCCCACAGCTTATTCTTTCCTTCTTTGATATGGCTCCATTTACTGCGGCGCATTGCTTTCCATTTTTTAGGTAGCTTGCTAACCATTTTCCAGTTACTCCTGTTATTCCCATTTGGGATAGTTTGCTAATTAGGATAGTGTGGTCCACTGTGTCAAAGGCTTTGCTGAAGTCTATGAACGCTGCACCCACTAGCTTTTCTTAAATTGATACTGTTAGAGATATCATTTATTAAGTTAGCAATTGTTTTAATTGTCAAGTGTTTTTTTAAAAATCCGCCTTGCTTACTGTTTAGTAATTTGTGCTCGTTCAGGTGGTCCATAATATGTCTATGCATTACTTTCTCCATTAGCTTCCCAGGCAGTGGAAGTATAGAGATGGGTATATAGTTGCACGGGACTTGGTTATCCCCTCCTTTGTGGAGCGGGGTTACTTTGGCTAGCTTCCAACAGTCTACATAGGTACCTTTTCTGAATGACGAGTTAGAGTTACATTTTTTTGATAGTTTATGTCCTATGGTAGAAAAATGTTTTTATTTGTGTATCACTGTTGCTGAATTCAATTCCCTCATTGTTGTATAAGGTAATCGAGTCTTTATTTTTGTTGTTTGGAATTAGTATCTTTACGCTGTTCCAGAATTTATGTGCGTTTTTTCCCCATTGTTGGTCTTGTGTGATAATGAATTTTCTTTTGGCTTTCCCCATTGCTTTAGAGTATTCTTCTATGTGTTGTAGCCACCCGCTTTCTTTAGCTAATTTACCTGCTTTATATTTGTCCATAACTGTGTTGATTAATTCCTGGGTTACCCATGGGTCCTGGTTGTTTTTGATTTCAAGTTTTTTTGGGGGGGCAGGTAGTGTCAAGATGATTTCCCACTTCGCCAATGATAGTGTTCCATTGGTCATTTACATCTATGTCAGTTGGGAGTGGTAATTTAACAGTTTTTTCCAGGTGCGCTGCTAGCGCTTCCTTCGTGTAGTTTTTGTATGATCTTCCCATACAGAGAGTAGTTAGGATTTTGGTTTTGATTTTCTTTCTAGTAATATATATCAGTTCATGGTCACTAATGCGCCAGTGCATGCGGACACATTGCTGTTCCTGTGCAGCATTGGTCGTAATGCTTGCATTGCGTGTGATTTGCGGCAGAGGAGGAGGAGCACCCCCCCCTCCCCTCCCTGCTTTCCTCTCGCGACCGTTGGCTATTGCATCACGCCCTCCCGGGTCCCATCCTTATAACCCAGGCCCGGAGCTGCCACCAGCCACTCTGCCTTCAGGTCTCCTCCTCTCACGCTCTCCTGCCTTCCTTCATTTTTTGGCTATCCCGACGTATCCCGGGCCTACACTCACGCCTCCCGGAGCAACTCTCGCCGGCCTACAACCCTTCACCGACAGCATGCCTTCCATCGCTCGCGGATGAGGCTGTCCTGCTGGCCGTCGGGGAACCAGGACATCTGCCGGAAATCCCGCCCCAGACCCCGCCTCCGCGACTTCCTTCACCTCGAGCCGCCACGGCGAAGCGGCACACTGGATCTCCTCGGCGGAGGCCACTATGGAAGCCACGGCACGCTCTGTGGAATGTCTCGCCAACATCGTGGAGGCGATGGCGCTGACATCTGCTACTGCCCAGCCCCCTCCAGCCACGGCGCACGCCCCCACTTCCGCGGCCGATGCCGCCGCGGTTCCGCCGCCCCATCCAGCAGCTGCGCGTGTTCTCCACCCCCAATACCGACGATACGCCCCGGCACTGGAGCCTGGCGCCGCCTCCAGTGACCTTCGCGATTCCCACCCTGCGCACACCTGTAGACCACACGCCGATCTCCGCCACGGAAGCCTTCTGCGAGATCCTAGAGTCGGCCGAGGCGGAGCACACCAGAAGGCGAAAAGGTAGCCCGTCTAACTACATCTTCCCCCACGACCTGGTCGAGAGGGGGGCTGAGGGGAAGGCCATCAAGAAGGGGGGAGGCCACCAGGGAGGAATATAGCCTTGCCTTGCGGATGGTGGAGGCTCACCCCCTTCTTCCCCATCGACTCCAAATCCAGCCTCACTCACCACACCTTGACAGTGCTGAGGGACATCATCCATCCCTGGCCTACCGTCCGCAGATACTCAGAGATGGTGTTCATGTGGCACGGATGGTAGGCTTCCCGACGGAGCATGATCCCATCGCCATCAATGCCATCCGCCTCGATGCCATCACCGGCCCCCAACCTCATCCTCCTGGGCTGCCGACTCAGCCTGCCCTAAGGCCCAGCCTCGCTCATCCCAAGCCGACGGCCGCACACCCTACACCCGGGAGGCGTACAGTGCCCCTGCGCCGCCTGGAACCACGACCCCGCCTCATGTGACCTCGTGCCTCTTGACGACCAGGGTGTCCGGAGGCGACACTCCTGTGCCTACTACGCCAACGTGAGGCGCATCCTCACAGCTCACAGTGAGGCGGTCTGTTATACAAAACGGACCCGTGAGAGCGCCCTGGCGGCTGGCCCTTTGACGGATTTTTAGTCCGCCGGCGGTGTACCGCCCACCCGGACGGAAGAATTTGTTGTCATAATCTACCTTACTTTGGTTTGAAGTAACTTTTATTTTAAATGGCTAACTTTTGAGATATTTGAAGTGTAAACATGTATAATTAGATTTGGCAAGCACGCCAAACCTCTGACACCATAGGTTTCTGCAGTAACAGGTTCTATTAAATTGACTCAGTATTCCATTCTATTTGGCAACAAATGCTTTAATGAGTGCATCAGTATCTAAGTTACATATGAAGAGTTCAGGCGCAAAACCATGTAAACGCCAATCCAAAAATGTAGATTTCTACCTGGAAATAATTGTAATTCTCACTATTTTTACTTTTCATATGATCACATGGTTATGGAGCAATAAACAAATGAGTAGGAATATAAAAAAACTAACTTATTGAAGGTTTGATTCCAATGTTTATCTCCATTTTTGGATTGGCATCTACGTGGTTTTGCGCCTGAAGTCTTCATATGTAGAATCAAATCTAGATAATTGCTTTGGTTTTGAAAAGTTGACCCTTCATCGGACTATGCAGCTTTAAAAATGGATATTTGAAGTGAAAACCTATAAAATAATATTGGTGTGGACACCAAAATACTGGACAATACCTAAGTTGGAGATATGTGCCAAATGTAGGCGGTTTGGTATGCTTCAATGGACTTTCCTACTTAATATTTACTTGATACTCTTTCCATGCAGCAACACATGGTTTTTGTTATTGCACCGGTATCTAAGTTGAATATTTGCGATCAAATATAGGCAAATGCTTTGGTTTTGACAAATGATTATTTTACCAGATTATGCAGCTCTACTTTATGCCTAATGACTCTGCCTTCAGTGGCGTAGGCTAGGGCAAACCCAACTATCATTTAAAGTATATTTGAATTTTTTTTAGTATGCCTCAGAAACTCAAAAGCATCGGACTATGCAACTTTAAAGCTGCATAGTCCAATGAAATATAACATTTTCAAAACCAAACCAATTATCTAGATTTGATTTTACATATCTAAATTATATACTGATGCACTTATTAAGCATTTGTTTCTGGGTAGAAGGCAATACTGAGTGAATTTAACACAACCTGTTACTGCAGAAGTCTATGGCAAGCTTGCCAAAACTAATTTGCCATGTTTGCACTCAAAATATCTCAAAAGTTTACCATTTAAAATGAAAGTAACTTTGAACCAATGTAAAGTAGATACTAGTGATCGATCTAATATATTTATCTCAGAAAAAATACAGAAATTCAAAACCATCGGACTATGCAACTTTAAGGTGTCAAGGCCTCTGTACTCTTGTATATCTTACGAACCAAAACTAAACACACAGGTGTTATAGTGAAACGATTTATTCAGTCTCAGTTTGCTATGTTTAGTTTTAGACAAATCGAATCCATTCTTTCATACCAACAAGGCTTTCGATCAGTAAGGACAACATGAATTTCACGAGATAATCACTCCTGGTTCATTAATGAGAGCTATGGCGAAAATAAACCCCACATAAATGTTTAACCTATATTCAAAGGGCAGCTATGGAGAACAAAATCTTGGATCAAATTTCAGTCAATCGTAGTAAACAACTCCCCACCCCCATGATAGACAATATATATATATACTGTAATTTATCGATTACAACATAAGTCACACCCAGTCTGTGACGTTACATTTGAGCCTGTATGCACACATCTCGTTTAAGAACCCCAATATAAGCAACGGTGGGTTTTGGTGTCACATCGGAACCAGTTCTGCGGACATTACATATACGAGCCTGTTCTGTGCACATTTCATACAAGCTGTCATATACGAGCCTGTTCTGTGCACATTTCATACAAGCTGTCATATACGAGCCTGTTCTGTGCACATTTCATACAAGCTATCATATTCGAGCCTGTTATGTGCACATTTCATACAAGCTGTCATATACGAGCCTGTTCTGTGCACATTTCATACAAGCTGTCATATTCGAGCCTGTTATGTGCACATTTCATACAAGCTGTCATATACGAGCCTGTTCTGTGCACATTTCATACAAGCTGTCATATACAAGCCTGTTCTGTGCACATTTCATACAAGCTGTCATATTCAAGCCTGTTCTGTTTTTAGCATCACATTTGGTCACCGTTGACATATTTACACTCTCCATAAACCACAGGTTTTAATGGAGACTTTACAGTAGTTTGAATGCTTTTACATAGCAGTTAAATAAGAAATTACACACATTCTGAATTGATATAACAATGTAAAAATCGCAATTGAAAACTCCCAAGTCTGGTACTGGTAGATTTTATTTAGATGGGAATTTACTGTCGTGAACCCCAATAATGTCTACAATACCTTAGTTCAAAGTCAGTCTGATTTGGACACTTTGCTAAATGGTTTCTGGATATCGCACACTCAACAACTGACATATTTACGTGACAACGCGACGTACCTCCAATGAAAAACAATTTCTCATAGTAAACAATGAGGTTAATTCTTCACACAACGGCCCCCCCCCCATTCCAAAAAAAAACCCACCACTTCTTTATGTTGTAATACGTTGCGAGGGGAGGTAACTGTTTTATAACCCGTTCCTAACTCACTTGTTTTCAGGTAAATGAAATGGCTGCCTCTTCTGACCTAGGTTTTAAATACACGACGCTGTAATTTGATTGCGCAGTGCCTTGACACAACTCAGTCGCTTGGACGGCTAGTGCGACAAACTCTTCTGACGAAATTTTTTTTTCAAAGGGCATGAAAGATGCAAACACTTGAAAACAACATCCGGGCACCAGAGCCCGCGGGTCCTGATTGGCTGTATGAGGAACCAGGAAGTGACGTAACAACAGACGAGCATCGGCGGGAAGCTTAAACCGGTCCCCAGTCCGTAATATACTAGACATGGAGCTACCACCGGGCAAGGCTATTTACACAAGCTTACGTGATTAAAGCCTTACACAAGCTATTTACACAAGCTTATATGAATAAAGCCCTACACGAGCTCGTGTAAGTCGACATTATTCAAATGAATGCAACTTATACAAAGGACCTAGTACCCAGTTCTGCTGACGAGCTCGTATAAAAGGTGTACTGTACACCAAAATGACTTAAATTAGAGGCTCCTATAATTTAATGATAACTTCCAGGAGCAACAATATTCTTCATGAATAGCTTTCTGCCTGGTGATCATATCTGTCTGTTGAGCATTTGTATGCACACAAATTAGAATGCACTGGACTCAACAAGCAACCAGATCTCATAACCAGACGACAGGAAGCCATGTCAAAACGACAAGTGCAAATATGTATTAAAGCCGCACTGCCTTCGACAACAAACAACAATCCATGAAACAAACATTCAGCTGAGGCAACGTGGTTGTAGATTGGTGTAGGGTGTGTACTTGTAGATGGCTGTAGTGAGCGGGAGCGGGAGCGGGAGCGGGACGTAGCTCAGGTGGTAGTGTCCACCTGTGAAGGTGTCGGTCATCTGATCGATCCTGCTCAGTGGACCCATTTGTAGTTTGGGCTATTTTCTGTTCCAACCAGTGGTCCACAACTGGTTCATCAAAGGCTGTGGTATGTGATGTCCTGTTGCTGGAAAAGTGCCTATAAAAGACCCCTTGCTGCTTATCGGAAAGAGTAGCTTATGTGGCGTCAGCGGGTTACCTCCAAAGAAACATGTCAGAATGTCCATGTTTTGACATCCAGTAGCCGATGATAGAAATCAATGCGCTCTAGAGGCATCGTTAAATAAAACAAGCTTTCCTTTGTGCTGTAGGATGCGTACTTGCTACATTGCTGTTAAACCTGGGTGCCCAGTGGGTTTCACACAGCACATGTCCCGTTGTGTGCCAAATCTATCTATTGCGCTGCTCAACACTTCCAGATCAACAAGCTGTGTTGATCCAAGAAAACATGCCCCCTTATCGTGCATGCAAAGTCTACCTGAGGTAAACACATCATTCACCACACCGTGCATGTCAAAGGCAGGGCAGTCCATGGGTATTGTCTTTCTGCCGGTCTGTAGATAAATATATTATCTTCATCATTATAATCCAGTAAGTGAACTAATATCGATGTTAGATAGATAGGATCAAATGTAAACAAGTGCATTGGTTTAAAGCTGCTTAGTCTGATGAAGTATCAAATTTTCAAAACCAAACCAATTATCTAGATTTGATTTTACATATCTAACTTAGATATTGATGCAGTTATTAAGCATTTGTTTCTGCGTAGAAGGCAATACTGAGTCAATTTAACAGAACCTGTTACTACAGAAGTCTATGGTGTCAGAGTTTTGGCAAGCATGCCAAAACTAATTTTCCCATGTTTGCACTCAGAATATCTCAAAAGTTTACCATTTAAAATAAAAGTAATGTTGAACTTATGTAAAGTAGATAAAATACAGAAATTCAAAACCATCGGACTATGCAACTTTAAATACTCTTGCACTTGTTAAACATTTGTCACCACTTAGAAAGGGTATAATGAGGCAATTTAATAGAACCTATTACTGCAGAAACCTATGGTATCACACTTTTGGCAAGCTTGCCAAAACTAATTTTGCATGTTTGCACTTCAAATATATAAAAAAAGTTAGCTATTTAAAATAAAAGTTACTTCAAGTGAAAGTAGGGTAGATTATAACGATCACCCTAATATGTTTATCTAAGAAAATAACAGAAACTCAAAACCCATCGGACTATGCAACTTAAAAAAAAAAATGGAAATCATATGGTTTCATCAGCTTACGCAACTTTCAATTAATACAAATAGAAATTGCCGTCACTCAGTGAAAACGGTGCACATGCTACAGTATTTAATCACCAGACGCGGCTGGAAGGAAGAGACATTGTTCTGTGCAGGATAACAAAGTACTATCGGTAAGCCACACAGCCACGTTGTCACACTAGGATGTCAATAAGCTGCCACAACGCATCACTCCACACTAAGGTGATGGCTCTACCCGTTCTGCACTCTCGACACTTGCCCTCCAGCTTGTCGCAATGGAAACAAGGATGCTGCCTCGTGGTAATTGCAATAGTGGTGGCTATATAGTGCTGCTCCAGCAGGGCACGCTTCTGGCACCGCCATGGAATCATACCCCACATTACGTTGACACTGAGTTGCCATATCCTAGTAATACTAGGCACAAGGCAGTGACAAACAGCAGTTTATTTGACATAACCCATGCTTTGACTTAGCAAAGATTGTACGCTTCACTTCAGGAAGTGGGCGCTACTTCCTCGAAGTCATGGTCGGCTATCGAATACAATTTTCATGTTTATATAGCAAGACGGCGTACTTATTTTAAGCAGGACAATTTTTAATCGCGGTTAACTGGTCTGCCTCATTCGACTGCTCCCTGCCCAATCATAGTAGTCTACAGCACGAGGTTAGGCAGTAATAAGTATACTTCTTTTGTTTGTTTGTTTAACGACCCCCCCCCCCCAACAAAAAGTAAAGATCTGCTATTGAGGGGTTACATCTTAAAATCAGGAGGCAGGAGAGGGGACTGTTGAACCGGGTGGAACAAGAAATTCCGATTGTTCTGAATACTATTAAACATTTAACAATAATGGTAATAACTTTAAAAACAAAGCTTAGTCACTTAAGACAAGGGCCAAAATTTGCACAAAAGACTTGAAGCAATCAATTTCCAGCTACAACAATATCAACACACACACTGAACACATAATAAACTGCGGGTGAACTTCTCATAGATTGATTGGTGGTTTCTTTACTCTGATCATCTGCTTTATGCTTATTTGTTACATTTTATTATCTGCACACATGTATATGAATTATAATAATGTCTTTGGGATATATACAGCCCAATCAAACTACAGGCCTTGTATCTTAAGGGCACTCAAATGCTAAAAAAACAAACAGATTCCAGACTTGCTCCCGCTAGTATTGATCACGGGTGAACAGCATTTACTTTGCAATGACTTTGGCAGCTGTGAAGGCCAACTGTAAAATGTTTTACCGCAATATGTTTTACCATTTCGTCAATTGGAATAGTATTAACAAGTCTGGTATTTTCACTCATGATAAAGATACTATTAAAATGTGACATAAAACCCACAAGCATCCTGTTGTAACATGACTGATAGATTCCTAAATAAGTGAAATTCATACACAAGTGCATTATTTTTGTCTACAGTCATCTATTTAAGTTCTTGAACAGACTGCAATCACAAGAGCATTGGCACAGAATGTACAAAAGACAATCGTCTGATGTAGTGAGTACAGGCGACAGGTTAGGTGCCCTATTGGGTGATCGACTGCTTGGAAGGGTAGGCTGGCAGAGCTGTTGGAGACCAGCTGGGACTGCACTGTTAAAACCCAAACCGACCGGGCTAATGGAACAACACGCTGCAAATGCACCCTGGCTGTACGGGCCCAACCCAACCAAGAACTACTCAAACAGTTTGATACTAGACCGACCAGGCTGTACGGGCGCAACCCAACCAAGACCTACTCAAACAGTTCTATACTAAACCAACCGGGTTATACGGGCGCAACCCAACGACCCGACCAAGGCCTACTTACACGGTTTGATACTAGACCGACTAGGCTGTACGGGCGCAACCCAACCAAGACCTACTCAAACAGTTTGATACTAAACCGACCGGGTTATACGGGGGCAACCCAACGACCCGACCAAGGCCTACTTACACGGTTTGATACTAGACCGATCAGGCTGTATGGGCGCAACCCGACCAAGACCTACTCAAACAGTTTGATACTAGACCGACCGGGCTGTACGGGCACAACCCAACCAAGACCTACCCAAACAGTTCGATACTAAACCAACCGGGCTGTATGGGCGCAACCCAACCAAGACCTACTCAAACAGTTTGATACTAGACCGACCGGGCTGTACAGGCGCAACCCAACGACCCGACCAAGGCCTACTTACACGGTTTGATACTAGACCTACCGGGCTGTATGGGCGCAACCCAACGACCCGACCAAGGCCTACTCACACAGCTCAAAATTAGACCGACCGGGACATATGAGCACAACCCTACGACTCGACCAAGGCCTACTTACAGTTTGCTACAAGACTGACCGGGACGTACAGGCGCAACCCAATGACCCCACCAAGGCCTAGTTACAGTTTACTACAAGACCGGGCTGTATAGGCGCAACCCACTGCGAGTTACCGGGTGAAAACAGCGCAACTCGCTGTCACACCGACTAGGCGATAAGGAAGCCCCAAGATCGCCACGCTGGAACAAGTCACCGCAATACTAGGGAGGCTATACTACAGCAATGTGACATCAACATGACCTACAGAGAGTTGATAGCCTCCATCATGCAACACACCTCCTCAACACACCTCAGGCCGTGCTGAGACTTGGCGTGTAGGCACCACACTGACATGACATTGACATTGACCAACCATCTGGGCAGTTTTTATTATTATATTTGTTCTTGATACACATCGCCATAATTAAAACAATTATCGGTACTTGGTTAACTTGATCATATTTAACTTTAGATGATTAAACCGTCTATGATATATTATAGACAAATCAGCGTTTCACTGCCTTACTTGTTTTCTCACCAACTGGCAGTACAAAATACTGACAGCAGTGACATCTACCATGAGTAGATACAATCCACCAACCAACATTTGTGAAGTCACCAGTTTGCAATATGAAGCAAACCCAGGTTCTCCACCGAAACAAATACATTCCCATCAAATATGCACAAACGAATATAACAGATCGCTCACATGTCATCCTAATTTATACTCAACACTTCCATTCAAGTTTGTTGAAACCACTATTCCAAATTACCACCAAACCTAAGCTACCAGTCATTCGCAACAGAAACACGCACCATGCAGTCATGTATACTGTCAGAGTAATACTAGCTACTCCAAACAGGCTGCCGTCAGTGACTCAGCGAGGCTGCATGAAAGCTGGCAGGAGTTGGCACTGAACCCCCATGTCTTTTGTGTGGCAGTGATTGGCGTGTTAAACAGTTACTAAATTATCTAACAATGGCAGAACAGAAGACAGTTTGAGCCTCATTTTGAGACCAAACATGTGATAGAAGTGAGGGAAAATTCAGTGACAAAGACAAAAATTCCAGGTTCAACACTTGTCAAATTGAAAAGCAAGTTTTTTGCTATTAAATCAGCATAAAAAATAGTAAATTCATTCACGGCACGCAAATCAAGAAACTGAAGAATTGAGACCGAATTGGCAACCGGCGAGCTGAAAACACTATTTCAAACGCTCCAAAGTGGATGATGTTGCTGTAACTACTACATAATAATGTTCTGTCTGTGAGCAGTGAATGCTGTGTTTGTCATGTTGAGTGTATTGAAGACATTGTGAAGGCATATAACCAAATTCCATGTGTCATGAATGGTAGTTGGACACAATTTTAATGTTCAATTGTCTAAATTGTTAAAGTACATGCAAGTTATAGATAGAGTTCTGCTGATTCTAGTGATACCAAATTTATCTCTGTATCTTAATTAGAAGCTGAGATATGGCATTTTAAAATTTCCATTAAAATGTTACTTTTATTCTACCTCTTAGGTAGTAAATAGGCACTGTTAACTGAACAACATGGCCAATTTGATATTTTAGCCGTTTTAAATGTCGTATATCTGTGTAATTTTTTTGTTTTTCTCCCCGAATTTTTTTTAATGCAATCTACATGATATATAAAACCTGATTATGTCCTTAGTTTTGGTTTCCAAGTATCTGCACATGTTCTCTGGCTTTGTGAATTTGCTCATTTGGCCACTTTCGTTTTTGGATGAAAAAACCCCTCAAAATTATACTTTTGAACCGATTATCACATCCAGATAAATTTTATACCACTGAAATCAGTGTATAAAGTTCTTTCTGATTATCACAAAAGTGAAATGCAAATATACCTGTCAAAAATCAGTTTGGAGTACCTAGTAATAGCCACAGCTCCCAGGTCACTAAAACACACAACTGCATGTATATTTAGTTGTTACTGTAATACACAGCTATGTGTTTTGTTTCAGTACCACACACACCTACGTGTACTTGTCATGGTAATACACAGCCATGTTTTGTTTTCCTAACACATAGCTACATATACTTGTCACAGTAACACAGTTATGTGTTGTTTCAGTAACACACACAGCAACACACACCATGCCACAATAATGCGCATAACTATGAGTACATCATTTCAATTCATTTAACGCCCAAATAATTACCTCATTAACCACAATCCACCCATAGAAGGGAGACGAAATCAAAACCTGAATCAGTTTGGTGTAGCGTTTGGTTTTCTATGATTGTCTAAGTAGAATTTAGAAAATAATTTAATGTTCATACTGAGTTAACAGAAAACAGATCAATGCATGGCTGTTGCTATGACGCCCTGTATGATCAGCTGGCCGGGGTCAGCTGAAGGTTGTCCAACATGCACTCTATCGCTTCCATCTGGCTTGCCTCCATGGTTTTACCCTGAAATGGAGAAAAATAAAGTAACAATGTAGCCATGGGAAAAATTCTTTATAATAACTCAATATCCAATTAAGAATCAAATTTATACATATATCCAAGAAGTATACCGTATACCCAGACAGGTGATCACTGCAAGTCTTGCATGGTCCGATGGCGTTTGAATTTGTTAGTTATATTTGAGATAAATAGCTCAGGTTGACCATTATATCCTGATACGCATTAGTCCCGAGTAACTTTGATGAAAAATGGCTAGTTTTGGAGCAATTTGAGCTGAAAGAACCCACAATAATTTTTACAAGCTTGCCAAAAGTCCTGTGGTTATGACCCAGATGGTCATCTTGCGATGACCACATGATGTGAGATGAGCTACTAATCCTGGAACCTGACAGGGTTGTAGGTAGCAGGGATGAAAGTGCTCTCTGGGAAAAAAAGCGGAAATGCTGATATTCTCCCATAGGTTCAGCATTGTCAGGGGATCGCGGAGATCTTTCATCCCTGAGGTAGGTATTTCTGTTTGGGGTGAGAACATTCTGGGAACAGATTGGTGCATAGGCCCATGGCACTAGGGTTTTTAACAAAATATTATTTTGTAGAAAGGGTAATTTGATCCGCCGCAAATACACAGGTTTCCGGGTTGAATGCTATGATGGCAGCAGCTGTTCTGGCCGTGCCTATGCGTTATTGTATGGACGGGATCCGCCGCAAATGCGCCGGGTTCTTGGTTTAACGCTGTGATGGAAGCAGCCGTTTCACAGTGTATGCGCCAGAGGACGGCCCAGGGTAGTAGAACCATATCAGTTTCTACACTCACCTATGACAAACTGCACATTGTATGATTCAGCCGGGCCTGAGCATTAATGGTTTGACGGGATCCGCCGCAATTGCGCAGGTTTCTGGGTTTAATGCTATTATTGCAGCAGCCGTTCTGGTCATGCCTGTGTTATCATTTGGACGGGATCCATCGCAAATGCTCCGTTTCAGTGTATGCATTGGAGGACGGCCTGGGGTCATAGCACCATTTCAGTTTCTACACTCGCCTATGACAAACTGCATGCTCTGCCGTCCGCCGGCGCATACACTGCGGAACGGCTGCCGCCGTTATAGTGTTAAGCCCAGAACCCGGCGCTTTTGCAATGGATTCTGTCCAAACGATAACGCATGACCAGAACAGTTGCTGCCATCATAGCATTAAACCTGGAAATCTGCACATTTGCGGCGGATCCCGTCAAGCCATTAATGCTCAACTCCGGCTGGATCATAGAATATGCTGCTGCCATCATAGGATTCAGCAAAACACATGCGTGCTCAAAATTAGAACTGTTCTGAGTTTGTTTGTTTTCCCGGACAGGTATACCGATTCTCTTTAACAATTCACATTGCTATGTAATGAATGTGCATGTTTCATGTACATATTATTGCTCTGTTACTATTTACTCTTATGTCATCCATATGTCTCATCCTCCCTCATACCATACATAGTCCCGATGGTAGATGCAATTTTAATTGACAAATGTCAAAATTTAATTACTCAAATTGATTAATTATATTTATAGAATTGACCAAACACCATTGAATATCCAACATGGAGGGGAGGGGCAACATCCACCTCATTTCCCCTTCCCCTCTATGGCCCTGCACAGTAGGCCTACTTGGTCAGGGAATGCTAATGAGGTCACAAGATTGGCCCAATTGGTTAATGGCCTCCCTGCATAATGGGTGTTTCAAAGTGAGTGTCCAAAGGGGTGAGATGATAAATTCACGGGTTATTCTGTATATGCTGTCCCAAGTCATTAGCTAATACACCAGTATCTAAGTTGGATATATAGTTTCAAATGTAAGTAGTTGTTTTAATTTTGACAAAATTATATTTCATCGGACCATGCAACTTTAAGTGAACACTACTAATTGTATACTTTTGTTTGTTTTGTTTGACGTCCTAGCAACATCTAAGGTCATTTCAGGATGGGTTCTGACTTGTGACAGAGTGCACTTATGGCGACTTTATAGTGATGCCCCATTGGGAGCCAAGGCTGCCAGCACCATGACCTGATATCCCACTCAGTCACATTATCCTGACACTGAGCCAACCAGTCCTTCCCCTATCCTAATAATGCCGATGCTAATTGTATGCTGTTAGGTTGTTACGCAGTGCTGACAGACAAGTGTGCCACATAGCAAAAAAATGTTGCAGAGGTTGTTGATTTTCAAATTTGCTTTGTGATAATCATATTTCTTTATTTCTGTTAGGACTGTGAGGCATTTTCATTATTTATAAGCATTTCTATAATGTTATGCTCAGAGAAGACTGTTGACAGTTGATTGTAGATTAGACGATGATTGCTTGTGAATACAAAGTTTGAGACACTTTTCCTTCGGGTTGCAGTTTTTACAATCAGTTTCGACCCCCCACCCCCATGACTTCCATTAGTTGTGCTGCCTGATTTTGTAGGCTTTTGCTCCTCTCGACTGCATATGTTGTAGGGGCCAAGTCATGTTTGGAAAATTGAAATCTCCCAGGAATATAATATCCGGCATTGGAGCCTCCATGTTGGTTATTGCAGAGGAGTTTGTGGAGTAAATCAATGAATGTGTATTCAGGGCAGTTTGGAGGTCTGTACGCTATCGTTAGTATCACACAGAGTTGGATAATTTCAAGGCATAACAGGCGGCATTAGGCATTTGATCTGTTGATTATTTCTTTACATGTGCAGTTTTCATTCATGTACAAGATAATGCAACCATGAGTTATATCTTTCCTGTCACTTCTATAGATGTTGAATCCTTTCATAAGGATTTCGCTGTCCACGATACGGTTATTCAAGTGACTGTGGGTAAGAGCTATTATCCCTTAGTTGCTTTTCTGTGCAAGTTCACAAAGGAAAGAAATTTTGCTCAATTTTGTTTTGGGGTAGTCCTTGAATATTTACTGTTATTAGGCCTGTTGTACCTGGTACATGTCTGGTTGTTGGAGTGGTATTGTGGAACTGTTAAACAAATAGGAAACTAAGAATATGTTGAGCATTACTGTTACTGTGCAGAGGGGTAATGCTAGTCTTAATACACGTAAGATCACCCATCCTATAGCTACATGCCTGACAACGCGACTCATTTGGAAGGTGCCGCCACCTGGATAAGGAATTTTCACAGTGCGGTCCATTGGTCTTCCTCATTCCACCACTGCTTGCCCTCTCCTGGTAATGCTGAACACCAGACCACGCAGCGAACATACATTTCTAAGTCATCGGTTTGATGCGGCCAGGGTCCAAACCACATGACCTGCCACACATGAAGCAGGCGCTCAACTCATTCCTGTCTGATGACATTCCCAACAAAAATCAAACCAATTTAGAGTGGTTAACACAAAGCATGTGATGAAACCGTTCATAGCCAGTGTCTTGGGAAGCACTCAAAGCAAGACACCACAAAACTGACATCATGCAAAATTATGAAAGTGAAAACCAGTCGCCATATCAGTGCAAATCTGCATTTGTAGCGAATTCAAGATGACTCATTGAATTTCACTGAAGGGTTTTCCACATGACGCGGGGCATGGTGAGTTGACCATCCTGTTATTTATGCTGGTTCAGCATTAAACTGAAATACAGGGAGGCTGCAGAAATACAGGGAGGCTTCATAGCCTTAAATTCCCCAAAAGTTTTTCAATTTGTAAAAATGAATGCGTAAGATCAAATCTACCTCAGTATTTTTTGGTTCAGACAATATTAGGTGTTCATTGGGCTGCAGATTGAACAAACTGCTTGCATTCTACAATGTGAACAGGGTGCGGAGGCAGGTTGGTTGGTTGTTGGAGTTTTACATCCTAACAACATCTAAGATCATATCAGGTCGAGTACCGACTTGTGACAGTGAGCACACATGGCGACTTTATAGTGCTGCCATACTTGGAAATCAGGAAACCATGACCTGATATCCCACTCATTCACATATTCCTGACACTGAGCTAACCAGTCCTTGCCCTATCCTATTAATGCCGAGTGCCAGGCTAGGAAGTGACAAGTATCAATTTTAAAGTCATTGCTTTGACTCGACCGGGAGCCGAACTCCTGACCTTATGCCTGCGAAACCCGCACTCTATCGATTAGGCCACCCCACCCAGTGGGTGTGAAGCAGATCCAGGTGGCATCACTACTGAAGGTGGGGTGAGGGGCAACACTGCAAACCCCAATGTAAATGGGGGCGAGCGGACTGGAGCACACCAAGCGGGGAAGAAAGCGGATTTGGTAAGGGGGCTGGTGGAACACTTTGCACGCTCTCACCAGTGTCTTGACTATTTGACTGTGAGCGCGCTAAACAGTCCCTTAATCACAGCCACCATCTCAGACTCCGCACTCGGACTCTGCGACAACAGAACACACTTAGCACCAAGTTGTATGCGACATGACAATTTGTCTCATTAACAGTACCTGATAAAATACATAGACATCCATTCCATACATGCACGGTCCCAGAATGAACCAGTCCAATACCACTTCGCTATTTTATTATGGCTTATATGGAAAAAAGAATCTAAAATATAGTTTTTCATTACCCAACAGGGTTGCAAATTGAAAGCTAATTATTAGACGTGGCAATTCGAACCCCTTAGGACTACGCATCGCACCTGGCTTTGCCTTTGTCTATGGCTTTGAGTTGGGTTTTTAAGAGATATTAAGTCGATCATTATAATACACTACTTAACCTTAAAATATCTAGTATTTTAAAGGTTTAACATTAGGAACATTTGAAGTTGAAACATACCAAATTAATTTGGTGTGCACACCGAAATGCTAAAATTGGCTATATTTAGGTATTTTCAAGTGTAGCACAGGAACACCGAACTAAAACGAATGTTTTGAACTACACCATTATATACCCAGGATCAAATTTAGTGCTTTGGTTTTTAAAATGATACTTTCATCAGACTATGCCGCTTTAAAGACCCCAAGCTCTCAACCCGCACACCTGGAATCACAGCGAGAGGACATCACACAGCATTCGAAACAAGAGCTTGTCCGCTGTTGCAGTTTTAAAGCGCCATGGTTTAAAACGGGGCTTTTCACGATGCACTTGCATTTCTGCCTGATTGAGATTGTACCCATGTTTATTTACTTGTTAATTGCTTGTTAACTTGTTAGTGCAGAGGATAATATATTCTATCAAACAAAAAATATTCACTAAAATGATTCCTTAAAGATCCTTCCTTGAGTAGAAGCAAGCCAGAAATTCAGATAAGTTTTCAGACTTGCCATTCGACTTTGACGCATGCGCATTGCGAAAATCCCCGTTTTAAACCGGGTCCTTTTGAAACTATGACACTGGGATTATGAAACACCATGTAAAAAAACAAATCAGTTTATCTTGAGCAAATGCATAATCAGATAGTATGCTGATCGTTACAATGGACAAAGTTTTGTCCCATATTGCTTAGCACCTTTTGAGACAGTCTCATACATGTACATATGTATATATGTATCTATCTGCCTCATATATACATATGCTGGTGTAATTGGCCCGCAGGCTCCTTCTCGGTGTTAATAATTAGTACTGCTAATTATTATTATTCGCTACTACCATTGTTTATATTCCCACTGTGGTGTCACTTCTTACAAAGACTAAACCGGTAGTCGGCGCTGCGTCGCCGAAATTATATATATCAGACCGATGGGGTCCATTTTTACTTGTTGCGATCCGCCAGGGGGCGCTTTGATCGCGGTATTTAAGGCGCGTGCGGGCGCCGAGACAGCCTCTATTGCATTTCGCGCAGTATCTGACCTGCAAAGTTTTGCCATAAAGTATCAATTGCTAGCCAAAATATATATGTATATATATGTATATGAGGTATACTGTCGACAAGTGAAAATTCAGACGGAAACACATGTGAATTTCTTTTGATTATTTCTATCACTGTCATGCAATATGCTATATTCAACTTCTGACTCCACCGCAAAAATTAAATTTCACCAAAATTGTAATTAATTCACACTGTTGGATAATTTTTATGCCAACGACAAAGTAACTTTAAAAACATCTTGTTAGGGAAAATATACTGCCAGCAATTGGTGAAATGCTTAAATATGTACTGAGAAGAACACTCTGGGCGACTCGCTCAGCTTAGTTTGATAAAACCTTGAAATGCACAGCGACATAATGGACACAGTACGCTGAGAGTGCATACCTTGTAGCGCTGTGCTATTTGCCTCGAAGCCCAAGCTGCATACTTCATATTCTCCTTGCGCTCCTTTGCATTGTTTCGTGAGCTGGCTGCAATGTTCCGTGCAGACTGAAATACCAAAGCCACAATGTAGTCAGTTAATAGCCAACTGCAGATGACAGCAAAGCTTGACTTGAAGACTTAATTACGTGAAAAACCACGACACAAAGAAGCCATCAAACTACAAACGGGCACTCCGGTGTCCACTTCGCAGACTGTTACTTCAGCCGCAGGCCCGTCACGCACCAAAGTAAAGTCAGCGTGCTAAACATCTGTACCCACGGTTTGAAGTCAGCGCATATCATTAACGACAAGATTGTTCCAACATGGCTGGTTGCTTGTTGGAGTTTTACATCCTGACAACATCTAAGGTCATATCAGGATGGGTACCGACTTATGACTGCACTCATGGTGACTTTATACCCGATATCCCACTCAACCACATTATCCAGACACTGAGCTAACCAGTCCTTGCCATATCCTACTAATGCCGAGCGCCTGGCTATAGTATAAATTTGATAAGTCATTGGTTTGACTCGACCGGGAACCAAACTCCTGATCTCCCACACGCAAAGCCCAAGCTCTACCGATCTGGCCACTGCACCCGCTGTTCCAACACGGGCACTCCACGAGGTGCTCCTTGTCCCTCAGTCAGGACACCGGTTATAACCCAGCACGCTCCATTTACACAGGGTTGGGGGAATGTGTCAATACACCAATACACCAACACCGTCATGCATCAAGGAGTGTTTTATCTCATGTAAAGTGCTTGACTGCGATTCACATTAGAATCCACTGTATGGCAGTAGCCCTGCAGGTTTAGTGCCCAGGAGGAGTGGGTGAGGGGTGCAGAGTGAGGTGAGAAGGACAGGGCAGGGCGTCAATCCACTCGTGCACGAAAGCACTGCGACCCGGCGTGCTGGGTCTCGGCTCCAGTCCTTACTGAGAGACCATGATATACAGTAAAACACCTCTAATTCGACCGACCATGGGACCGACTTTAAATGGTCCATTTATGGAGGTGGTCGGCTTAAGGAGATCAAAAAAATTGTCACAATGGTATTGTATAGGCAATCGTTTGGGACCCAAATAAAGCGATCGATATAGGGGAGTAGTCGATATGTGGAGGTGGTCGGTTAGAGAGGTTTTACTGTATATTGTTTGTGCAATTAACTGCACAGTTGAGTATTCATGACAATGTGTGCCATCATACACAAGCCTCACTGAAGCCCAGTTCAGTTTGGAGAACACAGACAACTCATACCATAAATAGTCCATACAGGGCGCGCATGTTGTTGGGGCTGGTTTTCAACGCCTGCGAAAAGTAGGACCGAGCCTCCTTGAACTCCTGTTGGGTGTACTTGATCTGGAAAGATTAAACAAAA
Organism: Branchipolynoe longqiensis; assembly: GCA_030323885.1. NCBI lineage: Eukaryota > Metazoa > Annelida > Polychaeta > Phyllodocida > Polynoidae > Branchipolynoe > Branchipolynoe longqiensis. Next base: position 76,410,245 of record CM059198.1, read on the forward strand.
AGAAAAGAGAGACAATCAGAGAAGTGTGTGTGTGTGTGTGTGTGTTTGTGTGTGTGCGCGCGCGCGCACACACAAGATAAGCATTAACTAGATCTCCACAGGGATGGTTTGTCTTATGTCAATTACTGATAATTCCTTTAACCTCCCCCCACCCCTATCCTCGCAACGCAAAGCACCCAGCTATGTAACGACAATGATGAATCTTTAAGTTATTAGCTTGACTTGGCCATGATGTTTATTGTTCTGTTATGTCCTAGCAACATTTAAGGTCATTTCAGGACGGGTACCGACTTGCGACATAACCATGCGTATTTCTGATGGTAAAGGTGGTTTGTACACATTACTTACTTCTGCGCATTGCTGGTGGTAAAGGTGGTTTGTACACATTACTTACCTCGGCATACTTCTGGTGGTAAAGGTGGTTTGTACACATTACTTACCTCGGCATACTTCTAGTGGTAAAGGTGGTTTGTACACATGTGTACACATTACTTACCTCGGCATACTTCTGGTGGTAAAGGTGGTTTGTACACATGTGTACACATTACTTACCTCGACATACTTCTGGTAGTAAAGGTGGTTTGTACACATCACTTACTTCTGCGTATTTCTGGTGGTAAAGGTGGTTTGTACACATGTGTACACATTACTTACCTCGGCATACTTCTGGTGGTAAAGGTGGTTGTGCGGGTTTGACATGATGAGCTCCTCCATACAGAAGCACGCCTTTTTGTAGTCCATCTCCACGAGGTACAAGTCACACAGCTCCAGCCAGCCATCATAGTCACTCATGAACCTGTGCAGCAAGAAAGAAAACAGTCGCTAACTTTTGAAAACATTAACAGCAACAAGAAATTAAATCACAACGGGTGCAGAATAGAGCCCTCAGAACAATATTCAAAGTAAAAATACTAGTCATGCAGGAAATGCACGAAAGGGCAAAGATCAATCTACTTAGGACAAAAAGGAATGTCCACTTACTAACACTAACACTATGACCATACGTATCCAACTTACAAGGTCGGGTGACAGTTCTTACAGTTTGGTGCTGCACTATGCTCGAAGAGGGTAGGCAAAACCTAGTATGTCCACCATTTTGGTGTGCACACCAAAATTATTCAGGCATATTTTCATTTCAAATACTCTCAAAGTTAACTCTTTAAAATAAAAATGCTTCCAAACTAAAGTAATGCAGATTATAATATAATGATCAACACAGTACAGTAAAACCTCCCCAAATCGACGACCTAGGGACCGACTTTAAGTGGTCCATTTAGGGAGGTGGTCGGTTTTGGGAGTTAGAATATGGTTACAATTGCATTGTTGGGACCCAAACAAAGCGATCGACATAGGGGAGTGGTCGATCTGTGGAGGTGGTCGGTTAGAGAGGTTTTACTTATATATATCTAAAGAACGTGGTAGAAACTCCAAATCATTGGATTATGCATCTTTAAGACCGGCCTACTTACAGCGTTAGGTATTCATTAAGTTCCTTGATCGCCTCAGGTATTTTGTTCTGCGCTTTATGAAGAGCCACCAATCGCTTTCGTACCAGCTGAAGATTGGAAGCACAATTAAATATAGTTGAATATTCTGCTACTGTAGTCTTTTATTACAGCTATTTTTAGGTATATATATTTTATGAACTTATTAACCACAAAAGGGATTATATACTCACTTGGCGAGTAATTTGACGCTTTTCATTCTCGCGATATCTGCGGTAATATCAATTATCAGGATGGGTAACATTGTGTGATAGCATTGATTCAAAACAGCTTTATAGTGCGGTTACATCTGGATACAATGCCACCAGCATCCGTACCTGATATCCAACTGTCATTGTATGACACTGAACCAACCAGTCCTTAATAAGACAGATCTTGTTAGCATAAGTTTGATAAGTCGTTGGCTCGAATCAGATTGGATCGATCCCTCCGTCGACAGTCAAACACGCATTACACATCTGATCACACCACTCTATGATTCAGGGATGAAAGTGATCTCCGGGAAAAAAAGCGGAAATGCGGAAATTCATCCATAGGTTTAGCATTGTCAGGGAATCGCGAAAAATACCGGAATTCAAGTGTCAACTAGCCTTGTTGTCATTGTATTATCGGCCATACCTAACAGCTTCTTGAATAGGTTTTATGTTCTAACTACATCTAAGGTCATAAGAACGGGATTCAAACCACCGAACTGGTGTCATATGCATCCCTTCTTTTGGAATTTTGTTTAACGTTAATCGCTGAATATAAGAAATCCCGGAAATCCGCGAAACCGCGGAGGTCTTTCATCTCTGATTTGATTACTATCAAAACGATAAATAAATAAAAACAAAAGAAACATGGGTTGAGCACCACCTGCCGCTTTGGTGGGTTGTGGGATTCGAATCCCTGGACCATGGCTAAGTCAATCCGATATCTTATAATATGTGTGTATATAATGTAGAATACAGATTGGCATAGCTGAGTGATAAACAAAAAAATTCTGTTTAAAAAAACGGTGAGTTATTGAGGGAGGTGAAGGAATATCATACAATAGTAACTTAGGACCCCTAAGATCTGTGGGTAAGGTGAAGGTGGGTCTAACAGCGGATAGTAGTTCCTCTCTCTTGAAGATTTATACTGCCTATCACGGATAAACCTGAATAGGCTTGTTTTCACCATTAGACAGTTTGTCGATAGAAAGCCCGAACCTATACTTTTACCGACCCAAGGGATTTTTTAACCTCCCACACCACATAGACATGGTATGAGAGCAATTGGCCTTTAATGACGCTGTAAATTATACACAGCGGTGGAAATCCAAATTTGGCAGAGGTGGGGGCACAGGGAATCGAACCACTGACCTTCAGATTAGGAGTCCGACCTAGAAAAAAGTCAGACACTCTAACCACTCCGCCACAGAGAACACCACAATACTCAGCTCCACACAACCAGATTCTCGCTACATTCTCTACATCAACAAGCGCAAACTTTGCAAGAGGGAGCAGACTTACCGAATTAGTTTGATCCGCTTCCAGTATTGCTTCGTAGATTTCCTGGGCGTCGTCATACCTGCAGCAACAAAATTCAGTCAGGAATTGGGCTATCAGGGACTTCCCACAGACTGTAGTGGAATGCAGGAACACATCACATTGAACGCTTGACCAGGACGCATACGCAGGATTCAATCCACCTGACCTATTCCGATACAGGGTATAACAGTAACTTCTTTGCCCACTTGCCCAATCAGGCAAGCGACTGAATTTTCTACTTGCCCGAGTGGAAAAACTACTTGCCCAAGCCCAAGTCAGCCAATTGAAACTGAAATCTGCTATTGCAGATCAGGAAAATGATGATTTGCCTGTTCGGGCAGGTCACCAAGAACTTCACCTGATCGACTGAGTAAACTAGGTGCCCCGGGCAACCCTTATTGTCCTACCATGCCTGTAGTAACCCTCGTTACAATGACAGGCCCTAGCGACTGAACCTCTGCGTGACCGAACTGAATGCATAGTTACCGGCCTAGTGTTTCCCTCCAGATGGCGTCCAACTTGCGAACACGGAGACTCTCAGGGAACTGGTGTCGCAGTGCGTCTATGCATTTCTGTAACCAGAACAACCAACAGCAACTACCAATCAATACCATACCGAAATAATAACAGGTGTGTGATCATTTACATCAAATTGGAACCAAACTGTACAGGCAATAAAAAAAAAAACCGGCCAATTCAAAATTGTCCACTCGACTGGTCCTGCATCACATTTTCTAAATTAAAGCATGTATCTAGGAATGTATTAACAATCCAAACAGAATCTTAATGATTTTATGTTCAACTGACTTGATTGATGTAAGATGTGCACATCGAAAGATCCATAATATGTTTGTGACTTAACTTAATAAGGTCAATTATAACGATCAACCTAATAGTGTAATAGATTATACTCTTTTTAAGCTATTGGACTATGAAACTTTAACACAATTTCCGGCAACTTGTTCATTCAAATCAGTCGTTCCATAAGCTATAGTTACAACACACAGCAGTAAATGAATGGTGTAGCAGCCCCCACTTTATGGAATAGGTTGCATGAGGTTAACTGCTTATTCCGATCGCCTTGAGTTTGACTTATTTTTCTTCATAAAGATTTATATATTAAGTTGATCACTGCACTTTAGTTTGAAATACCTTCAAAACGGCTAACTTTGCAGAGATTTTAAATGAAAACGTGCACAATTATTGTTAGCGCACACGTCGAAAAGCTGGACACCGGAGGTTAAACTGAGTAAATTTTTCCTTTCACGCAACATACATAACATCTAAGTTGGATATCTAGTATCAAATATAGACAAGTGCCTTGATTAGAAAATTCGATACACTCATCAGACTACGTATCCTTAAGAAAACATCTTTTGGAAAATTGGAATTCGTTAAATTAACAGATTAAAATTTAAGAATCAACTGTTCAAGATTACTTTTTCTAGTAAATAAAATGTCTGTATCTTCCACATTTTTAACTAGGATGTGAATACGCCATCCTGTGGTTTTAGTACAAAGTGGCTTAAATGAATGGGTCCTGACAATCAGGGAGTCATAGACAAGTTCCACAGTGGGAGAAACTATATAAATCGGGACCATGCTTCAAAAATATTTTTTTTAGTTGTTTGTTCGTTGTCCTAGCAACATATAAGGTCATATCAGGACGGGTACCCACTTGTGACATTGCGCACCCATGGTGACTTTATAGTGCTGCCCCACTGGGAAATCAGGCAACCGGCACTATGACTCGGTATCTCACTCAGTCACATTATCCTGACACTGAGCTAGCCAGTTCTTGCACTATCCTATTAATGCCGAGCACCAGGCTAGGAAGTGACAAGTATCAATTTTAAAGTCATTGGTGTGACTCGACCGGGAACCAAACTCCTGACCATCAACACGCGAGGCGCGCGCTCTGCCATCAGGCCACCGCCCCCGGTGTGCTCTTTAAAGTCCTATTTCAGTTGACATGCAGAGCTTCCCTTTGTGTGCTTGCCAAGTAACAGATAATGCGAACACCACTAGCAGCAGTCACTGAAACTCAACAACTAATGGATCATTAATGCAAAACTGCAATTTTATTGTTCCCATCTGTCGATTGCAAAACATTTAATAGAAGCACAATTTGATAACTAGAACCTTGCAATCTTATGCATCTTCGAGACATGATAGATAGTTTGTTAGATAATGAGTTTGGTAAGTTTGTAATTACCTTTGCTATGTCTGGCCGGCCACAGTCACAGGCTGCTATACACACTTGTTCATAAATTAACCATACTGAAAAGAAATATACACACTCAATCAGTCGGGTATGCTTCAACGGGAAAAGTAATGACTCAAGTTCCGAACTGACCAACCCCGCGAGCGCAACCAATGTCAGTGCTGACCGACCTGTGATTGTGTTAAATCAGAGACACTTACTACTATATATACTAGTGCAGCTGTAACCCCATCATCATCATCATGCTGTCGGTCGCAATGCGACAAAGACTGCTTTCATTACTTGACTGCCGCTGTGTAACCCCACTGAGACATAAACAGACAAAGAGCAGAACCGCGGGAAAAAAAAGCCAATTTCAAACCACGCCACGTCCGGTGTTGCAGTTTCCCAGGGACACATTGCTTCTGCGTATGCGTCAAAATCGAACAGCATTGTCACTAACCTTATAAATTTAATATAATGTTTTTGGTAAAGATGTTTTCTATATGTGTACCAAACGATTTGTTTCTAGGTGGTATCGTTTTAGAGATATTTAACTTTTCCTGTATTTTATGTATGAAGATTGCTCACAGCCATTGACAATGCCTTGAGTTGGACGGTACGCGCAGTGAAAAACATTAGTTTTATTCAAAATTAATAGAAATCAAGAACCCTAACCGTATCAATTTAATATAATCTTAATGGTAAAGATGTTTTCTATAAGTGTACGAAGCGATTTGTTTCTAGGTGGTGTAATCTTAGAGATATTTAATTTTTTCTGTATGAAGATTTGCTCATGGCCATTGACAATGCCTTTGAATGGAAGTGTCCCTGGCAAACTGGTGACCCTCGGAATCCGCAACACCGGTATCAACTATCATCTCATATCACCTACATTGCAGTGACTAGCAAGTGTAGTGAGGTGCACTCACCTCCACAGGTGAAATACTACACACACACTGGAAGGTTGGAAAGTTTATTGCACTATGGAACATAGATAGGCTAATGGTTGGGACACTAATCCCTGAATGACAGAAGTGTGGTTTGGCACATCACTCCTGCAAAGAGACTAGTGAAGCGCATATCTCAATCTCATCAAATTCATGAATCGAAGTATGAAGAGTTTTCAATTACCGAAGCTGAAATAGTGAGACCTATTTGGCAACCAGCGAGCTGAAAATAGTATTTCAAATGCCCCAAAGTGGATGATGTTGCTGTACCTGATTCCTACTGCATAATAATGTTCTGTCTGTGAGCAGTGAATGCTGTGTTTGTCATGTTGAGTGTATTGAAGACATTGTGAAGGCATATAACCGAATTCCATGTGTCATGAATGGTAGTTGGGACACAATTTCAATGTTCAATTGTCTAAATTTTTTAAAGTACATGCAAGTTATAGATACAGTTCTGCTGATTCTAGTGATACCAAATTTATCTCTGTATCTTAATTAGAAGCTGAGATATGGCATTTTAAAATTTCCATTAAAATGTTACTTTTATTCTACCTCTTAGAGAAATGTTGTTGGTGGTTCAATGGCGGTGGCTGCAGCAGTTGTGTCCTGGTCTGAACTGAGGCGCTAGGGTTTGTGGGAAAAACCCAGTGTCGCCTCCTGGTGCCAAACTCGCTTACATGCTTTAGTTTCGGCGAGATCCATAAGGGGGCGCCACCGCAGTTCGGCAGCCACTATGTTAGTGGCAATGCGTAGTGCGGCGGAGTTTCATACAGATGGTGCCGTCGGCGGGTCAGTGGGTTCGATAATGTCCCGTCTCGCCCAAGAATTATCCATGTTAACAATAACATGTACAATTTGCTACTTTGGCCAATTTTGTTTTTGGATGAGAAAAACCCTCAAATTATATCTTAAAATGCTCGTAACTTTTGAATAAATTATCACACCAAGATAAATTTTATACCACTGAAATCAGTGTATAAAGTTCTATCGGATTATCACAGAAGTGAAATGCAAATATACATTTCAAAAATCAGTTTGGGAGTACCTACTACAACTAACTCCATATTGTAACTTCTCATGAAACAACAATTCGGATTTTCACAAGAAAAATAATGCTAAAGTACAGTCATTAATAATATTTGGATGAATTATCATTAAATTTACAACGAAGTCTTAGAGAATATGCAGTTACTTTTTATATCATATCATGAATTTGTAATTTAATTTATTTTTAAAGTCATCAAACCCACACCACCCCCACTGTAATGCAGTTTAGTTCATCGCAATAGTATTAGTATGACATTCACCATTCAAGGTATAATAGTTGGGTCTCTCCCTCACTCACCCATTCTAAATCATGCGCATACTTACTTTCATCGCCAACTTTGTAGCTGAATTCGTCTATTTCTTCCCATAATTCTAATACTTCCTCACTACAGCGTGATTGGTCCTCTCTTAGTCTCTTCAATTTCTCTCTCGCCTCTGGAAATATAAATTGCATTTAAATTAAATTTTAATCGATCGGGATAATACATGAATTGGCGAATTTATATTTATAAGACGGAAAATTACACAAATAGGTTATAGAAGTTGCCATAAAACAATTTCCTATATGGTAGAATTTCGATAAAAAAAATAAAAATAATGAAGAAAAGCTGTTGTTAGCGCAGCAGGGTCTATTGGAAATTTTAAAAGTAAAACAAACAATAAAAAGAAAAATCACAAACCCCCAAAAAGAGTGAGGGTGGGGTGGAGGGCTAAAATTCAACAAAACAGCAATTCATATATTCCTTACAAAAACTACCAGCATTCACAGTAATTGCGTAGTTTATATATTATGTCCATACACATATGAAGATATGGAATTCAAGGCTTTTGAAGGCCGTTTTTTAAATAGGAATTCAAGACTATTTTCATCTGGATTTCAGGGGGGGGGGGAAACAATGGTGAATGGGAATTTCAGGCTAATTTAGATCAGTGGGGATAGTTTAATGGAATGCAAGGCTTTTCAAGACTAATTACCCAAAATAGGTTAAATTCAAGGCCTTGAAATGGGGAAAATGAAGTTCCAAGATTTTCTAGGCCCCGGTACGGACCCTGTAACTCCGAAAATCATTATTTTAGACAAATTAATAGGTAGTATATAGATCACATATATATATATATACACAAATCACATGCAAATGAAGGCAATTCAGCAAGTACTAAGTAGTGTCATATTTCTTTGACAATTCAGTTTTAGCAATGAAGAGCGATTTTTACTTGTAATTTGAAATCACGACCACGAAAATACGCAAGATTCCAATGTTTAGTTCTGCTCAAATTGTGGTGAATACGTTGCTATTTTGAAGTGCACTAAATTTCACAGATCTCAGTTTTTGCTCGGTCGAAATCCACCAGGAACTTACAGCTCTCCAGCTTTCTGAAGTTGAAGGTAATTTTTCCTATGTTACTATTGTTAGTACACTAATGCAACATACAGGACTCTTTTCATTTAGTGTCTTAACTTTTGCTATGTATAGTTTCATAATGATCTGAATATTAGCACTGATGTTGTCAAGTTCCTCAAGTTTGTGTCCCCCTGCCCGCTCATCTCTCACTTCCTAGAGTATATTAGTATACGCTGATGGAGCTGCAGCATAAAACAATGTATTGGTTGGTTGGTTGTTGGAGTTTTACGCCATGGCAACATCTAAGGTCATATCAGGACGGGCACAATGTATTAGTATACACTTATAACTACAGGAAAAATCCCGGAAATCAGCGAAATCGCGGAGATCTTTCATCCCCGCAATATACTTAATGCACAGAGTACTTAAATGCCTATGTGCGAATACCGCTGATCGCCGCAAAGCGGTTCGGCAACGACAGTAAAGCTAGCTCCATTCAGCTGCTTTGCGGTAGGTATTACCTTTCAGTTCGCCAAAAGGAGGGTGTTCTAGCTACAATTCAGCTCTTGTTTTCATGACATAAAGCACAGATTTCTCTACATTCTCATTTTCTTGGACCAGTATTAGTTTCAAAAGTTGATGTTTTGAATTTCAAGTTTATGTTTCTCCACAAAACGTTCAGTTGTCTATATGTTGTGAAATTTTAAGGATGTTTGATTGATTCCAAAAGGAGATATTTAACCAACAGCACTTTAACTTTTGCTCACACTATCACCTCTGCCTAGCATGATTTGTCACTCGGCATCGCTCATCTCCGACCGCCGCGCCGCAGATATAAATGTTGTGTTGTGTTCTGTCTTTTAATCACCTTTCTAACAGTACAAGGGTTGCCAGATAGGGTTGATGAAATTAGTCGAAAAGTTTAGTTTTGGGCAGTACCCGCTAGGTGGCGCCACCATACTTTGTCTGCCGCTGACCAGGTAGGCTCAGTATTGATGGTAGTGTTCTCGTAATGCGACAGGAGGCGCCATTGGTGGTGTCAGTGTTTCGCCTTATGAGAAAGTCGTCGTCGAATATTGACCAATTACAGCACACCAAATTCTTCATATTAAGCCTGATTAATAAATTTATTAGCCCCCCAAAAAAGTGATTATCTGTGTCTGGTTTAGAATTATGCCCGTTCCATTAAAGATTTGTCTACTGGAAATTAGTGGAATTATGGAAAATTGCATTTTTTTTTTTTAAACGTCCCAAATTATTTAAAACGTATAGAAAAATGGAATTTGAGAGAAAAAAAGAAGAAAAAATCGGTAGTAATGGATATGCACGGAAATTGGAAAATTAAAAAAATCTAAGTCATCCCAAATTGTCTAAAACATTAATATTAACAATAACAGATTCTTAAATGAAAAAAGGAGAAATTTGGAAATGATTGAAATTCCATGAATTAGTGGAAGACTGGCATCCCTGCAGTACAAACCTTTTTGATATTGGGCAGTTATGACTGTTTATCTAAATGACATTCGTTTGGGTCTTCGAATTCGTTGATTCCGTAATAGCTTTTCTTATATTTAAATTGGCGAAACTTTCTTAATATTTACTGTAAAAAAACATATAATAACCCTATCAACGCTGTTGTCATGTGAATTGAGCAGTACAAGTATCATATATTATATGTCTCAGGTACAAAATCTTAATTTTGAGTCACAGCTTTTCTTATATTCAAATTGGCATAACTTTGTTAATATATAGTTTTTTAAAGAAATATATAATAACCCTTTGAAAGCTCTAGTCATGAGAATTGAGCAGAACAACTTTCATCTAAATCTGTCCTGTATTATAAAAGATATGAGAGTTTGAAGTACAAAATCTAGATTTTGGTCACAACTTTTGGCTGGTTTACTATAGAACAAAGTGCCCATGAATACACATATTTTTCAAGTTCAAATTGATGTAACTTTCTTGATATTTACATTAGAAAAATTATATGACTACCATGCTCAAGGTCCCTTCAATCTCTTTCCATTGGTATGTTCCATTGAGATAAAATGTATTAAAAAAATATACTCACGTAGCTACACAGGGTGAGAGTCAACAATAATTATTTAACTTACGACCCCCCCACCCCAAAAAGGCAAAATCATTAACAATGTAATGTGGAAACCAAAAATATGGTACACAGTTTCTGAGAATGATCCATATACTGAGATTCCATGATAAATTGATAATATGAATAAGTAATGTTAAGGACCGACCCCCGGTTGAAAACGGTGTCGAGAGCAAAACAAATGTCCGCTGCCATTGTCATTGAATTTGCTGATATGCGCAGTGCAAAACGTCAATTTTATTTTAAATTAATACCGACCCACACAGGGGGAGGCTAATGATTAACACATGTATATACATAAACAATACTCGTACTCATAGAGGTTGAAAATGAAATCACCAAAATCCAACAAAGAGAAACAGCCCTATATGGGGGCCACCATTTGTATACTCATGTTGAATAATCAAAATCCAGCAAACGGAATCGGAAATCGCTCGCCGAGCTTCACTACGCAGCAAACAGGGTGGACGACAGTGATCAGTTAATAATAGCCAATGGGCTTAATGCCTTGACGCCGCTCCACCGCAGAGTAGCGCACGCTGAATCGAGGAACAACTACACTGGTCGATCCATACAAATCTTCCATATATGGTCCGATGACGTCACCCGGACCAGTGTACGTGTTCCTCTGTGCTTCTCTGCTTAATCCACCCCAGCCAAGGCATAGGTTACTGGGGTCGGGTCGTTTTGCACACAACGTGTATTTTTTTTTACTCCACTCGCGGTGTTCGATTTGATTTTCTTCGATTTGATTTTCTAGCAACTCGGGTCACCCGAGTCGTGTTAATCGAATACGGCCCGGGACGGGGGTCGGTCCTAAGCATTACTCATTCATATTAGAAATATAGAACAATTTGGTACAAACATGGAAGTTTGGAATTACAAACTAGTCTATTGACATTATTTATTTATTATTAAGCGATTCAACACGATTATATTATTAACCAATCGCTGCCGCCCACCCTGCTTGCTGCGTAGCGAAGTTTGGCGAGCTATTTCCGTTTGCTGGATTTTGGTTATTATGCTATTCTGTATTCAACACGAGTATACAAATGGCAGCCACCCCATTACCCATACGGCTGTTTCCGTTCCTGGATTTTGGTGAATCCATTTTCTACTTCTATGACTAGTACGAGTACAAGTACTGGTATTGTCTATGTATATATCATTATATGTACACGTGTTAGTCCTTGGCCTCCCTCTTGGGGGGCGGGTCAGTATAAAGTAATATCCGAGGGTGAGGCTGTACAGATGATGGCAGATGCCAGATGTAGTCTAATCGAGGGCAATAGACCTACGAACACCGTCAGTAAGTATGTCACTGTGAATGGGGGAGGGGGCACCCACAATGTCAGATCAGTCAGTTTGATTTAGATAAGATTCACCTCTAACTCTGTTCGGGCTACTGTAGTACGCGGGTGAATCTTTTATCTACGTTTGATCATTGATGATCAATGATGTAACAGCTTTGTATTCAACAGCGTTGTATTCAGTATTCAACTGTATTGTAATTGACGTTATCGTGGATTCCCAACACGTTGCACATGCCGGTTGTTGATCTGAACCTACAATTTCATTTTATGCAGAAATAGCTCTTCATTTCAATGCACTTGAGCATTCCCAGTCTATAGACGAATCGTAAAACCCCCATGCGCTACCGTTTGATAGTGACAGGTAAAAGTACATAAAATGACACTCACCTTCCCACCTTAAGGAGGACGCCATGTTTGCTAGTCTGGTTTCTCGCGAGTTCACGCCGAATGCGCGATTTGAGACGAGACGTCACACGCCCATGCGCGCCCGTCTGGTTGCTATGGTTGTGATGTCAACTATATCAGCCCTGAGTGTTTTTGTGTTGTAGAACTTCGTCAACTGTTGCTTTAACTGAACAAGGCTCCGCGCAAAGATGATCCCTCCTAATGCATCACTCGTCAAATATGACAACCCTGTATTGGTCAGCCGGAATACGGACAAAAAAACACCTCGGGTAAGAAATTAATTTAACAATTTTGTGTGGCCGGCTTTTCGTAGGCCTCGAAGTCGGAGTCAGTTGGCGGGCAAACACTAAGTCTAAAACAGACCCAGAGACTGTCAGATTTACAATAAAATTTGTACGATTGTAGTAGCGACTACACGAAAACGGCAACATGAACACTAAACCTGTATCAGCAATGCAGATTGTGGCTTCATTTGATCATCTATATTAGATTAAATAACCCCCATAATATTTCACATCGGGTCATCGTTGTGATTTTAGAATAGCTTAACGCTGCCGACAAAGTTAGATGGTTATATCATGTATGATGTTCTGTAGTGTAGATCATTATTGATTATGTCATATATGTAAACAATGACTGGTTCGTTGCACTACAATAGAGTCGCCAAATCACCAACATACCCAGTCTTACTAACCTGGGCACAGAAATAGGAACAACATTGTGAGGGTAAAAAGAAATGCTCAAAGTTATCAACTTACAAGTCTTATTAGGAAGTAAGTAGAAACTACTAGACATTAGACTAGGAGTCTAGTAATAGCTAATTAATAAGTAAAATACGACAACCGTTGCTGTTTAGTGTCAGCCTTAATTGGAAACGCGCTGTCATTATACAAATACTTAAAACTAATATTAATCCCCTACCGGGCGCAATGACCGAATCAGTAGCAGCGTGCAGGAGATGGGTTCCCAGTCGAGTCAAACCAATGTCAATGACATATAAAATTGATTCTTGTCTCTTAATAGCCTGTATATAAATGATTCACCCCGTACTGTATAAAAGCTGGAGAAAAAATGGGGGAATGAAATGAGAGCCTAAATTCACAATCTAAAAAGCAAAATATATTCTTCACCTACCTGGATGTATTTACCCTCAACTTTTGAGTTGTTTAGTGAATTATAGGGAGCAGGCATTGTTACAACTAGATAAAAGATTCACCCGGTACTTGTAGTACATGGGTGAAGCCTTATATAAATACGGGCGAAAATAGTGTTAGTATGGAACATGACCTAGAAACTGTGGCTCCAGTATCAAATGGCTACCCATGTAGGCACAGAGTTGGTGAAATGGGAGAGAATGCAAAATGACAAGATGGCGGCCAAAGAACGCCATCGATTTGACTTTTAAATTGCATTAAACTAGATATTATATTATATTTTTCAACTCAAAGGTAGCGGGCTATCAATAATACATATGTAAAGAATAAATGTTGCTTCTTAGATTGTGAAATTAGGCTCTCAATTCTTTGACCCGCATTTTCGACAGCTTTTACATAGGGTTGGTTTGCACCCCTACTGCAGGAGTATGGGGTGAATCTTGTATCTATGTTAGAACATACAGACATATTAGGGTTACATCAGCAGGCCGTGGAACCACCTCATAAACATGTACCCACAAAAAAGAAGAACAAAAAAAGCTCCCTGCCAACAGGAAGTGATGTAAGTGAACCAGTTCTTTCAAAGATGGCAGATTTACCACAACGGCTTTATCACATCAAACTGATTTTGTGTCACTAAGCCTGATATTATGGGATTTGGACACTCTGGACAATATATATATTGAGGGGAAATGAATACAATGGATTGTGGCAATTGGATTTTAATCAATGTACGGTAGGAAAAGGAGAAGAGGCCATCCACTGTGAGAGACATTTTCGCCAGCTTTTACATAGCCTCTTGGTTCACCCTAGATAAAGGATTCACCCTGTACTCGCAGTACACGGGTGATTACCAACGCAACATTAAAAGCTGTCGATAAAGCGGGGAAATGGAATGAGAGCCTAAATTCACAATCTAAGAAGCAACATGTAGTCTTTATATATGTTTTCATATTTCCCCGCTACCTTTGAGTTGAAAAATGTAATAAAACATGCAGTTTAATAGACTTCAAAAGTGAAATCGACGGCGTTCTATAGCCCCCATCTTGTCTTTTTGCATTCTCTCCCATTTCACCAACTCTGTGCCAATATAAGTACCCATTTGACACTGGAGGCAGGCATTCTACGTCCTGTTCCATACTAAAGCTATTTTCGCCCGTATTTACACTACATTGTCATTCACCTGTGTACTACAAGTACATGGTGAATTTTTTTATCTAGGTTCACCCCTGTACTGTAAGTACGGGGTGAATCATTTATCTAACTAGCCTGGTGCTCGGCATTAATAGGATAGGGCAAGGACCAGCTTAGCAGCACTATAAAGTCGCCATGACTCACGAGTATGCACTCTTACCAGTCAGTACCCGTCCTGATATGACCTTAGATGTTGCCAGGACGTAAAACTCCAGCAACCAACCATATTAATCGCCCTTTTCTTGGACTAAAACTATTAACAATCGTCAGCCAATGAGCCAGGTTAGGTTTGTTTTGTTTGTTGTTGTTTTACATCTTAGCAACAGCTAATTAAGGTCATATCAGGACGGGTACCAGGACAGTGTGCACTCATAGCAACTTTATTAGTTTATAGTGCTGCCCCACTGAGAGACCAGGCCACAGTCACCATGACCCGATATCCCACACAGTCACATTATCCTGACACCGAGCTAACCAGTCCATGTTCTATCCTATTAATGCTGAGCGCACGGCTATGTAGCGATAAGTACCACTTTTAAGTCATTGCTTTGACTCGACCGGGAACCGAACTCCCGACCTTCCGTACATGAAGCCCACGCTCTACCAATTAGACTACCATGGCCAGTGGTCAGGTTAGGTGACAAATGTCGAACTAATAATACACACTGAACAACTTTCACCGGAAGTTAGTTACAAAATCAATCGTTATGGAACCATGATATGACTACCAATACGATTGACAATCAGGAATCGCTTTGGGGATATTGTTGTTTCTTTTTTGATGCGATATTTCTTTTAAAATGTAGCTGTTCAATGCTCTAACTCGCAAAATAAAGTCTCTAATACCTGGCATGGTCTATGATGTAGTGCATTGAAACTAGCACAACCATAGACATCGATCGATCTAGGAACACGTGTTTGGATATCATATAATTCTGAATATGTTTAATATGACTAATGTAACCTACTTGTTAAATACCATTTGAGTGATTGATTAGATACTGATAATTCTGGCAAAACTGCATTGAATGTTGACATGAATTCATTAACTGCAAAAATAGGTATATTTATATGTTGTTTAGGTACTGATAATTCTGTCAAAGCGACATTAGATGTTGACAGAAATTCACATTTATATGTTGCTAACACAATGTCTTCAAAACCACATAGAAATAATGTTCAATATATTTACATCACACACATATATGTAAATGTATGCAATGTATCTTCTTCCACATGTAACATTCATTTCTTCTGTCCGGTCGCGGTTGCCGAATCGGTAGAACGTGGGCCTCCCGTGTGGGAGATCGGTTCCCGGTCGAGTCAAACCAATGACCTATAAAATTGATACTTGTCCCTTCCTAGTCTGGCGCTCGGCATTAATAGGATAGGGCAAGGACAGGTTAGCACAGTGTCAGGATAATTTGAATGTATGGGATATCGGGTCATGGTGCTGGCAGCCTGATTTCCCAGTGGGGCAACACTTTAAAGTCGCCATGTGTGTACACTGTCACAAGTCGTTACCCGTTCGGATATGATCTTAGATAAAACAACAACAGCTATATAACTCACTTATTGTATCTCTGGTTTATTAGGCACGTTCTCTGAAGGTGAGCCCACAACAACCGTCATGCGCGAGTGCAGTTCCCAGCCCGCCTCCCAAACAAAAGCTGCCCCCAATGGACTCCAAGAGTGCACAGCAGACCGATGAGATCCTCAACTCAATTCTCCCCCCGAGGTAAGCGCCACCTAAAGAACAACTAGTTGTATACTGTTTCCGTATGATCCGTGGTAATCGGGTACCGTGTGCAATGTGGTACTAAGCGGTACGGCTAGTTTGTTCTACAGTTAGAAGCAAATGTATGAATTACTGTTTCAACAAACACACTTCAGCAATGATCACATTCACATGCTTCTCCTCGAGGGAAGCACCTTGCATAGCCAAGAAGGTACGACCCCCTCGGCGTAATGAATGGCAAGAAAAGGTATCAGGTTCTAACCCGGCACCATTGGCAAAGTGCTTAATAGATGCGTTAAGAGACGTATACTCTAACGGCTTATAAACCCCTCACGGGGACGGTACCTGAAATGCCGCATGCTCTGCTCCAACCTTCCGTGACAGTAGGAAATCGGCATCAAATGGTTTACTGATGAGGGGTTATGCAAGTTTGGGCATGTGCATGAAAAGGTTAGATATTCACCTCCAGTGGGAACAGTCGTGCATCACGTGACGATCACCTGATCTGTAAACTAACAATCCTAATTATTATCATTATTATTACTTCAGTGTCTATCAGACCAGTTGCTGGTAGTTCTGTTGGAGATGTATATCAGCGTTCTGAAGTAGTTGTGCTTCCTTGTTGCCCATGTCTTGGCTGGTGGTGGTGAATAAAGCATTCAGTATCCAGAAGTCAAAGTGTTCAGACGTCGTATTTTCACAGTGGGTGACTGCCACCACAATGCCTTAATATTGTGAATTCTAATGGCCATTAGTATTTAGAACAGGGTGGGTTCTCTTTCGAACCGGTTATCTGAGCTTATTAACTCTTTTGGCTAAACGAAAGGCTACCTTGTAACTATGTGGTAGACAACTTGCTTATCATTTGCATTCCATTCGCATTTAATGTCAACAGTAAAATGGGTCACATGAATTTCTCATCACGTATAGACGATAGTCACAGTCGATTACAGAGTACTTAGTACTAGGGACCTTCACTGGAACATAATTGAGACCGAAAGAAAATAGTGAAAAGATGAAGCAGTATATATATATGTATATAACATTTGATTAAAATGGCTGACTTTTGAAATATCTTAAGTGAAAACATGCAAAATAATGTTTCCACATCGGAATGCTGACACCATCAGCGTGCATGACTTGCAGCCGTGACGGGGTCTATTAAATTTATTTAATATTCCTTCTATGCAAGAATAAATAATTATACCTGCATAGACCGACGAAGCATCAACATTTCAAAACCAGAACAATTATCTAGATTTAATTCTACATATCTAATTTAGATACTGACTTATTAACCATTTGTCACCACATAGAAGGGAATGCTGAGGCAATTTAATAATAAAAAAACCTGTTAGTGTAGAAGCCTATGCTTGCCAAAACTAATTTGACATGTTTACACTTTGTGGTGTTCTCTGTGGCGGACTGGCTAGAGTGTCTGACTTTTTTCTATGCCAGACAATCTGAAGGTCAGTGGTTCGATTCCCCATGCCCCCACCTCTGCCAATTTGGATTTCCACTGCTGTGTAGAACTTACAGCGTCATCAAAGGCCAGTTGCTCTCATACCATGTCTATGTGATGTGGGAGGTTAAAATCCCATGGGTCGGTAAAAGTGTAGGCTCGGGCTTTCTATCGACAAACTGTCTAATGGTGAAAACAAGTCTATTCAGACTTATCCATGATAGGCAGTATGAATCTTCAAGAAAAATATCTAAAAAGTTAGTAATTTAAAATGAATGTTGCATTAAACTAAAGTACTGTAGATTATAACAATTACTTTAATATATTTATCTCAGAAAAATGAGAGAAATTCAAAACAATCGGATGAGACAACTATAACAGGGATGAAAGATCTTCACGATTTCGCGGATTTCAGCGATTGCTGATATTCACTGATTAACGTTCATAAAATGGGTATATTTGACAGCAATTGATGACCTTAGATGTTACAAGAACATAACACACAAACGAGAAAGTCAGCCAATGGGGATAATTCGTACACAACAACGAGAGTTGAAATCTGACTTTTTTGTTGTTGTTGGTCCATTAGTTGTTTAAGCAGGGGAAATTTCAGTCATAGACGACTGGTCTTCCTCATTCCACTGCTGGTTGATAGAAAGCCCGAGCCTACACTTTTACCGACCCAAGGGATTTTTAACCTCCCACACCACATAGACATGGTATGAGAGCAACCGGCCTTTGATGACGCTATAAGTTATACACAGCGGTGGAAATCCAAATTGGCAGAGCTGGAGGCACAGGGAATCGAACCGCTGACCTAGAAAAAAGTCAGACACTCTAACCACTGCGCCACAGAGAACACCACGGTATGTTTCCTGCGATTTCCTCACGGTGCTAATCCTATAGGGGGAAATCCGCGTTTTCATGGAAATTCACCATTGGCGCCAAGGTCTCGGTTTGATTTCCGCTTTTTTTTTGTCGGAGACCACTTTCATCCCTGAATAAGTGCACCAGTACGTATTAAGTCTGGTAAGGAGGATCGCACTGAGACATGTGTGTTGTTACAAGTGAGGCGATAACGACTGTTCGTTGCAGGGAGTGGACGGAGAGCGGCCAGCTGTGGGTGCAGCAGGTGTCGTCAACGCCCGCCACCAGGCTCGACGTGGTGAACCTGCAGGAGGAGCTGGACCGGCGTCTGCAGCAGCGCCAGGCCAGGGAGACGGGCATCTGCCCCGTGCGGAGGGAGCTCTACTCACAGTGCTTCGGTACGCCCCCCACCCCCCCCCCCCCCCCCCCCCCCCAAACATACATCACCACCACAGTCACCACCAACCCTACCACACATCACCACCACACCCACACCCACCACCATTACTACCACACCATCACCACTACCCCCTCCCCTCTCCACCACCTCCACCGCCACCACGAACACCAACACTACCACCACCAACACTACCCCCTCTCCACCACCATCACCACCCACCACACCACCACTCACCACCAGCAGACCTTCTGTGTGAACTTAATTTGAAACAAGAACTTTGGGTGCTCTATTTAAAGACCTGGTCACATGATTTTATCATTATTTGAACATTAATAATCGAAGCATCTTAACAAACTACCCCTCTTCGAGAAAGATCATTTTGATTGCATGTAGACGGTCTTCCCCTTTCCACTACTCACTGCTCTATCCTGTAATGCTGAACACCAGGCTAGGTAGCAACAAGTATACTTTTGTAAGTTATTGCTTTGATTGCTGGGTTTGAACCCAGCAGCTTCTCAATCCCACCACCTGCCATACAGGAAGCGGGTGCTCACCACATGCGGTCACCCCGCCCGGCTTAGCAGTCGAAGTTGGCTGTTGGAGGTTTACGTCCTGGCAACATCTAAGGTCATCAGGACGGGTACCGACTTGTGACTCTGCACTTATGGCAAATTTATAGTGCTGCCACACTGAGAAATCAAGTCGCCAGCACCATGACCCGATATCTCACTGAGTCACATTATCCTGACACTGAGTTAACCAGTTCTTGCCCTCTCCTATTAATGCCGAGTGTGAGGCTATTCTAGGTAGCGACATGTACTAATTTTGTAAGTCGAGTTTGACTCGACCGGGAATTGAACTCCCGACCTTTCGCGCGGGAAGCCTGCGCTCTACCGATTCGGCCACCACGGTGGAAGTGAGTGCAGTCAGAGTGTAGAATTAAAGTGGTGTTGGCGCGGCTTGTTGCAGATGAGCTGATCCGCCAAGTGACGATTAACTGCGCCGAGCGCGGGCTGCTGCTGCTGCGAGTCCGCGACGAGATCCGCATGACCATCTCCGCCTACCAGACACTCTACGAGAGCAGTGTCGCGTTCGGCATGCGCAAAGCACTGCAGTCTGAGCAGGGCAAGGCTGACATGGAGCGGAAGGTGAGTGTCACACACAGCTCATTCTGTTACAGTCGGAGCAGGGCAAGGCACACATGGAGCGGAAGGTGAGTGTCACACACAGCTCATTCTGTTACAGTCGGAGCAGGGCAAGGCACACATGGAGCGGAAGGTGAGTGTCACACACAGCTCATTTCATTAGTCGGAGCAGGGCAAGGCACACATGGAGCGGAAGGTGAGCGTCACACATAGATCATTCCATTAGTCGGAGCAGGGCAAGGTACACATGGAGCGGAATGTGAGTGGCACACACGGCTCATTTCATTAGTCAGAGCAGGGCAAGGCACACATGGAGCGGAAGGTGACTGTCACACACGGCTCATTTCATTAGTCGGAGCAGGGCAAGGCACACATGGAGCGGAAGGTGAGTGTCACACACGGCTCATTTCATTAGTCGGAGCAGGGCAAGGCACACATGGAAGGAAGGTGAGTGTCACACACGGCTCATTCTGTTACAGTCGGAGCAGGGCAAGGCACACATGGAGCGGAAGGTGAGTGTCACACACGGCTCATTTCATTAGTCGGAGCAGGGCAAGGCACACATGGAAGGAAGGTGAGTGTCACACATGGCTCATTTCATTAGTCGGAGCAGGGCAAGGCACACATGGAGCGGAATGTGAGTGTCACACACGGCTCATTTCATTAGTCGGAGCAGGGCAAGGCACACATGGAGCGGAAGGTGAGTGTCACACACGGCTCATTCTGTTACAGTCGGAGCAGGGCAAGGCACACATGGAGCGGAAGGTGAGTGTCACACACGGCTCATTCTGTTACAGTCGGAGCAGGGCAAGGCACACATGGAGCGGAAGGTGAGTGTCACACACAGCTCATTTCATTAGTCGGAGCAGGGCAAGGCACACATGGAAGGAAGGTGAGTGTCACACACGGCTCATTCTGTTACAGTCGGAGCAGGGCAAGGCACACATGGAGCGGAAGGTGAGTGTCACACACGGCTCATTCTGTTACAGTCGGAGCAGGGCAAGGCACACATGGAGCGGAAGGTGAGTGTCACACACAGGTCATTTCATTAGTCGGAGCAGGGCAAGGCACACATGGAAGGAAGGTGAGTGTCACACATGGCTCATTTCATTAGTCAGAGCAGGGCAAGGCACACATGGAGCGGAAGGTGAGTGTCACACACGGCTCATTTCATTAGTCGGAGCAGGGCAAGGTGGATATGGAGCAGAAGGTGAGTGTCACACACAGCTCATTTCAACGTTAGGTCGGAGCAGGGCAAGGTGGATATGGAGCAGAAGGTGAGTGTCACACACAGCTCATTTCATTAGTCAGAGCAGGGCAAGGCACACATGGAGCGGAAGGTGAGTGTCACACACAGCTCATTCCAACGTCAGGTCAGAGCAGGGCAAGGTGGATATGGAGCGGAAGGTTAGTGTCACACACAGAGCTCATTCCGACATAACCCGCCAACCAATCCAATTGGCGAGAAATCATCCCTACTTTGTTTTCTGATTCCACCGCTCCGTGCGAAATCTTGATCATTCTCCGAAAATACACATTAAAAAAAAAAGATTTCTTTAATAAAAATTAAAATGTAATGTGGGCAGGTTAATGTCTGTATCGTAATTAATAGCTGGTTTCCATTGTAATAACAAAAAAGAAAGCTAGTGTGATTCCTTGTTCTACCTACTGGGCGCGGTGGCTAAATCGGTTGAGCGCAGTCCTCGCGTGTGGGAGTAGTGAGGGAGATCTGGAATTCGGTTCCTGGTCGAGTTAAACCAATGACTTATCAAATTGACACTTGGCACTTCCTAGCCTGGTGCTCTTCATTAATAGGACAGGTTAGCTCAGTGTCAGGATAATGTGACTGAAGGAGATATCAGGTCATGGTGACAGTGGCCTGATTTCCCAGTGGGGCAGCACTATAAAGTCACCATGAGTGCACACTGTCACAAGTTGATACCCGTCCTGATATGACCTTAGAGGTTGCCACGACGTAAAACTCCCAACCAACCAATCTTGTCCTACCTCCCTCCCCCAACAGATCCATGAGCTGGAGCAGGACAAGCGTGACCTAGAGCGGCAGGTGAACGACCTCAAGGCCAAGTGCGAGCAGATCGAGAAGCGGGCCACAGAGCAGCGTGCAGTCGAGGAGAAGAAACACACAGAGGAAATCCAGTTCCTGAAGCGCACCAACCAGCAACTGAAGGTAAGGCTGTGGCTGTTAGCCGGAACCGCCAGGTGGCAGCACGGAGCTACCAGTCCACCCGGCATGTGACCCATGAAGCCGCTTTAGGCCGTGTATCCGTAGATGTTCCCTTGTGACATGTTCCCTTGTGTCGTGTTCGATTGTGACCCTGTGGCGCACCACGCAGACAATGAACATGTTCATTCTCTGTTTCCGGTCAGCACGTCACATGTGCCATGCACAAGGCCATACGGTCCCTGGGTTGAACCTATGGGAATGGTCACTAAGTGAAACACAGGTTCATTGTCTGTGTGGCACGTCACAAGGTCATAAGTGAACATGGAACAAGGGATCACGCCAAAAGGAAACAGTCTATGGATACACGGCCTTAGGAACAGGGATGTGTCAGTGAATATGTACCACTGCTCATTGTCGTAGCAGGCCAGGTGAGGCAAATAGGAACATGGTTTATAGAAAAATAAAAATAACACAGGAATTATCGTCACAAATATAACAATTTTGTAGAAGAGTAAATATATCCAAATAAAGAATTTGGGAATAATGTAGGCCATCAAGTGAGAGTCGTCTTAAAATAGGAGACAGACCCATCAATAAGATAATATAAAGGGAAAAGGCTATTATAGAAATAGAATAAGTGGATATTTTGTTTTAAACTGAGGTTCCAACACCCGTTATAGTCATCCCAATCCATACTAAAAAAACAAACGATTCATTTGAATAATTAAATTGTATCCCTTCGCATTAATAAATTTGTAACAAGCAGATTATGTCGCGGGAATAACCTACAACTAGGACAATGGTTTCCAACAAGTTTTAGATTTATTTCTTTTAATGTAATGGCCAAGTTATTGTCTCGTCATATATATATTTAAAAAATAGAAGAAAGTAAATTCATGTGTAATTGTCTACATCTAAATACAAATGCTGTAAATTTATATATTTTTGTATATATGCTAATTCTTAATTACAGATCTATACAAAGCCAACAGAACGGAACGATTTGATCAGTTCGATGTGCACAAAGATTAGAATCTTCTAACATGTCACGAAAGTGATACACCATCTTAGGTGGCACTTTTGTGACATGTCTAGCTGGAATTATGTGAATTATCATGTACATAATTACAGAACAGATCAAACACCGTTGAACTAGTATAACCTAACACAGTTGGTTCAATTGGTAAAATGGACTTTTTTCCATTTGACAAAAATGTCTCCTTTTTTCTCTAGTTGCGTTTTACAAGTAAATTAGCGAAATTTTGCCACTACTGAAGGGAACCATTTTCTAGACATTTTTTCACTAGTATCAGGTAAAAATGTCACGTTTCCCCGAAAACACACGATACGATGTGATTCATTGCACCGATATACTTTTAAATCCAGTATTCAACATTTTTACTTTTTGAGATAAAGTTGTAGTTTCCTCCATGTAATTTGGTATAGTCATTTAGGACCGGCGGCAGTGAGTCAACAATACAACACAATCCTAAGCCTTTTATCTCTTAAAACCTTGAATTTGCCTCTTTGATGACGAAAGCAGCATGATTTTTTTTCTCGAACATTTATTCGCTTTACACGATGCCCTACGATCAGGAATGCGGTGTTTGCGCTTGAAGTCGCTTACATCTAATCGATTATTATCGTGAAGTCATCCATGGATTGACCTGTGAAGTGTGGAGGGTTTGATCGAATCTTCTACCTGCACAAGTCGACACATGGAAATGATACTTTGAACGAAAATCTTCCTTTTCCACATTCTATTATCGTGGACTTTACTTGCTTAGCCTTTTGACTTCGGTGATGTATAAAGTACCTGCACAAGTGACATTGAAATTCTATACACTATTTCATCCATTGAATTGAACTGGACAAGATGCCTAGCGGTCCAATATCAACTTCTGATGCTGAAGGTTGTGGGTTCGATCCTTGGTCGAGTTAAACCGAAAACTATCAGTATCACTATCTTGCCTGCCCATTGGTATTGCCAAGGTAGAACATGATTGGTTGGCTCAGTCTCTGTCAGGATAATATGACTGAGTGGGATATCGCTATCCTGGTACCAACGTTACAATATCTCACTGAGGCAGCACTATAAGACCGCTAGTGGTGTTGTCACTAGTCAGTACCAGTCCTTATAAGACCTTAGATGCTGCTATAGGACGTAAAGTCCAAATCACTCATTCCACTGAATTGACAAGCTTCTATTAATATCATATGAACTATGTCTTACACATGAATCCGATTTGGGAAGTGGATTGCAATTTACAGGTTTTATGAGTGATACTCGTTTTAAAGTTGCATAGTCCGATGGTTTTGAGTTTCTGTCATTTTTCTGAGATAACTATTTTATATCGATCGTTATAATCTACCTTGCTTTAATTTGAAGTAACTTTTAGTTTAAATCGCTAACTTGTGAGATAATTGAAGTTCAAACATGTCAAATTATTTTAGCAAGCATTCCAAAACGTTGACACCGTCAGATTCTGCAGTAACAGGTTCTATTAAATTGACTCAGTGTTTGTTCCATTCTAAGTGGCAACACGTGCTTAGTAAATGCATCACTATCTAAGTCAGATATGCAGAATCAAATCTAGATAATTGTTTTGGTTTTGAAAATTTGATGTTTGATCAGACTATTCAGCTTTAATTACATTGGCGAAGAGACCGGTGTCTTTAATATTTCCCCATCGGGAAATTAATTACTGCCAGGTCCTGATACTGGCAAGTGATAAATAGCAATTACCGGTTAGTTAGCCTTTACTAAAGCGGGAGAAAACTAAACTAGACTCATTCGCATTCTTACCCCTGCGCAGTGGACCATTGCCGCCTTTGTCTGGAAGTGAAAATATGCTCATGTCCGTGATGGAAAACCATGTTTTTTACCAACTTTTTAAAATGCTGATTTGCTGTATTAACTATTATTATGACACACACATATATATATAACTCCCCACACACCCCATTTGCATCTATTCCGTTGCTGTATGAGTTATTGAACACTGGTGCTGGTACAACAGAGTTTGCAACTGTTCGCCACGTAAAAGCCCAGTACACACCTCCCGTATAAAACCTAAAACTGAGTTTTAAGTCGCGAATCGGAAGGCTCTGGTGTGATAGGGGGTTACACACCTAAAGACTGAAACGGACTAAAACTCAAACTTTGTCGCGAAACGGGAGGTGTGTACCGGGTTTTATAAGATTCGAAAAATGAATCGGGCAGTTTTAGTCGGGAAACGAGACGGGTCGAGTTGTTACTGGTACCGTCAGGCAGTCAGTTTTAGCGCATGAATCGTATACGGGAGGTGTGTACCAGGCTTTAACCTTACAACAGGACCCCTTACCCTTATTGCCCGGCCCCTCACTAGACTGTGGCCCCCCGTTGAGGTGTTGGTTGGCACCCTACATGTACACCAAACTACCCCTGTTCTATTGACCCTGGTGCCACTCAACAGGTGAAGTTCACATTGCAGTCTCTTGTTAGAAGAGGAAGCACTTTGCCTACGTGTACTCATGTTGGATATGCAGTCAATAATCTTTTTTTTTTAAATATATTAAATATATCGTCAATGAAATGTATATAATCTTCAGAATATAAACTTGTGTATTCCTGTGATGTTAAGGATATTATCAATGATTTATATGTCAAAGATGACGCTTACTTCTAGGGCTTCGCTGTGTAATCCAGAAATGCTGTGCACTGGGTTCCAAGTATGATCTTTATGTAACACATTTCAGCCGGATCAGTGTGTAGGATACAGGATAGTGTAGCTGATCTCTGTTGGCTTTCAGCTGGGTCAGTGCGTAGGATAGTGTAGCTGATCTCTTTTGACCTTCAGCTGGATCAGTGTGTAGGATAGTGTAGCTGATCTATGTTGGCTTTCAGTTGGATCAGTGTGTAGGATACAGGATAGTGTAGCTGATCTATGTTGGCTTTTAGTTGGATCAGCGTGTAGGATACATGATAGTGTAGCTGATCTCTGATGGCTTTTAGCTGGATCAGTGTGTAGGATAGTGTAGTTGATCTATGTTGGCTTTCAGCTGGATCAGTGTGTAGGATACAGGATAGTGTAGCTGATCTCTGTTGGCTTTCAGCTGGATCAGTGTAGGATAGTGTAGCTGATTGTTAGCTTTCAGCTGGATCAGTATGTAGGATACAGGATCGTGTAGCTGATCTATGTTAGCTTTCAGATGGATCAGTGTTTAGGATACAGGATAGCTGATCTATGTTGGCTTTCAGATGGATCACTATGTAGGATAGTGTAGCTGATCTTTTTTTGTGTGTGATGAATTTATTTACCCTGCTCATAATGGTTAAGTGTGTTAATACTTGTTTTCACCGCTGGGCAGCACTAGTCCATAGCTGATCTATGTTGACTTTCAGCTAGATCAGTGGGTAGGATAATATAGCTGATCTCTGTTAGCCTTAAGCTGGATCAGTGTGTAGGATAATATAGCTGATCTCTGTTAGCCTTAAGCTGGATCAGTGTGTAGGATACAGGATAGTGTAGCTGATCTATGTTGACTTTCAGCTGGATCAGTGTGTAGGATAGTGTAGCTGAACTATGTTGGCTTTCAGCTGGATTAGCATGTAAGATACAGGATAGTGTAGCTGAGCTATGTTGGCTTTTATCTGGATCAGTGTGTAGGATAGTGTAGTTAATCTATGTTGGCTTTCAGTTGGATCAGCGTGTAGGATACAGGATAGTGTATTTGATCTATGTTGGCTTTCAGTTGAATCAGTGTGTAGGATAGTGTAGCTGATCTATGTTGGCATTCAGCTGGATCAGTGTGTAGGATAGTGTAGCTGATCTATGTTGGCTTTCAGTTGAATCAGTGTGTAGGATAGTGTAGCTGAGCTATGTTGGCATTCAGCTGGATCAGTGTGTAGGATAGTGTAGCTGAGCTATGTTGGCTTTCAGCTGGATCAGCATGTAGGATAGTGTAGCTGAGCTATCTTGGCTTTCAGCTGGATCAGCGTGTAGGATAGTGTAGCTGAGCTATGTTGGCTTTCAGCTGGATCAGCGTGTAGGATACAGGATAGTGTAGCTGATCTATGTTGGCCTTCAGCTGGATCAACGTGTAGGATACAGGTTAGTGTAGCTGATCTGTTAGCTCTCAGCTGGATCAGTGTGTAGGATGATCGAAGTTATCAAATACATTGATTGCTTTCTTACCAGTAGTACGTCTTTATATTTTGAGAATAACGCTTGATATATAGATAGAGATGCATAGTTCTATAGCTCTTTCTGATCTTTAGTTGCGTAAACCTCGGTTGTACTAGTTTGCTTGGGTAGTTGCTAGTTTGGGTAGTACCAGTTTGTTTGGGTAGTAGCCTAGCCTCTCCCTCTACCTCTTTCCTGTACTATCAATAATTGAGTAGCCAGATTTGGCTTAGGCAGCAAACGTAAAAGATAGACTAGACGTAATAAAGCACTAAACTAGAATAGAATGTATTAAACGCTACCATTGTCTCGTCAGCATGACATAGTCTACAACTGTAATTGCGCTACTATCTGCCTCATGTAACACTTGAAAAAACATTATTACCATTAGAATATCATCTGAACTATGGACAGCCACAGAAAACATGGTGTGAAGAGATGTCAGTTGTCAGAATAGTTAGCGTTCATAGATGTGTGGAAAATCAAGTTGGAGAGAATAGTTATAAACACTGAATAGTAGTTTAAATAAGGAACAACCCCAATAACACGCAACAGTCAATGGTCGATTCTTTGGTTTCTCGTTATCAATCAGACGTGCCACATGTACTGCACAACTAGGATTGTTGAGAACCAATAGACAACCACAACAACATTGCAAGCAGACTCATTTCCATGTGTTACTAAGTAACCGACACCTTTAAAACACAAATTAATGTAGGCAACTGGTTTAAGCCTAAAGGGGCTGTCACATTAGGGTTTTTTGCGGGAGCGTATGGCGGTGTAGGCGCGTTACGTCGGCATACGCCGTATACGCTACTCATACGCTACTCATACGCTACTCATACGCTACTCATACGCCGCCAGATGCCGGCTTATGTGAAGCGTATGAGGCATACGCCGCCATACGCTTTCATAAATCCGTCCGTCCAAATCTTTTTGTGCATGCTCAAAAAAACTCGACCTATGAGGGCGTATGGCCCATACTGTCAAAAAATGTCACAGCACGCTCCCATACGCTCCCATACGCTCCTCATACGCTCCTCATACGCTCCTCGTAGGTTCCACATACGCTCAAAACCACCCGAAAGGTCACCAAATGTCATCATAGGCCGGCACGCGCAGGACCTACGTAGGTTTTCAATACGCTCCCGCCATACGCCGTAATGTGACAGGGCCTTAAATAACCAAAATCCTGCATTTTCTAGTAATTATGGAGCCATCCAAAAAAACTGCCTTTTCTGTTCATTTTGTATTCCAAAGCCTCATTTTCTGACCATTTCCTGACACACCAACAACATGTATGTTCTGGTCATCTGCTAACCCACCCAAAGCCTGGGTTCATTCTGGTTATTTCCAAGCTCACCAGAAGTGTATGTCTTCAGGTCATTTCCTATCCATTCAGAAGCCTACATCTTCTGGTCATTTCCTATCCATTCAGAAGTGTATGTCTTCTGGACATTTCCTATCCATTCAGAAGCCTATGTCTTCTGGTCATTTCCTATCCATTCAGAAGTGTACGTCTTCTGGACATTCCCTATCCATTCAGAAGCCTATGTTTTCTGGTCATTTCCTATCCATTCAGAAGTGTACGTCTTCTGGTCATTTCCTATCCATTCAGAAGTCTACATCTTCTGGTCCTTTCCTATCCATTCAGAAGTGTACGTCTTCTGGACATTTCCTATCCATTCAGAAGTGTATGTCTTCTGGTCATTTCCTATCCATTGAGAAGTTTATGTCTTCTGGTCATTTCCTATCCATTCAGAAGTCTACATCTTCTGGTCATTTACTATCCATTCAGAAGCCCATGTGCTTGACAATGTCCTAGCCTGATTAAATCTGTTCCCACATTCTTCTAGAAAATGATATTGAAACTAGTTAGTACCTGTAAGACATGCTATTCTCTCCATGTTTGTCCCTCTAGACTAGGAGTCTACTCATAGACAAGGTAAAGACGCAATCACCCAACTTCACAAATGCATGAAATTATTTGTCCGCTCCACCGCAAAGATACATGCATAATATATATTAATACCAAAAGAAATGAGCAAATCTGATACCTGGCGACTTGCTAAGACAAAACCACATGCTCGGTTACAACTGCAATGCAAAGCACAAACGACAAGGTCCCTGGACAGAGCGTTCCAAACCAAAAGCATGCAACATGTCCAAAAATCTAAAATTACCAAGAGCTATTGATAACTTTAGGTTTGATCGAGAAATTCATGATCAACAACAATGAGGTAATACGCATGTCTAACACCAATTCACTGGTTACCTACCATTCCAGTGATAACCTAATACAATTGCTTTAATTTGATGGTAACTCAGGTGTGAATTTGATGAGCTACTTTTGCTCTCTCTTCGCCAATGGAGAACTTTTCGATCTAAGAGTTTGTCCAAAATGTAAAACCGTTTCTAATCCTCTCTTTTTTTTTTTGCAATTAAAGAAATAACACCAAAGTGCACAATAACCCTTCCCCTCATTGAAACCGCATCATGGAATTGTCAAATGCCTAGTGAAATGCGAATATGTTGTCAACACTTGTGAATAATCAACGCCACCAAATAGAATGAGTATATATATGCAAGTGAAACTACCCGCATGAAGTTATTCTGGCAGTTGCAGATTTGCTGGCCCGGATTTGAGCAGATTGCCACTTTACTAGGAGACCACGAAGAATAAGCATTCTGATATCCTCAGTCCTCAGCTATCTAAATACTTGACACTTTCTCTCGATTACTCAACACCCAAACCAAACTGCTGAATTGTTCTCATGAATGCTGCTGACTTGTTGCAGAATGGTCGCTGCTCCTGTAGATACAAGCCTGACATTCTTTGTTCATGGAATGATATCAACTATCAGCTGTGTAGTGCTGAATCTTCCATTTTTATGTTCACCTCTTCACTCCACAAACCGAATCCTGACCACATTCACAAACTCAGGCCTTGTTCTTAAAATGTCGGTTTTCTCAAACACTGCAAATGATTGCATGGCACCCCGGTTGTATGAAAAGGCAATAGATATGAATTAGGATGGTCAGTTCTGCACCTTGACAAGCACTCCAGTATTATGTGTGTACCCTGTAGCATTTAGGTGGATAGAAAATGTCAATGATATATACCGTGTTCGGTTCTGTACTGAATTGTTTTTTGCACATGGAGATGTATGAGGTGTATTATTTGAGTTAGAATACTGAGTTCGGGTAAGTCAGCCATCTAAGCCCAAATATAAACACTACAATACCCACCAAGCTAAACAACACTGTTAGTGTTAGGTCTGTACCTCCCATCACTTTGCCTACTGACTTAACAGATGCTCCCTTATATAAAGAAATGATCAAATCAGCTGTTGGGGCGCATTTATTTGGAGTACAGTATTGTTTTTTCGAGCCTAAGAATCCTGTGGGATAACTGTTGTCTTTACTGAATTCCTGTTATGTTTAATGGTTCTTGTCTTTATTGTAGCAACTATAGATACATGCATACCTTAGCATATTGCACATGTGCAGCAGTAATTAAGTGAGGGGTTCGTTGGCGGTGATGCGGATTCCGAGGGACACCAGTTTGCCAGGGACAC
Source organism: Branchipolynoe longqiensis (assembly GCA_030323885.1). Classification (NCBI taxonomy): domain Eukaryota; kingdom Metazoa; phylum Annelida; class Polychaeta; order Phyllodocida; family Polynoidae; genus Branchipolynoe; species Branchipolynoe longqiensis. The sequence goes on from CM059198.1 coordinate 76,441,520, forward strand.
TTCCATTCAAATGCATTGTTAACTGCCGTGAGCAAATCTTCATACAGAAGAAGTCAAATATCTCCCAAATTACACCATCTAGAAACAAATCGTTTGGTACACATATAGAAAACATCTTTACCATAAAGACTATATTAAATTTATAAGGTTAGGGTTCTTGAATTCTATTATTTTTGAATAAAACTAACGTTTTGCACTGCGCGTAGCGTCAAACTCAAGGCATTGTCAATGGCCGTAAGCAATCTTCATACAGAAAATACACAAGAAGTCAAATATCTCTTAAATTACATCATCTAGAAACAAATCGTTTGGTACACATATAGAAAACATCTTTACCAAAAACATTATATTAAATTTATAAGGTTAGTGATGATGCTGTTCGATTTTGACGCATGTGCAGAAGCGATGTGTCCCTCGCAAACTGGTGTCCCTCGGAATCCGCAACAGCGGTCTTGAAATCCATTGGATTTCAACGGTTCTAATTTAGGGCCGCCAAAAGTCAAAGCCTCAGATTGTAGCAACTATACAATGTCAGTACTGATTGACAGTGTTCGATTGATTCAATAATGGGGAAAGCCAGTACTGACTAATACTAACTGTACTTTGCATTGGAACAGTCCATTTTTGCAGCACCTTAAGGACGAACAAAGGTTACAGAAAGATTTACACCGAGTTAAAAAGCGTCATTCACACACAAATGATTGGCACTGGTGTTTTCTAGATGTTTTGGAATTGAGACCATTAATTTCTTGAGTTGTAAGCGACATGGAGTGTGTGCCTCCTACGCATTAAACAAATAGCGTAAACCTGGTGTTTTTTTCGTTCTATTTTTAGATGTCTTCTGTGAATTCTTTTTGTTATTTCACTTATACCATATCAGAGAGATCAGGTGGTTTGAAGAGAACGTGTATTAAGACATGCATGGTGTAATTAGTTCATTAATCAATGAATTAATTAAGCATGGATCATTATTTAGTCTGTAATACCAAAGACAAAGAGTATGCTTTTAGTAAGAAGCGACACTCGCTGGTGAGCGTAAATGTATGGTGGGAAGGTGGCTTCGTTTTCCAACTACGGGTCCATAACCCCCTACCCGAAATCCGTGGGGCCAGTTGTGAGTTCAGTTTTGTTCGGATATCAGAATAGAGGTATTACCAAACATGAACAGGCCTACTGAACTAAAAATGTATGAATAGGCCTACTCACACTCATCATCATCATCATCATCGTCATGCTGTTGGTCGCAATGTGACAAAGACTGCTTTCATTACTTGACTGCCGCTCTCCATTTAGCTCTCTGCTGTGAGAGTGATGTCCATTATTCGGTCTTAATGTCTCTCAGCTTCTCGTTTCTCTTGATGGTATCCTTGAACTGGAGACGAGGGTGCCCTCTCTTTCTGTAACCAGAAGACAGTTGAGAATAGAGGATCTGCTTTGGTAGCCTGTCTGATGACATCCTCATGAGGTGTCCAGTCCACCGGAGGTTCTTTTTGGTCAGAAGATCTTCCATAGAGGGCAGCCCTGTCCGTTTGAGTATTACATTTCATGAAAGCTGCCTGAAAAAGTGTTGAAGTGCTGCTGGCTTTTGCAAGTTACCAGCGGCACTCTCTCGGGGAGCAAATAGAGGTTTCACACCGGCAAGAACATGTCAAGACAGGCGCAAAACTATTTGTCCCTGCAGTGGCTGGTCGGGAGATGTTGGGAGTTCCATACATCAACCGCCCTTAATGCTGCCACAGTGACATGGTTTTCTGTTTAGGGTTTGCTCCCTTAGCCTTCGGTTCTGTCAAGAACCTGTACCACAAGGCAGTGGTTTACAACTACTCACACTAAGTGAGATAAATAAAGACTACAAATACTATTACAGTTTATTTATACAGAAACAGGCTGATCAATTAAATAATGGGATAATTATATACCCTAGGCAGGACTACTCTAGTAGCGCCCCCCCCCCATACATTTATTTCCAATAAAGCCGTACAGCTTCAAACAAATTGTAATCAACACATTAATACTTCTCCTGAGAAACACGAACATTCACACTAAGGCCAAACAAACAAAGAATTGGTGATCGTCCTTTTGAAATATAAATCGTGGTCGGACGGGTGGTTTTTGGTTTTGTTTTTCATTTCTGATGTAGACGTAATATGTAACCAGACGCTATGACCGAATGAATTGAGCATCCGCCTCCCGTTCTGGTAGGTCGTGGGGTTTGAACTCTTGGTTTCGAACCATAGCCAAAAATTGATACAAAAGTTGGATTGCTGCTAGCCCGACGTATTTTTAACAGTAAAAAAAAAGAACATTTAAAATCAGAGGCGGGAGATTTTTAAGGCACGGGCGGGGACGATCAACAATCTTTTCTTTTTTGACAAACTTGTGTATGTGTGAAACCAGCATTATAATCTGATCCCACCCCCATTTTGTTCAATAATCACATAAGGTTGGCCCTGAGCGAGAACCAATTAAATGTCACGTCCAGTCACTAGGGGGAAAGCGGCGCTAGCCGTCAAGACGAAGATCTCACATATGGCGAGAGCCATGAATGTCACTTTCATGTGGTTTATTAAACTTTTATTTCACCTTTATTTATCCAAAGAGAATATGGTGTACATTGCAAGAGCTATTTTCACTGTCCAGACTTGGCCGTTATTATCCATAAGTCCCATCTGTACATAAGCATATTCAGCGCTAAACGGAGCGACCCAACTAGCCACGGTGTGACCCAACCAGCCACGTTTGAACTCGTTTCAGCTCGTTTAAACTTGTTTCCGGTACAAAGGCTAGGGGACCAGGTTGGAGACTGAGTGATAATAGATGAAAACTCCTGTGCCTCTGCCTGAGCAAATGAATGCCAGGGGACCAGGCTAGACCTCCACAGAGCTAGAATTTCAAATCGAACACCAGGAGTGGAGTAACAAAATACACGCGCAATCATAAAATACTTTGCTGTAGTTATATCGGGGGGGGGGGGAATAAATGGATTAAAGTGTTTGAACTATATTTGAAATTTATCTACATCAATTTCTGTTTAAATTACACAATATCAGTAATTACTGAATGGGAAACTATTCCTGCAAGGGTATGCTCGATATGACCCAGTGGTCAGCCGTTTTTGCTTCTTTCGTCGCTGTGGACCCTTCTCCATCTGTAACCGAAACGTCATTTCGTGCACAAAATGCATCCAGCTGAAAATTTTTGTTTATAGGATTATGAAAAGGGGGAAAAAAAGAATGTGGTAGCGTTGTAATGCCTGCTGTGGTGCCACAAGGTGGCAGTACGGAGAACTAACTGCCACTGGGAGGTCAATTTTACAGATTGGTTACAGTTTTGTCATCCATTTTGTTCCATATTCCTTTTCACAAAGTGATTTGCCTGCTATCGTGTTGTCTAGCAACCTGCATTTTTTTCCCCTGCATCCTCATTCCCCAGGGGTGTGACATGTCGTGACTCGCATATAAAGTGAAATTCCCACTATGATATATTGAATTGAATATCATGAGACATGATGTCAAACCCACATTTGTCCTGTGATATCACATTTTCTTATTCCTTTCGTCATAATATTATTCGACTTTATTACCATTATTGTGATGTTTTCACACTTCCATTAAATACATGGATGGACAATTGATTAATGAGAATAATCTGCTCTTTTCTTTCTATAAGAATTGTATGTAAAGAGTCTAGAATCTTTGTGGTAGCGATAGTATGTGAGTATGAAGCTAATTGCTTTTGAAAATTGTCCTAATTGGCCGAAATAGTTTCATTGTCATATATTGTGTCAATCAGGATGTGTCAAACAGAAAGAACTCGTATACATATATGTCCACATGTGCGTTAGCACGTGCAACCTTCGTGGTAGCTGTGATTTTGAATAACACTGTGGCGTGATCATCATACTCATATATGTACAACTTATTGCAATGAGTTGCTTTTATTTGACATTTTCTCTCCTTTCTTACAGACCCAGTTGGAGGGTATAATCGCTCCGAAGAAGTAAACCAATAATAAACGAGATTAATACGAAGCATTCAATCTGCACATCACAAAAGCAGTCCTATAAAACTGTGAAGGGTATGGTAAGACGTTGACTAAAAAATAACATTTTCTGTGATATGCTTTATTTCCACTTGAATGATAATTAACTTTCCTTGGATGCTTAAATAGCCATGGTAAGATCTTCCTGCTTGTTCTGCTGTCTCCATTTATATAATTCTGCTGATATATGTTGACGAATACCATATCTACAAATAAACTTCCATTCTGCTATCACCAAACGCTATCTTACACGAAGCAAGGAAATGGTTAATTTGTTACTCGCAAAATGTAATGTCATAGCTATCCTAACAATTAGAATTCCTGTTAAATGTTAAATCATGGTTTTTTTTGTAGCCAAAATTTAGGGATTGTCTGCTGTATCATCTTGTTCGTGTAAAATCCTGTAAGTGTTATATTTTAGTCTATGTATATATATTTAACTAAATAAAAATACAAATTTGCACAACCCATCTTGAAGTTATCCATACCTTATTGAATATCATGATGTTTATTGCCGGTGTTGCCTAGAACTAATATTTAACTCGACATGTGAACCACCGGGCGCGGTGCCCGAATCGGCAGAGTGCGGGCCTCGTGAGCTGGAAATCGGGAGTTCGGTTCCCGCTCGAGTCAAACCAATGACTTACAAAATTGATACTTGTCGTTTCCTATCCTGGCGCTCGGAATTAATAGGATAGGAAGAGGTCTAATTGGCTCACTGTCAGGATAATATATATATAGTGGGATATCGGGTCATTGTGCCGGCATCCAGATTTCCCAGTGACCATGGATATGGTGATTGCACCAGGGAGCCTAGGTAGTGTAGTGGTTAACATACTAGCCCCGGAGTGGTAAAAAGTGTGTATTAGAATCGTGTTTGTGGCGCAATAGTTCCAATTTTCACCAATCCCCTGACACTACCGATATTGGCAGCGCCCTCGTCAGAATATAGGAATTAACTTAGTATGTAAATGGGAGTATTGAACCTACTCAAAGCCTATAATTCCTATGAACTATCATAAATAATAAGTCAATATAGTTCACAAGGTCTTTGACTATAGACCTTTCTAGATCTACATGCAGAAAGTGATCAATGCCCTGACAGGAACCGTGTGGAACTAAGATTTGTGTCCACAACGGGAACCTAGCCATGTTTCTGCGCGAAGCGATAACTCCAGTTCTCCTCACCAGACGTCGCCAGAGAGCTTCCGCTCACCACATTGAAGTGGCGCCTCAGTAGCCTGGTCCACTGGCCTTTGTTTCAACAGAGGTCACCACTGTGGTCGTTTCAAAGGCCAGGCACAGATGTGCCTGAGTTTTCTACTATTATCACTCACTTTGTTTTTGCACCAATCAAACCCATGTCATTAACAAAATGGACATTTAAGTGCCTTCCTTAGGCACTGGATGCACAGATAAAATCATTTAAAATGAAAAATATATTACTTGGGTATGGTGAAAGTAGCCTATGACGATGTCAATGAATTATTATAAATTCTGATTTCATTCAGAATATATTGTGAAAGTGCTATTTAATTGTACAATTTGATTTCTTCTTGAAACAAATTCACTCCCCTTCATATACAGTGTCATGTTGTATTACAAATCGTATACATTATTTAAACAATAGAATATACACTCTAACATGTGGAGATTTTCTTTTCTTAATGATGTTGGGTGACATTGTATGAAATGAGTTATGTCAGTTTTAGCAAATTTATATTAATGAGTGATATTAGGAGTCTTTCTCATAGTGACTTCTGTTATTACTCCCACACCACTGCCTTCAGGACAGGTTCCTAAACAACCCATTAGAAAAAGTGTTGGAAAGCCGGGTTGATATATCCAGATCATTTTGCAATCTAATATGATAAATAAATTACAGAGATTGATAATTATAAATGCTCATCTATCATAGCCCTTAATTTCAAAATCTGTATGTGTAGTGGTGATAGATAGTCCTAAAAACGTTGCTTCGGCAATTTGCCACTAGGCACCGCTAGCGACCTCTGTTTAGGACCCATCTGGATGCACACAGACGGCACCTAGCGGCTAAGATATGTACTGGAACCGGACGAGAGCTTCAGTCGCTCCTGCTGGGTGGCGACTCGGTCGCTCCTGCCAGGTGGCGCCTCAGAACCACATCTTGCACACTAGGTACAAGATTCACCCCGTACTGCTGCAGTAGGTACAAGTAACGTGTGAATCTTTTATCTACTTGCACACCAGTGCCTCACTCAGTTGTTGACTCCTTCGTCTTCAGGATTACGTCCAGTTTTCTTTGCGCTCACTCACCTGATCCTAAACTCTTTTTTGAAGAAACTTATTTTAAATGGCTTGCTTCTGCAGTAACAGTTTATATTAAATTGCCTCAGTGATCCCTTCTATGTGGTGACAAAATATTTATTAAATGCACCGAATTTGGTTTGAAAATTTGATGTTTTCATTGGACTATGCAGCTTTAACTTCGTCGAGACTATTTCGGTCTGTGTCTGTAACACGACCCGGACGACTCAGGTCACCCGAGTTGCTAGAATTTTAAATTGAACACCGCAAGTGGAGTTGACAAAAACATGTGCCATGTGCAAAACGACCCGACCCCAGTAACCCACCTCTTGGCTGGGGTTGGCTAGGAATGATGACATCACATTTGTGCTGGTACCATCCTGCAGGATAACAGCAACCAGTACCAGTCATACATGGTTTTATTTTGGGTAATAACACAGATTAATGAAATGGAAATATAACTGAACTATCCAATCAAAAAAAACTTTAAATCCTATTTTGCTGTAGTTTTATCGGTTATTAATAAACAAAAACAGTTTTGGATTAAGCCATTGGATTTTTGTCACCTCGAGCACGGAGAAGCGTATTCTATTATTCGACCCGAGTCTGTAGGATGTGCGCATGCACCAAAAAGTGGCTCGGGTGACCCGAGTTGATTAATCGATTACGCCCTCTGAGACCTGGGCCGCGTTCAGGCTCCGTCTCGGAGGCGCCTCGGAGGCGCCCGTGACGTCAGGCTAGTCTGAACAACAATAGCAGTTGGTCGCCTCGAAAATGGCCGCCCCCATAGGCGGCGGCCATTTGCAATCGAAATGCTGCGCTCTGATTGGATGAAACCACTGCATGCGGCGGCCATTTTCGAGGCGCTTTTTGTCTCCAACCTGAAAAGGGAGGCGTCTCCGAGACGTCTCCGAGACGCACCCTGAACGGAAATAGGCCAAAAAGCATCGCCGAGACGTCGCCGAGGCGCCTCCGAGACGGACCCTGAACGCGGCCCAGCTGTGTTCTGCAATTCAGAACACACACATTTATCCACATGGACACACACATGCCCCAGAGAGGGGCAGCACCCCGTCATCAAACATCACCACTGCAGTAAGACGTATGAATAAGCCTACTCACACTAAGTGGGAAAAATAAAGACACACTAAGTGGGACAAATGAATAGTATTTGTACATTGTGGCTACGGCACACAGGACGAGGAGGCATGAGTGGGATAACATGTCTTTATTCCGGGCGGCCCCCGGGGGCATTACATGAATGGTTTACTGTGTTGCGGCCGTCTGAGAGCTGCAAGGAATCAGGGTCATGTGATGATCAGAGTGGGGGATGAGAATGGCATGAATGAGGTGGGACAGATGATCAAGGCGAGGCGAGGTGAGATGTCAACCAGCGGGTAACAGTAGTTGAGTAAAGTAATATATTATATAGTAACAGTTGATGGTTAATTAATTAATAAATGGTTAATTACATAAATGGTCCTGACCATTGGTTAATTGATGATTATTGTTATTGTTTATATTTCTTCGCGGTGCGGGTGGGTGGGTAACATTTAGTAGTGGTCAGTCCGGATGGGTGAAGTGGAGTGACCAGTGTAGAGGCGTGAGTAGTGGTTATGAGCAGGGTAGGCTGTGATTGGCCGGAGGAGCCATGAGTGAGTTGGGGGGAGAAGGAGTGGGAATGGAGGGCCGGTAGGAGCGGGCGGCAGTGTGTGTGTGTCCCCCCCTCCCCCGGTGATGGTGGGGGAGTGGGGGGGTTCTGCCTCACAGCCCCGCAATGACCCCGAATGAGCACTCGCTCATTCTCCACTATTTATATGCTGCATAAAAAAAAAACCTTCATTGCTATTAGTACAGTTATCAGAGCACTTCGGCTATGGGATTGCTGACATCTACAGGTATAATAAAATATGCTTCACATTTGATAAGACGTTCACGTCGCGCCATGGTGTAGTGGTTAGGACATTGTACTTTGAATCCAGAAGCCCGAGTTCGAATCTCAGTGGTGCCTCTAATATAAGCAACGTTGAAGCTAACTGTCTGCTTTGTGCTTTTTGTAACTTTTATTTTAATAACGATATGGCAAGATGCTGGACATCATAGGCCTCAGTCATGACAGGACTGATTAAATTGACTTAAAGCTGTATAGTCCGATGAAATCATCAAATTGTCAAAACCAAAACAATGATCTAAATTTGATTCTACATATCTAACTTAGATATTAAGCATTTGTCGACACACAGAAGGGAATAGTGAGGCAATTGAATAGATCATGTTACTGCAGAATGCTACGGTGTCAGAGTTTTGGCAAGCCTGCCAAAATTAATTTTGCATGGTTGCATTTCAAATATCTCAAAAGTTAGCCACTTAAAATAAGTTACTTCAAGCTAAAGTAAGGTTCATCACCCTAATGTATTTATCTCAGACAATTTTTTTAACTCAAAAGCATCGGACTATGCAACTTTAATATTCCTTCTATTCAGCAACATGTTTAATAACTGTCCCAGTATATGTGGGAACCGATCTTGGTGTCTTGGTTAAAAGAAAATCGATGCTTTCACCAGCCTATGGCACTATAAACTCCATGAGTGCGCACTGTCACAAGTCGGTACCCGTCCTGATATGACCTTAGATGTTGCTAGGACGTAAAACAACAACAAACAAACAAACAACAAACCTATAGTGCCCATTTCACACACACACACCCGGTATGGCTTTAGACGTGTCGGGGTACAATCCATCCTTATAGCAACAAGTATGCAACTTTGCTATATTTAACCATCGCTTTTACACAGACTGTAAAAGCTTGTTTTACAAGCAATTATAATTGTTGTAAATGAACAAACTAAAAAAAAACACCTCGCAATCATAAAAATTGTGGCAAAGGAAAACAGAATCCTAGGTAAAGTTGAATGGTGACATTTTTGTTTGTTTTACGAGGTGGTACTAGCCAGCCTACTTTATCATCACGGGGTAGCATGACAGGTCTCAATCCCCAACTTCCAGCTATGCCTAATGTTTGTTGAAGCTTTACGTCCTAGGAACGCCATAGTCATATCAAGACGGATATCAACTTGTGACAGTGCGTAGGCCTACTTATGACAATCATCTAGTGCAGCCCCACTAGGAAATCCAAGATGCCCACACATGGACATGGGCCCCGTTCACGGTACGCCTCCGAGTCGTCTTTTTGGCTTATTTGCGTTCAGGGTGCGCCTCCCTTTTCGGACAAGAGAAAAAAAACACCTAAAAAATGGTCGCTGGATTCAGGCAATCAGAGCTCTTCTTTTCCAATGCAAATGGCTGCGGCCATTCTTGAGGCAACCGACTGCTTTTGCCGTTCAGACTAACGTGACGTCAGCAATGTCTCCGAGACGCACCCGCGGAGCTGATAAAGTCATAATTCCACGATTATCGTCATACCAACCAAACCAGTCCATATCCTATCCGACAAATATCAAACCCAGGCCAAGTAGTGACATGCATATCATTTTAAAGTTGCATGGTCCGATAGCATTTGAATTTTTGTCTTATTCTTTAGATAAATATATAAAATTGATCGTTACGAGCTACTAATCATTAGTCCGGAGTGATTTTGATTAAAGATGATTAGTTTTGAAGTAATTCGAGCTGAAAGAACCAAAAATAATTTCGACAAGCTTGTCAATAGTCCTGTGGCTATGACCCAGATGGTCATCTCGTGGTGACCACGTGATGTGAGATGACCCTGCACAGTAGGCCTACTTGGTTGGGGGGTGGGGGTGGGGGAGGATAATGAGGTCACGAGATTGGCCTAGTTGGTTAATGGCCTCCCTGCATAATGGGTGTTTTAAAGTGAGTGTCTAAAGGGGTGAGCTTATAAATTCACAGGTTATTCTATATATGCTGTCCCAAATCATTAGCTAATACACCAGTATCTAAGTTGGATATATAGGATCAAATGTAAGTAGTTTTAATTTTGACAAAATTATATTTCATCGGACCATGCAACTTTAAACTCGTCAGTAGAACCGACAAACTCCCACTAGATCCGAGATATTCGCTTTATACTGGTGCATACTTTCACTTTGTAGGTGGAGGGGTGGGGGAGGGGACTTTCCTCGAATAGGAACAGCAAAATTCAACACCGTTTAACAAACTTATCAATCGTGTATTGCGCTTGCATTCAAACACTGTTTTGGATGCATGGATTTTCAAATATCTCCAAAAATTACGCTGAACTAAAGTAGATGGTTATTGTCAACTTAAGCCATTTAACTTATTTTTAAAAATCAACACAAGGCCAAATAAAAATAACAAAAATTTGGTCCTTTTGAAATACAAATCTGGGTCAGGTGGTTTAATTCCCCCCCCCCCCTCTCCACCCTGCTTCCTCCATTTCCCCCCTTCCTCTTCAGTGCCCTTTCTATTTCTCACCCCATCCACCCAACTCTCCTTTCCATCTCTCACTCCACCTGTCCCCTCCATTTAAGTTAAAAAATAAATAAAAAACATCAGGCATGGGCGGGGACGATCAACAAATAACAAAATATTTATTTGGCCTAACTATAAACACGTACCCATTTTGTTGTTGTAATCATAAGATATAAGACGCACAAATAATTCAACAAGACAGCCCAAAATTTACACATTAAACCATTTTATTATGTCTGTACAGTGCAGTATTCCTTTTACACACAGCTGAATGCTGGCGCCACCTGGTGCCGCCTCACCGACTGTTCCACTCAGACCGCTCCAACATCTCCGCCTCCACCTTCTCCACGATCGGCGTCAAATACTGCACGTCCTGGGAAGTCAAAACAAAACAGTCACCGTTAATATCAAATGGCGATGAGCAAATCGACTTTCGAAGTGTGCAGCATTCAAAGATAAGCTGGCGTAGTATTTCTCAGAGATTGGTAAATACAGTGTTTGGATTTTGTACAATCTGGTATGTATATGAGAGAATGAAGGAGGAAGGGGGGTGAAGGGGTAGGAAGGACTGGGGGGGAAGAGGGAAGAGGGGGAAAGAGGGGAAAGAGGGGAAAGGGGGGGGGGGGAGGGAGAGGGGAGAGGGTAAAGGGAGAGAGGAGGAATGAAAGGAGGGGAGAATGAGAAGGGGAGGATGAATGAGAGGAATAAGGAGGAGAAGGAAGGGGGAATGAGAAGGGAGGGAAAAGAAGGGGAGGGAGAATGAGAAGGGGAGGGAGAATGAGAAGGGGAGGTTGAATGAGAAGGGGAGGGAGAATGAGAAGGGGAGGGAGAATGAGAAGGGGAGGGAGAATGAGAAGGGGAGGGAGAATGAGAAGGGAGAAATGAGAATGGAGGAGGATGAAAGGGAGAAATAGAAGGGGAGAAGGGGAGGAGAATGGAAGGGGAGGAATGAAAGGGAGGAATAGAAGGAGAGAAGGAGGAATAGAAGGGAGGGAAGATGTTTGTTTTGTTTGTTGTTGTTTACGTCCTAGCAACATCTAGGGTATAGGAATGAGTGGGAGAGAGGTCACTGGGAGTGAGTGGGGAGAGGGAATTACTGGGAGTGGGAGTGGAACAAGATCAACTCTCAAGTTAACAATTATATTAAATTAAATTCTAGCTCTAAAATAAATTGTCTTTAAAGTAAGCCTGTCCCCCTTTAATGTCTGTAAAATGTTAAATCAGATGAAAATCTAATTGCTTACATCTTTGAAAATGGACAAATGCATGAATAAATATTTCAATGACCACTAATAGCCGATGTCTACTTTTTGTGCCGTTTTCTTCATTAGATTTAATTTAGAGTGAGCTCTGCTCAATGAGTCATTTTGTCAACTTAGTTTGTAGTTTCTCTAAATTAATTTTTCTGCTTGAACTCCCTACCATCGGAGGTCATGTGTGATCTGGCTGGGCAGTGGCAGGTCACTTCTATTCTGACCTAGGTGGAATAAATAAAGTGGGGGAAGGACCCCAACAATTTGCACCATCTACGGTGTGTTATTTGTTATTCCCCAGGAGGAGTAGAACCCAATCCACCCCAATAATTATATAAACATGGCGGAAACACAAAACCATCATGACCGAAAGCAGGTCTACAAGTATGCGTATACACACATCTTCCAGGCAGGTCCACTCATCGAGTGGCAGCACAGCCTTCTGGTTGGACAGGTTGAGCGCGCGGATGATGCGGAATGTGCGCTTGTCATACTCCGACTCAGGGAGGCGGCGCAGGGCTTCCACAACAGCAGGCGTCTCCTCCAGGCAGTCATCGCGCATCAGGCCTGAATGCAGGCACCAGTCAATGGATAAATAGGATTGTATATTTTGGTTTTACACCCTAGCATGTAAGATCATATGAAGATGGGTACCGACTTGTGACAGCGCACACTCATGGTGACTTTTACAGTGCTGCCCTACAGGGCGAACAGGCCATCAGCACCATGACCGATAATGTGATAACCCACTGACTCACATTATCGTGATACTGAGCAAACCAGCTATTGCCGTATCCTAGTAATGCAGAACGCCATGCTAGTTAGCGACAAGCATCGGTTTTTGTAAATCATCGGTTTGACTCGGCAGGGATTCGAACTCACGACCTTCCACACGGGAAGCAAGTGCTCTACTGATTCGGCTACTACCGTGTACAGTATGAATGGATGGATGGATGGATGGATGGATGAATGAATGAATGGATGAATGAATGAATGAATGAATGAATGCTTCGTAAATAGCAACGACACACACATGAACAATCATAAAAAAATAATATGTGAATAATGTGATATCAATACACTGAAAGCTGTGCTAATACAACATGGAATGTTGGTGCCCGCAGTCTCTCCAGCATTGTATTTTATATGTTCTTAATTATCTGTGTGCATACAAAAATAAAATGAATCAATCAGGCCAATGCCTAAGGGCCTTACCGATTTCCCGGAAGTAAGATCGGTTGTAGCACCATTTCTTGAGCGCCAGTTGCCAGGCAGGACCTGAAAATACAAATTAAGTTACTAGACACTAGGCAAAGCATACCAATGGAGATATCACGATTAGGTGTTATATTCAACCACTTTCACAAACATGGAGCACTTCTATGTGTAGAATTAGGTACTCCAAATTGATTTGTTAAATGTCTGTTTGCATTTCACTTTTGTGATAATCAGATAGAATTTTATACACTGATTTCAGTGGTAGAAAAGTTACCTTGATGTGATAATCGCTTCAAAAGTTATGAGCATTTTAAAATATAATTTTGAGGGCTTTTCTCGTCCAAAAATGAAATTGCCCAAATTAGCAAATTCACAAAGCCATAGAACATGTCCAGATACTTGGAAACCAAAACTAAGGACATAATCAAGTTTCCTATATCATATAGATTGCATGAACATTTTTCCGGGAAGAAAAACAGAACCATAAAATTGGGAAGAAAAACAAGACCCTAAAATTGGGAAGAATGTAACTTCCCTGTACATATTTCTTCATAGACATAGACATAGTGCAGTTGTGTAATTAGGGGGTCATACTCATAGCATAAATTTTGTTTGTTTCCTGCAATACATTTTGTATTATTCTGACAATAGGCTAACCTCAACTATCCTTTCCTTCACATTATTAGTATACATATGGTAGGTACGCGTGTAGTCGAGAGGGTCGCCACCATCGCAACCCATTCAAAATCGGGTGCATTTATGAAGTACTGGATTGGTACAAACCCACAACTTCCTTACTCCCCAAACATGTCCTGTCACTCTATCAGAGCATTCACTGAGGTGCTTCTGGTTTTGAATGTAGTTTTGAATGAGCTATATTTTGACCTGTTTTTAATTACAATTTTGATGTTTTTGACTACTGAAGAATCGACTTTAAAGTTTTCTATCTGCTAAAAAGAAGGTAAGACATCCTTTAAATTAATGTTTAAGGCCATAAACTGGGTTTACTCAACATTATTTCATAGTAGAACGGGTAACTCTGGTCAGCTGACTTCACCCGTGAATTTCCAGCAGACTTCCAAAAAAGTAGTGTGTGAGGGGTGGGGTGGGGAGCGAATTTGAAGCCTCTGCCTCACGCGACGTGGGCTTTCACGCCTCGTGACACTCACCACCTAAACCCGTCACCATTGCCATACACGCGACGTGGGCTTTCACGCCTCGCGACACTCACCACCTAAACCCGTCACCATTGCCATACACGCGACGTGGGCTTTCACGCCTCGCGACACTCACCACCTAAACCCGTCACCATTGCCATACACGCGACGTGGGCTTTCACGCCTCGCGACACTCACCACCTAAACCCGTCACCATTGCCATACAAACACTATTTAAAATTGAAGGCCCATTTGGCAAGCTTAGATTCGTCATAACTTTGGTTCTATTGAAGATATTGAGATCATTTAAACTGTTCTGAGTTCTGGTTTAGTCTAGCTACCTTCATTTTTGTTAATGTATCGTACCTACATAATAACATATGGACAAGAGTTGGCTACTCATTGAAAAAAAAGGGGAAATACACAATATTAATTTTTAACCCTCATGCAACACTTTGGCCCCATTTATAATGAAAAGACCCATATATACATTCTGAATGCTCTCAATGAGCTCTATCGATTTAGCATGGTTTCAATGCATTCAGAACAACTTTGATAAATGTCAAATCACCGACGTCCCTCCTTTGTACTTTAGGTAGGTATGCACCAAACCGTCAACCAGCGGCGGATATTTTCTTACCACAAAACTGATCCAGCAAATCCCACCTTGTTTGTGGAGGGGTGTAGAAAAACACTTCTATGGTCGGTTTGCATTGGTCAATCTTGGGTATTCCTAGTCTATTATGTAGTATGGTAATCCCTTTACAATGTGATTTAAATATATTTCAATTTGGTCAAGTTTTGCTATTCCAATAACAACTTCAAAAGTTTCACTCAATTTCAACCTGCAAATTCACACTTTTATAGCAATTAGAAACATTTAAAAAGTAGACTGTGGTGAGTAACCATTATTAATCTTATATACTGGTGAGTTTGGGGAAATTATGACAACTTCATCATGATTGGCACGATCAGTCATGCAACAGGTAGTATGCACTTGTGTTTATCACTTTCTGAGACTCATCTCAAAAAGTATGTGGTGGCTTATTGGTCTTATGACAATGCTACTGACTATGACGTATCATTCTTTGCCTTGGCAGCTGATCTCATATATGATGATCTTATGCTTAACTGTTATTTTGAGAATGACTCTTGATCGTGATTTGTTGATTTACCTTTCTGGAGTATGTTGTGAACAAACGGTCATTGAGTTTACTAATTAACCACAAATGTTATTTTCATGTCACTTATTTTGTTTCAAATGTGACTTTTATTGAATTGTATCAATATAACATGAATTAAACTAGATAAAAGATCCACCCAGTACTTGTAGTAGTACTAGTACACAGGTGAACGACAACGTAGCCTAAATATGGGTGAAAATAGCTTTAGTACGGAATATGAAGTAGAAACTGTGGTTCCATGATCAAATGGCTACATATATTAGCACAGATTTAGTGAAATGGGAGAGAATGCAAAAAGACAAGATGGCGACCAGAGAACGCCATGGATTTCACTTTTAAATTGCATTAAAGTATATGTTTTATTATATTTTCCAACTCAAAAGTAGCGGGTAAACATGAAGACATATACAAAGAATAAATGTTGCTTCTTAGATTGTGACATAACGATTCAATAAACGAGTTCAGCATCTTGGGCGCGCGGTGGTTGATGGGAAGTCATCGGGATAAACAAACCCACGTGCTTGACTCAGCCTGGCGGTATGCGCAGTGCATAGCGTATTTTATTCAAAATTAATAGAAATGCAGAACCCTAACCATATAAATTTAATATAATCTATTCGTTGAATATGTTTTCTATATATGTTCCAAGCGGTTTGTCTCTAGGTGGTGTGGTTTTGGAGATATTTCACTTTGTCTGTAAGAAGTTTGCTCACGGCCATTGACAATGCACTGAGTTTGCGGTACGCGCAGTACAAAACGTTTATTTTATTCAAAATTAGTAGAAATCCAGAACCCTGACCGTATCAATTTAAAATAATCTTCTTGGTAAAACATGTTTTCTATATGTGTACCAAGCGATTTGTTTCTAGGTGGTATGGTTTTAGAGATTTTTCACTTTTTCTGTAAGAAGATTGCTCACGGCCATAGGTGCAATGCAAAACGTGGCTTTGTTTATCCTGACAGCGACGACCGGAAGTCGGCCTCGCACATGCGCGCGGGCAATGCTGAACTCGCTTATTCATTAGCCCGATTTTTTTTACCGTTTTTATATAAGGCTGGTCTTCACCCGTGTACTACAAGTACCGGGTGAATGTTTTATCTAGAATTAAACTAGCTTCACTGAAAATGTCATCAAGATCTCTCAATTATTAAAGAAAGTACATGAATTTCACTCACAGAAATGTATTGTTTCAGGTCACTTAATTTTGTTTCAAATGTCATTTTATTGAATTATATCAATAGAACGTGCCTTAACTTAAGCCTTACCCTAGCTTCCGTCAAAATTTCATCTAGATATCTCAATTATTAAAGAAATTACATGCATTTTCCCATAAAAGTCACCAATTTCAGTCACAGAAATCTAGTGCTTTTTACCTTAATTTAATGGAAGAAAATAAGGACCAATTTCAGAGATGGAAAACACCATAACTTCCTTAATAGTCCACCTATTCTCATATTCTTGGTGTCATTTTAAAGGGCTTTTCAATTCAAGCTCTATCCAGTGGTGCATTTTGTTTTATTATTGAAGGAGCTTGAATTTTTTTGACACATACCTACTTTAGGTTACTATCATGACCGACGTTTATTCTATTGAATTTGCAGTAGTGGGCTACTAGTAGTAGTACTACTACTGACAATGTCACAATTAAGCACATCTAAATACTTACAATTGATTAAAAAAAGATGTACGCACCGATTATCACAATAACCCAATCCACTTATAATTTCAAGAAATATTACTTTCAACTTCAAGCCAAGAACTCACCTGCAGCTTTCCTCACCGCCGCCATTTTAGTCACCTTGTCCTCTAAAACAAAACAAAATCTTATTGACGTCATTAACCAAACTTCACTAGCAAGAGAAGTATAGCGTTTCGATTTCGGCTCACGGGTGGAGATTGTTAAGAGTACACTGCTCAATGTAAAACTAGTTGACTTTGATGCAGAAATATTGCAGTGTGATCGTGAAGCTTTGCTGGTTTTCAGCGTCACAGTAGCATACACTAGATATGAGTCAAATTACAGCTTATCAACGGTTTTGAACTTTTGTTTAGGATTTAGGACATTAAAATAAATGTATATCAATAAAAATATTTGTTCGGTTACCATTAGTAATAGATTAAAGAATAACGAACTATGCAGAAGAAAAAACCCATGCATCGTCTGCTCGAGATCCAAGATGGTAGCCTTCTGTTGTGGGCGGATTTGTTTTCTTTTTCAGTTCAGTAATTATTTACAAATCTGATTAGTTTCTGAGATATATCAACTTCATCAAAATGCCGAACGCAACAGTGACTATCCGGTAAGCTGTTGAGCTGGCAGATGTACCGTGTAACTATCCAATTGGATTTTACTGTCATTTAGAAGAACGATACAGTTATGAAGGCGATAATAGCAGTATTTATGAATCGTTATCATATGTTTAGTCTTTAGACTAACTGACTAATATGAATATAGGGTATGCACCGACGTCACGCTAAGCGGAAGTGCGGCCATTGTGGCGATAGTAACCACAATAATAACACACTGTCACACTGCAAACTCAATGGCTATGAGCAATCTTCATACAGAAAAAGTGAAATATCTATAAAACCAATCCATCTAGCATTCTAGAAGCAAATCGGTTGGTGGTACACATATAGGAAACATGTTTACCAATAAGATTATATTAAATTGATAATATTAAATCTGGATTTCTATTAATTCTGAATAAAACTAATGATTTGCACTGCGCGTACTCGCAAACTCAAGCCAGTCAAGGCATTGTCAATCAATGGTCGTGAGCAATCTTCACACAGAAAAAGTGAAATATCTCTAAAACTACACCACCTAAAAACAAATCGCTTGGTAGACATATAGAAAACATATTCAACGAATAGATTATATTAAATTTATAAGGTTAGGCTTCTGTATTTCTATTAATTTTGAATGAAATAAACGTTTTGTACTGCACATACTGGCAAACTCAAGGCATTCACGCCGCATTGTCAATGGTCGTGAGCAATCTTCATACAGAAAAAGTGAAATATCTCTAAAACCACACCACCTAGAAACAAATCCCTTGGTAATCATATAATAAACATATTAAACGAATAGATTATATTAAATTTATAAGGTTAGGGTTCCAGATTTCTATTAATTTTGAATGAAATAGACGTTTTCCACTGCGCGTACAGGCAAACTCTATGGGATGTTTACAAGTTGATATCACCACAATGGCCGCGCATCCGGTTCGTGACGTCACGTGAATACCCTATATATAGGGTATGCACTGACGTCACGCTAAACGGAAGTGTGGCCATTGTGGCGATAGTAACCACAATAATAAAGGCTGTCACACTGCAAACTCAATGGCTATGAGCAATCTTCCTCCAGAAAAGGTTAAATATCTCTAAAACCACAATACCTAGAAACAAACTGATTGGAATACACATAGAAAACATGTTTACCATAAAGATTATAATATGAATAAGCTATGCTTAGGACCGACCCCTGATATAACTATGCGCATGTATTTTTTTACTCCACTCGCGGTGTTCGATTTCGGGTGATCCGAGTCGGGGTCGTGATAATCGAATACGGCCGTCGTTTCCGCAGAATAAACTATGAATATTTCATTTGTGCATCCATGTTTATGCCAAATTGTTCTTTATTTCTCTTAATTTTGAATAAAATCAAAGTTTTGAACTGTGCATATCGGCAAATTCTATGGCAGCGGGCATTTGTTTTGATATATTATTAACCAATCGCTGACTCCGAATAGCGTCAATTGGGTCTATGGACCTAATGTCTTGACAACCTTGCTGCAGAGTAGCGCGGAGGAACAGGTACACTGGTCCCAGTGACGTCGTACCTTTGCGGCACCAATGCGGCGGCAGCGTTAATAACGGTTCGATTTTAGGGTTAATTTGATTAAATTTCACTTATTGCATATGTAAATCTGTCAAATATGATCGCATTGAATAGATTTCGCGGCATGTTTAGTTGACTTTATTAACCAATAGCTGTCGTCCACCCTGCTTGCTGTGGACCGAAGTTCAACGAGCGATTTCCGTTTCCGTTTGGTGGATTTGGATTTGTTATTCAGAGACACGAGTTTACAAATGGCGGCGCCCATAGGGGGCTATTTCCGTTTCCGTTTGCTGGATTTTGGTGATTTCATTTCCCACCTCTATGGGTAGGAGTATTGTTTATGTGTATATATCTACATGCGTTAGTCTTAAGCCTCCCCGTGGGTGGGTCGGTATTAAATTGATACGGTTAGGGTTATGGATTTCTATTAAATTTGAATAAAACTGGCATTTTGCACTGCGCGTACCGGCATACTCAATCGAGTCAATGCATTGTCAATGGCAGTGAGCAATCTTCAGACAGAAAAAGTAAAATATCTCTAAAACTACAACACCTAGAAACAAACTGATTGGAATACACATAGAAAACATGTTTACCAAGAAGATTATAATATGAATAAGCAATGCTTAGCCTAAGCCTTAGGACCGACCCACCGATATAACTACAGCAAAGTATTTCATGGTTTTTGTTTTACCTCACTCGCGGTGTTCGATTTGAAATTCTATCAACTCGGGTGACCCGAATACGGCCGTCGTTTCCGCGCAGTAAGCTATTAACATTTCATTTGTGCATCCATGTTTATGCCAAATTGTTCTTTATTTCTTTTAATTTTGAATAATATCAAAGTTTTGAACTGCGCATATCAGCAAATTCTATGGCAGCGGGCATTTGTTTTGATATATTATTAACCAATAGCTGTCGTCCACCCAGATTGCTGCGGACCGAAGTTCGACGAGCGATTTCCGTTTCCGTTTGCTGGATTTGGGTTTCTCGGTACGAGTTTACAAATGGCAGCGCCCATACAGTGCTATTTCCGTTTCCGTTTGCTGGATTTTGGCGAAGTCATGTTCAGTAACTGTAAGAGTATTGTTTATGTATTTGTATATATATCTACATGCGTTAGTCTTAAGCCTCCCCGTGGGTGGGTCGATATTGAATTGATACGGTTAGGATTCTGGATTTCTATTTATTTTGAATAAAACTGACGTTTTGCACTGCGCGTACCGGCAAACTCAATGCATTGCCAATGATCGTGAGCAATCTTCATACAGAAAAAGTGAAATATCTCTAAAACCACACCACCTAGAAACAAATCGCTTAGTACACATATAGAAAACATATTCAATGAATAGATTATATTAAATTTATACGGTTAGGGTTCTGGATTTCTATTAATTTTGAATGAAATAGACGTTTTGCACTACGCGTACAGGCAAACTCTATGGGTTGTTTACTGTTTGATATCGCCACAATGGCCGCGCATCCGGTTGATGACATCACGTGAATACCCTATATAAGCAATGCTTAGTACCGACCTGCCCACATTCGTCGGAATTACGAAACTGTCTATAGAAATTGAATATATTAATATGAATAAGCAATGCTTAGTACCGACCTGCCCACATTCGTCGGAATTACGAAATTGTCTATAGAATTTGAATATATCATTAACCAATCGCTGTCGTCCACCTTTTGCTGCGGACAGAAGTTCGATGAGTTTGTACGGTGTCGAGAGCCAAACAAATGCCAGTGGTTTTGAGTTTGCATTCTATGGAGTGTGCCGCTACACGCAGTGCAGAACTAAATTAATAGAAATACAGAACAATTTGGCATAAACATGAAAGTTTGGAATTACAAACTTGTCTATTGACATATACATATAAATGCTTGGAGAATTATTTATTTATTAACATGAGTATAGTACAAATGGCGGCCGCCTTAGGACGATTTCCGTTTCCGTTTGCTGGATTTTGATTTCTCGGGCGTAATCGATTAATCGACTCTGGTCACCCGAGCCACTTTTTGGCGCATGCGCACATCCTACAGACTCGGGTCGAATAAGCGAATACCCTTCTCCGCGCTCGGGTGGCACTTTTTTCTTTAAAATAGGATTTAAAGTATTTTATGATGGCCTAGTTTATCTATATTTCCATTTCAGTAATCTAAGTTATTCTTTAAAAAAAACATGTATGACTGGTACTGGTAGCTGTTATCCTGCAGGACGGTACCAGCGCAAATGTGACATCATCGCTGGTAGTCAACCCCAGCTAGGAGGTGGCTTACTTGGGTCGGATCGTTTTGCACACGGCACGTGTATTTGTCGACTCTACTCGCAGTGTTCGATTTGAAATTCTGACGACTCGGGTGACCCGAGTCGCTCCGGTCGTGTTAATCGATTACGGCCGATTATTCAACACGAGTTTACAAATGGCGCCGCCCATAGAGGCCTATTTCCGTTTCCGGTTGTTGGATTTTGGTGAAATCCTCTGTGGGTATTGTTTATTTATATTTATATCTATCTATACGCATGTTAGTCCTAAGCCTCCCCAGAGGGTGGGTCGGTATGAATAAGCAATGCTTAGGACCGACCTGCCCACATTAGACTAGTCGGAATCACGAAACTGTCTATAGCATGCGCGCTGAAAACGGTGTCGAGAGCCAAACAAAAGCCCGCTGCCATTCAGTTTGCATTCTATGGAGTTTGCCACTACATGCAGTGCAAAACTAAATCAATAGAAATACAGAACAATTTGGCATAAACATGAAAGTTTGGAATTACAAACTAGTTTCCGTTTGCTGGATTTTGATTATTCTGTTATTCAACACGAGTTTACAAATGGCGGCGCCCATAGAGGGCTATTTCCGTTTCCGTTTGCTGGATTTTGGCGGTTTCATTTTCTACTATGAGTAGGAGTATTG
Source organism: Branchipolynoe longqiensis (assembly GCA_030323885.1). Taxonomy (NCBI): domain Eukaryota; kingdom Metazoa; phylum Annelida; class Polychaeta; order Phyllodocida; family Polynoidae; genus Branchipolynoe; species Branchipolynoe longqiensis. The sequence goes on from CM059198.1 coordinate 76,463,842, forward strand.
TTTATGTGTATATATCTACATGCATTAGTCCTAAGCCTCCCCAGAGGGTGGGTCGGTATTAACCAATCGCTGTCGTCCAATTTTTCCTGTGGACAGAAGTTTGACGAGTTTGTATGGCGTTTAGAGCCAAACAAATGCCTGTGGTTTTGAGTTTGCATTCTATGGAGTGTGCTGCTACACGCAGTGCAGAACTAAATTAATAGAAATACAGAACAATTTGGCATAAACATGAAAGTTTGGAATTACAAACTTGTCTATTGACATATACATATAAACGCTTGGAGAATTATTGATTTATTAACATGAGTATAGTACAAATGGCGGCCACCTTAGGACGGTTTCCGTTTGCTGGATTTTGATTTCTCGATTATTCAACACGAGTTTACAAATGGCAGTGCCCATAGAGGCCTATTTCCGTTTCCGCTTGTTGGATTTTGGCGAAATCCTCTGTGGGTATTGTTTATGTATATCTATCTATATGCATGTTAGTCCTAAGCCTCCCCAGCGGGTGGGTCGGTATAATATACAATTAGTGAATTACCACCATTCGTGATCGTAAGCATAACGGTGTTAGCTGTCACTGTTAGATAAAAAAATCAACTCTACCCACATTAGCCACAGTAGGGGTGAACGACAACCTAGTATAAATATAAGCAAAACCTGCCTTCAAGTTCAATAGTCTACTCTAGATGAAAGATTCACCCCGTACTAACTAGTCACTGATTCCCTTCGGCTTTGCACAATCGTGACAACGGTTTTCTATATTAATATTGACATAGTGGTGAGGAATTCAGAGAGGGTGAAAAGAAGGGAAAAAAACACACACACAAAGATAGCGAACACATAAATCTCAGTTTTACTTTTAAAGTGTAATATGAATAAGCAATGCTTAGGACCGATCCCCCGATATAACTACAACAAAATATTTTATGATTGCACGTGTATTTTTTTACTCCACTCGCAGTGTTCGATTTGAAATTCTAGCAACTCGGGTGACCCGAGTCACAGTCGTGATAATCGAATACGGCCGTCGTTTCCGTGGAATAAACTATTAATATTGCATTTGTGCATCCATGTTTATGACAAATTGTTCTTTATTTCTTTTAATTTTGAATAAAATCAAAGTTTTGCACTATGCATATCGGCAAATTCTATGGCAGCGGGCAATTGTTTTGATATCTTATTAACCAATCACTGACCCCGAATCCAGTCAATTGGGCCTATGGACTTAATGTCTTGATAACCTTGCTGCAGAGTAGCATGGAGGAACACGTAAACTTGTCCCGGTGACGTCATCGGACCATATATGGAAGATTTGTAGGGAAGGGACCAGTGTAGTTGTTCCTCGATTTGGCATGCGCTACTCTGCGGCGGTGCGTTGTCAAGGCATTAAGCCCATAGGCTATTATTAACCAATCACTGTCGTCCATCCTGTGTGCTGCGTAGCAAAGCTCGACGAGCGATTTCCATTTCCGTTTGCTGGATTTTTATTATTCAATACGAGTATGCAAATGTCAGCCCCCATACAGGACTATTTCCGTTGCCGGTTGCTAGATTTTGGTGAATTCATTTCCCACTTCTATGAGTACAGGTATTGTTTATGCATATATGTACACATATTAGTCCATAGCCTCCCCCCTGGGTGGGTCGGTATTAATATCCATATTTTAATCTATTCTAAAAAGTAGTGGGTAAATATAAAGTGGTATGTGAAGAATATTTTGCTTCTTAGATTCAGAATGTATCTGGTCCATTACCTTTATCAAACCTTCTGACACTTTTTCTAATGGGTTGTTCAGCAGCCCTGTCTCATGAACAGGGCTGGGAGAGTAACTAGTATCATGAATACTAGTTACTACAAACACTTCTTATATGGCCTTAGTTAAAATACGGTTGTTCAACAGCCCTGTACGAATAGTTGGAATATTATCAGTAGAATAGCTTAAAACTTTATTTTTTAAATCTTCCACATGGGATGTTCATAATAAGCCTAGATAAAATATTCAGCTCCAGTAGGCAGTGTCGGATTTACCTACAGGCTTGGTAGGCTCATGGCCTGAAAATCTCGGGAGGCTCCGGCCATGGTGTATAATATTTTTTATACTGTCAGCCTTTGGGAGGGGCCTCACAAGTGGAATATGTTGTGCATATGTTGGAGTTGAACTTTTTTTTTCACTTTTTGATTTTGATCTTATGCAAGTCCACAATAACTATTTGACATACTACCCCCCCCCCCCTCCCCCCACCACACACACACAAAAAGAAGGCAAAATCATTAGCAATTTAATGTGGAAACCAATGTGGTACACAGTTTCTGAAAATGACCCATATACATATGTCACTTCTTTTTGCCATTGTTTGATTGTCCAGGACACTCAAGAACAAGAACTCCGGCATAGATGCCAGCATCCCCGACCACAGGGAGATCCCAGGCCTGTTAGGGTCCACTGTCGAATACCACGTTGTCGTCGTCACAATTCTGCAGTGTTTCAAGTTACCAAAACACAAGGACACAGACGTGGTTCAATTCATGGTGAGCTTTCTTCTATTTCTTTTTCTCATGTTTAAAACAAAAGACCGTGACATGGACGGGATGGCTGACTAATGTTCACATACACGCTTCCCCTGCGGCAGGTCGCTGTTGCGAACACAGATTTGAAACATAGCTGAGTCAAACTAATGACTTAAACATTTATATACGTCGCCACCTCGCTTGGTGCTATGATAGGGCAAGGAGCAGTGGAATAGCAAACAACTAATTGTGTGTGATTGAAATTTCTCTTCCTTAATTAATATAAATTGATATTCATAAATCTCTGTACTCGGTAATATATGGGTCCTTCTCAGAAACTGTGTACCACATTTTTGTTTTCCATGTTACAATATTAATGATTTTACATTCTTTAATTAGCTAATACAAGAGATCTGAAAGTCAAAAACTTTCAAATGCACATATCTCACTCCATATGGTTCACTGCTTTTTACATTCAATAACAAATTTAGTTTTCCCTTTTATATACAGTGTAACTGACAAATTTCAAATGGATGCACGCAAAACACATGCATGCACATCCTCACATACACTTAGACCATACACTTAGACCGTACACTTAGACCACCAAGGATATGTGTACTGCTTGCATTTCTCATGTAGGGCCTGCATATTATTTCTCTGTTATTATTTACTCTTGTCATCCATATGTCTCATCCTCCCTTATAGTTATACCATACATAGTCCCGATGGCAGATGCAATTTTAATTTCAAAATTTCAAATTACCCAAATTGATTAATTATATTTATAGAATTGACCAAACAGCATTGAATATCCAACATGATGGGGGGGGGGGCAACATTCACCTCATTTCCCCTTCCCCTCTATGGCCCTGCACAGTAGGCCTACTTGGTCGGGGAGGCTAATGAGGTCACGAGATTGGCCTAATTGGTTAATGGCCTCCCTGTATAATGGGTGTTTCAAAGTTAGTGTCCAAAGGGGTCAGGTTATAAATTCACTGGTTATTCTGTATATGTTGTCCCAAATCATTAGATAATACACCTCTATCCAAGTTGGATATGTATAGGATTAAATGTAAGTAGTTCTTTTAATTTTGACAAAATTATATTTCATCGGACCATGCAACTTTAATCTATCCCACAAACTGTATCCAAAATATGGTTATATGATTTTGTCCAAAAGTGAAAATATGACAATTTTCATATCAACCCCATACATCTACCCAAACGTCTTTTTCCAACTATCTTTCTTGTATGAAACAATTCTTTTGGTTTAAATATAATCAATAGAATCTTGTTCGAATTTGTGTTTGTTAAAATGGTGCTATGAATGTTTGTTAAAATGATGTTATGTATGGCTGTTACATGGTCAATTTGAGCAGCTTCTCAATTTGTGTAACATCTAAATCAAAAGTGATATTTCTTTTTCAACTCTGACATATGCAGAAAATGTTAACCTACATGAAGAAGAAGAAGATTTATACTGCATATAATGGATAAGTCCGAATAGACTTGTTTTCACCATTAGACAGTTTGTCGATAGAGAGCCCGAGCCTACACTTTTACCGACCCAAGGGATTTTTAACCTCCCACACCACATAGACATGGTATGAGAGCAACCAGCCTTTGATGACGCTGTAAGTTATACACAGCCGTGGAAATCCAAAGTGGCAGAGGTGGGGGCATGGGGAATTGAACCACCGACCTTCAGATTAGGAGTCCTACCTAGAAAAACGTCAGACACTCTAACCACTCTGCCACAGAGAACACCACATAGGAACATGGATTCTGCTATTGTTTGAAATGTTTTCTGCTATCGTTTGAAATGTTTTCTGCTATTATTTGGAATGTTTTCACTTTTGGTTTCGATGTCACAAAAGTGGTACAGAGTTTCTGAGAACGACCCATTTACATTTGATCTCAATTAGTACTGCTGATGTTTGATAGCGTTGCCTATTATTATTATTAGTTTGTTGTTTCACTTGCTAGCAACTTCTAAGGTCATATCAGAATGGGGATATTATTAGTAATATAGTGATATACTGAGTGAACAGAATCGACCCAGTTGTGCTGAAATCCACAGTAAAATTACACCCATTGCCAACGGTGACATTTCAGACATTTGTGTAAGCAATGCTGGCGTTAATTACCCCCTGAGGCTTCTATGTCATTGATGTAGATTCTAACCCATTCCAGAATTAGGCTGTTTACCGCGAAATTAAAAAAATGTTTAGATTAAGATGAATCCAGATTAATAGAGATTAATAATAGAGATTAATTGTGGATTTACAAAAATAATAGATACAAATCTGTTAATAGAGACTAACAAAGAAAGAAAGACAAAGTAAATCGTTCACCTAGATTTCATTGTACATATCCAACTTAGATACCGATGCACTTATTAAGTAATTGTTGTTCATAGAAGAACATGAGAAGTCAATTAAAACTTGTAATATAACCTGTTACTGCTGAAGCCTATGGTGTCAGAATTATTATGTGTACACCATAATTAATTTGGTATGATTTCACTTGAAATATCTTCAAAGTTAGCCATTTATAATAAAGGTTACTTCAAACTGAAGTACGGTAGATTAGAGCAATCTAACTAATATATTTATCTTAATAAAAGGCAGAAACTTTATCTTAACAAAAGGCAGAAACTCACGACCATCAGAATACGCAACCTTAAATAATATATATCCATTTGTAAACTATGTTATTTTCTTCCCTTTTAATGTTTATTTTAGATCCCAAAACACCTAGACGACTTTGAAGAGCTGAGACGAAAATTGATCGGTAATTTCCCGGGAGTCTTGTTCCCCCCGCTGCCCCGCAAGACGTTTGGCTTGATGGACTCGACTGTCAAAGAGAGGCGTGTCCTGCTGGACACGTTCGTCAAATACGTGGTCGGCTCCCTGAAGACAGCCGCGTGCCCTGCCCTTCTACAGTTTCTTGGTAAGTCACTTACATGTTATCTGCGTTACTGTAGTCTCACTAGGGCCGTAATCGATTAACACGACCCGGGTGACTCGGGTCACCCAAGTCGTCAGAATTTCAAATCGAACACTGCGAGTAGAGTCGACAAGTACACGTGCCGTATGCAAAACGATCCGACCCAAGTAGCTGGGGTTGGCTACAAGCTCTGACGTCACATTTATGCTGGTACCGTCTTGCAGGATAACAGCTACCAGTACCAGTCGTACATGTTTTTTTCTAAAGAATAACTAAGATTAATGAAATGGAAATATAGCTAAACTAGGCCATCATAACATACTTTAAATCCTATTTTGCTGTAGCTTTATCGGTTATTAAAAAATAAAAAAATTTTTTCCACCCGAGCGCAGAGAAGCGTATTCGATTATTTGACCCGAGTCTGTAGGATGTGCGCATGCGCCAAAAAGTGGCTCGGGTGACCCGAGTTGATGAATCGATTATGCCCTAGGACTGGTATTCCAAGTTTCGCTGGTCACTCAGGAAGAACTGAAGCTGTGACCCCCTCACACCAGGTCACAGCTTCAGCTTACACACGGGAAGTTGGGGTTGTTGCCACTCCCCGCCCTATCCTCTGCAATAGACCCTATACCTATTACACTACCTAGGCACCCTGATGCAATCACCCTATCCACACCTACGTCTCTATGTCGCTCCTTGCCAGAAGCCAGTGCAGTCTAGTCAGTGCAAAAAAAGAAACAAAATCATCACTTTATTAAATGCTAAAAGTTGTACTTTACTGACAACCCCCCTTTATGATCCTAGAAGTCGCAGCCTGCTCGCAGTCCTCAACCTTGAACTTTGAAGGTCCATAAACAACTCAGAGAACAGGTTATTTGAACATACACAGACTATCGATAGTTATATTAAGTCATGATAACTATGAATAAGCATAGTAGTGTTGGTCATGTCACTGGCCCTTTTATCATTTATATATGCTGGTTGGTTGTTGGAGTTTTACGTCATGGAAACATCTAAGGTCATATCAGGACAGGTTTTTATATATGCACATGTACTTATTGAGCTATGCTGATATTTAAATTAGCTCCTTTTCTGTCATGTGAAATTTATTATAAAAATATATAGGTTAGAAACAAAAAGATTAATGATATGCACAATCTTTGGGATACCCAGAAAAAAAAGCAGATGATTTTCGACGATGATGAAACCCAAGGTATCTGGGCCCATATGCAGGAGTCAGTGTTAGCAGGGTTTGGTGTTACAGCCTATTACCGATTAGCTATCGCCGATGTCAGGAACTGTGTCAATCAAGTCGTAGGCACGAGCGCGTAACACTTACATTTTAGCTAAACATGAAATTATTTATAGATTTGGGAAATCCCTCTGCGTCTTTAGCGATATATTAGGCTTAAATCTATTAAATGCGATCATATTTAACACAATTAAATACGTAATAAGTGAAATTTGAGGAAATTAACCCTAAATTCGAAGCAATATTAACGCTGCCGCCGTAAAAGCGGCGATATTAATATTTATATGTTCGAATCGACGAATGTAAAGTAAACAAATCGCCGCATCGACGTCGCTTTCCATACTGGCGGTGGCGGCGGTTTGTTTACTTTACGTTCGTCGATTCGAACATATAAATATTAATATCGCCGCCAATACGGCGGTAGCCTTAATAATGCTTCGAATTTAGGGTTAACTTCCTCAAATTTCACTTATTACGTGTTTAATTCTGTTAAATATGATCGCATTGAATAGATTTGGGCCTAATAAACTCGCTAAACCTGATATTTTTTAGGGTTAAGGTAACACCAGTTAAGCCTTTGGTGTTAGGCCTAACACTGACTCGTGCATACCATTTTTTCGCCGCTAACCCGGAATTCCCGACAAACACCGTTTTGCCTCGCTAACACTGACTCCTGCATACGGCCCCTGAACTGAAAACCCCCATCAGACAAGGAACGCTGAGATCGGCGCTACTGAGTTAGTGCCACCGCAGTCCGCTAGGGGCACGTGTAGTAGTGCATTTCCGCTGAATCCGCTGGAGCGACACCGTACACAAGCAGCAAGATTAAATATTTACTTGCATTGCATACATTCTAACATCTTATTCCAATGTTGTTATGTGGAACTAAAACATAATATATATGTAAAAGTAATAAAGGTTTTTTAGCAGAATGAGAAGTGTCTCTTTGTGAAGAATAGCAGGACTACATTGGAGCAGCTGGCAGTCTTGGACATCTATAAACAGGCGACCCTAGATGTTGCCAGGACGTAAAACTTAACAACCACCAACCACTATAAGCAGGTGGTCAAATCCCTATTTGACCACCCGTCACCTTTCCTGGCTTCAACTCGTACAAATATGGAAAACTGGGGCAGGAGACTAGCCACAAACAGCAGGTTATTGTCAGCCATTGGCAAAATAAACAAAAAAGGAAAAGGTGCCAGACCAAGCAGCCCGGCTCAGTCTGAGAGTGTCCACAACAACCAGAACTGTCGAGTAATTAAAACTGTGAGTGGATATGTAAATTACAGGCATATTACGAATGTTCTAACTTGGTGCTCACCGTGACATAGTGAATCATTCTTTTGACTTGGTGACACAAGTTTAGTTCTAAATCTATTCACCAGCTGGCAACACTATCACATATCCTATTCACTCTGTGCTACACACTCCTGAAGTTCTCTTCTCTCCTCTCCTCTCCTCTCCTCTCCTCTCCTCTCCTCTCCTCTCCTCTCCTCTCCTCTCCTCTCCTCTCCTCTCCTCTCCTCTCCTCTCCTCTCCCTCCTATCTCCTCTCCTCTCTCTCCTATCCCCTCTCCTCTCTCCTATCTCCTCTCCTATCTCCTCCCCTCTCCTCTCCTCTCTCCCCTCTCCGCTTCCTCCCTCCCCCCCTCCTTCTGTCCCCCCCCCCCCCCCCCCCCCCCCCCCCCCCCCCCCCCCCCCCCCCCCCCCCCCCCCTCCCTCCTCCTCCTCCTCCCTCCTCCTCCTCCTCCTCCTCCTCCTCCTCCTCCTTTTCCCCCCTCCCCTCCTTCCCGCCATCCGACCCACCCCTCTTACCCTGCCCCTCCATTCCACCTCTTTAATTGACAAAATTAAAATGACGCCATATTACATGCTAAGCGTGATTAAAAGTTCGCTAATTAGGCCCGGCGTGGTAAGCCCGGTTAAAACGTGAGCCATACACGACCAGGTTGAACCAAGCCGTACACTCCTCATTAGCAGGCTGACAGGAAGTCACGTTCTAGTCACGTGATTTTAGGGGCATTCCTACGTGAAGATTCGATGAATCTTATACTATTAACTTATAGTTGCATAGTCTGATGGTTTTGTATTTCTATCATTTTCTGAGATAATTATTTAGGGTTTTGAAAATGTCATGCTTCATCAGACTATGCAGCTTTAATGAAAGATCGCACTTAGAATGGGCTATTTGAGCTCAAACCCAGTATATGAGGATTGCTCTGCCTAGCACAATTAGACTCTTGAGTACTCCATGACCATTATTAGCAATTCTATGACGTCACACAAGGAATGGAAGGGTGGACTTACATAGATTATAAGGCATATTCAAAAACCTTCAAAAACCTCCCCCCCCCTCCCCCTCGCCCTCCCTCCCCTCTCTCTCTCCCTCCCTTCTCCCTCCCTTTCCCTCCCCGTGTCCCTTCCTCGCCTTTCCCTCCCTCTCCCCTCCATCCCTTTCCCTCCCCCCTCCCTCCCTCCCTCCCCTCCCTCACTATCTCCCTCCGTCCGTCTGTCCTCCTCTCCCGTTCTCCCTCTCCCCCTCTCCCTCTCTCCCTCTCTCCCTCTCTCCCCCTCTCCCTCTCTCCCTCTCTCCCTCTCTCCCTCTTTTCCTCTTCTCCTTCTCCCTCTCCCCCTCTCTCCCGCTTCCTCTCCCTCCCTCTCCCTCTCTCCTCTCTCCCTCTCTCCTCTTTCCATCTCTCCTCTCTCCTCTCCCCGCTCTCCCCCCCTCTCTCCCTCTCACCCTCTCCCCATCTCCCCCTCTCTCCCCCTCTCCCTCTCCCCTTCTCCCCCTCTCCCCCCCTGTCTCACCATCCCTCTCTCTTTAGTCCTACCCCCCCTAATCGGTACTCAGTTAATAAAACAACCCCGTGCACATAGACACTAGCTCCGGGTAATATTATTAATGAGAATAATCCTAATGTCACTTTAATCCACCGAATTTATAATCCTCTTGCAGGACGATAATCCTGAAGGTTTGTAAAATGAAGTAAACTAATTGGACCCTTGTTGATTGCTAGCCGTGTCCAGGCTGTTAGCCCTGTCCCTTCGTGTAGCTACCCGACATGCGGAAGGTCAGGAGTTCGAATCCCGGCCGAGTCAAACCAGTGACTAACAAAATTGATACTTGTCGCCACTTAGCCTGGCCCTCTGCATTACTAGAATATGGCAAGGACTGGTTGGCTCAGTACCTGGATAATGTGACTGACTTGGATATCGGACCATGGTGTCACCAGTCTGGTCTCCCAGTGAGGCAGCACTATAATTATAAAGTCTCCATTTGTGCACACTGTCAGAAGTCGGTACCCGTCCTGATTTTATGACCATATATGTTGCAAGGACGTAAAACCCAAACAAACAAATAAATAAAAAACGAATCGCTCCTCCCCACGTGACTACAGGCGTAGACGTGACGTAAACCCCAATACCTGATGACGTCCCAGAGCCTTGCTTGCAATTACGTAAAAGTAACAAAGCATGACACCGTTATTTAAACATGCATTTACATTGTACTTTCTTATCGGGACAAAACCCAATATTGTACTGAATATTGGAATGACTTATATCCTTTTACTTATTGTGTCACGTGTATTTGAATGGGGTACAATCGGTACTAAAATTCCAGGTGGCGCTGCTATGCAAGTCGAACCATCATGGGCGATAATAAGAGTAAAAAGCAGTACATCGGTATTTGTTTGCTGGTGGTGGTGGGGGGTTAGGGCGGATAGGTGTGTGTGGTGGGCTGTAGATGGGGTGGAGTAGGGGTTTAGGGTGTGAATGGTTGGCGTGTAGGTGTGTGTTGTTGGGGTGTAGGGGGTTTGGGTGTAGGTGTGTGTGGTGGGGGTTGATGGGTGTAGTGGGGCGTGAGGGTATAAGGTGGGTGTGGTGGGGGTGTAGGTGTGGATGGTGGGTGGGTGGCGGTTGTGTGGTGGGGGTGTATGTTTGTGTGTTGGGTCTGTAGGGGTGTGTGATGGGGACGTATGTTTGTGTGGTGGGTGTGTAGAGGTGTAGGGGTGTGGTGAGGTTTTGGTGTGTGTGGTGGGGAGATTTAGGGGTGTGTTGTAGGGGTGTGTGGTGAGTGGGTATGGTGGGGGGTGTAGGGGTGTGGGTGGGGCTTAGTATGTGGTGGGTGGATGTGGTGGGGATGTAGGTGTGCGTGGTGGGGGTTGACAGTGTGCGTGGTTGGGGTGTAGGTGGGTATGGTTGGGGTGTAGGTATGTGTGGTGGGTGTGTAGGGTATGTGGTGGAGGTGTAGGTGTGTCTCGCAGAGCGGCACCTCACAATCTTTAGCATTCCTAATCTCCAGCACACACCCACATCCCCACCACAGCCCTAAACCCCCACCACACACCCCACCACAGACACCTACACCCCCATCCCCTACACCCCACCACACACAGCTATGCCCCACTACCCCCTACACCTCAACCACACACACCACCAACAAACACATACCTACACCCCCATCGCACCCCTAAACCCCCACCACACACCTACACCCACACACACCACACACCTACACCACCAAGATACACACCTACACCCTCACCACACTCCTAAACCTCACCACACACCTACACCCCACAACACACACCTACACCACCACCACACACACCTACACCACCAACACACACACGGCTACACCCTCACCACACCCCTAAACCCTCACTACACACCTACATCCCCACACACACACCTACACTGCCAACATACACACACCTACGCCCTCACCACACCCCTAAATCCTCACCACACACCTACACTCCCACCACACACACCTAGACCACCAATATACACACACGTATGCCCTCACCACACCCCTAAACTCTCACCACACACCTACACCCCACCATACACACCTATACCACCACCACACACCTACACCTACACCACCAACACACATGCTACACCCTCACCACACCCCTAAGCCCGCTCTACATGCCTACATCCCAACATGCACACCTACACCATCACCACACCCCTAAACCCTCACCACACACCTACACCCCACCACACACACCTACACCATCAACATACACACACCTACGCCCTCACCACACCCCTAAACCCTCACCACACACCTACACCACCAACACACACACCTACACCACCAACACCTGCACCACCAACTCACACACGCCTACACCCTCACCACACCCCTAAACCCTCTCCATGCCTACATCCCCACCACACACACCTACACCGCCAATATACACACACCTACACCTACACCCTTACCACACCTCTAAACCCTCACCACATATCTACACCCCACCACACACACCTACACCACCACCACACACCTACAGCACCAACACACACACCTACACCCTCACCACACCCCTAAACCCTCACCACCCATTGGCTCCAGTGCATAACCATGTCGGTCCTTGGCCCGAGTTACGTCGCAGCGCCACCTATCGATTCCCGTGTATTTGTCTAACCCCATTATTATTTACAAACCTTGTATAACTTTATCTAAACAAAATAAAGTCCCACCCACGGCCAGAAGACCAGTGCTACGGCACTGAGAATGACGCCAATATGAATAAAATTCATTTACAAAAAAAGGTCACGTGGCATCCAGATGTAGCGTTAGCATAATTTTCGCCTGTAGGCCCTACATTTCCCACAAGCACCGACTGATTATTAATATCTACATAATCTCATTTGTAAACTATTACTATTAGTCAGCATTTCTCATGGTCGGACCGGGCGGGGTGGCCGAATCGGTAGAGTGTGAGCCTCGCGCAGCGGGAGATCGAGAGTTCGGTTCCTGATCGAGTCAAACCAATGACTTATACCCCTGTCACACTACAACGTAATGAGCAAACGTAAGCCTGACGTGATCACGTTTCGTCATTACGTTGATGTACGTTGGGTTACGTTATGATGATGTCAGAATGACGTTAGACTGACGTCGAGTTACGTCACGTTACGTCATGTTACGTCGGGGCACGTCAAAGTTTTGAACCTGTTCAAAACTTTCGACGTACCTAGAAGGTAAGGGTTTACGTTCACCATACGTTCTGTATACGTTTGGCGAACGTCAATGACATTAAACGGACGTTAGTCAAACGCTGGTCACTAGGTTGACCCACATTAAAGCCGATGGAAACGTGCAGTCCGCATAGTGAAACCGTCGGGATAACGTACGCCTAACATACGTCCAACGTACATTTAGCCTTTTGCCACCGGTTCATGACGTATGTAACGTAAAGCAACATAGTTCTGGCGATCGAATAACGTTAATAATGTACCGTCATCGTAATTACGTTGTCCTCTCTCATTGAACCACGCTATCACTACGCTTTACTTTCGTTACGCTCTCGTCAACTACGCTGCATCCACGTTCAACTTGTGCCCAAATTTGCATACTACGCCGAGAAGTTCAACGTTCTTCACGTTCTCCCTACGCTGACGTTGTTACGTTGTAGTGTGACAGGGCCTTTACTTGTCGCTTCCTAGCATGGTGGGGTGCGGAAGTTAGTTCCGAAATCTCTCAACAGTGGGATGGATGCACAGTCACCTAGCCGTGTCGCCAAGAACCGAGAATCAGGGTGCCACATAGTTACCCCCAGCTGTCCTGTGACAGGGCTGCTAAACAACCCTATAGACAAAATGTCGCAACGCTGGCATATGGATGTGCCATCTAATATAGTAGATTTCCTGCGATTCTGCGAAAGCTGCCCCTACCCGGGTACTTGACTTCGGGTATTTGGAATATAGAAGTATTACTAGACTTACTTGTAAGTTGAAGTATTACGGCGATTCTCATGAATCTCCTAATATGAAGGTAAGGATCAGGGGCCTGTCCGCTCGCCGGCCTGCCCACACCTTTAAAAAATGGGAACCCGAGATTTACTCTGGTATAAAAATATTATTAAAAGTTAAATTGTTTCACAAAATTAAAAATTTTTATGGTGGGGGATGTTCCTGATCCTGTTTTGAGATTCTTTGCACCCCTCCAACTATGAAAATTGAAGCCATATCTGGTCTGCGTGGGCTTCACCTATCCCCTGATCCTTACATTCATATTCGGAGATTCTTACAAATCTTAGTAATACTTCAACTAAAATAAATCTACTAATACTTTCATATATTCAAATATTTATCTAGCATAGCTCACGCCATTTAAGTTCAAACTTGATTAAATCATATAAATTATTAGATTTTATAACTTGAATTGTGAGAATTCAGTGGTTGCCATTTTAGTTCATTTTACATTCTCTCCTATTTCTTCAACTTTACGCCAATGTACGCAAACACTGCATACTGGAACGCCACAGCTTATTTACAGCTGATTCATACCGAAGCAGAATCTTCTCGATTTAGACATGGTCATCATAGGGGTAAATATTTTGTGTCATTCTCTGAAACTGGGAACCAAAGTGTGACATGCAAACCACAAGTGAAAACTTTCAAATAATACCAAAACGCATTCTAAATAATAGCAGAATCCATGTTCCTATCAAGGTTTGCGTGTTATGCATATGTCAGAGTTGAAGACAAACTATTTCACTTTCTGATTTAGATCTTATACACATTAATATCACTTGTCTAACATGGAAATCAAAGACACAACCAGAAAATCATTTTAGCATACACAACAAAGTCAAACTAAATTTGATTGATTACAGTTAAGCAAACAAGATTATGTCTTACAAGAAAAAAGTTGAAAAAAGATTGATGATGCTGATGTGTAAATTTTCACATTTTCACTTGTTAGACTTGCTATCAATAGAAGAAAGAAATAATTATCAGCATCGTAACGAGGAAGCCAACTTATTAGTGCCAAGTTTGAGAGTATAACCCATCCACGTTCGGCACAGACCTACTGCTAAGAACAGTGCTAATTCATACGCTTACCAACTTATTAGTGCCAAGTTTGAGAGTATAACCCATCCACGTTCGGCACAGACCTACTGCTAAGAACACTGCTAATTCATACGCTTACCAACTTATTAGTGCCAAGTTTGAGAGTATAACCCATCCACGTTCGGCACACACCTACTGCTAAGAACAGTGCTAATTCATACGCTTACCAACTTATTAGTGCCAAGTTTGAGAGTATAACCCATCCACGTTCGGCACAGACCTACTGCTAAGAACAGTGCTAATTCATACGCTTACCAACTTATTAGTGCCAAGTTTGAGAGTATAACCCATCCACGTTCGGCACAGACCTACTGCTAAGAACAGTGCTAATTCATACGCTTACCAACTTATTAGTGCCAAGTTTGAGAGTATAACCCATCCACGTTCGGCACAGACCTACTGCTAAGAACAGTGCTAATTCATACGCTTACCAACTTATTAGTGCCAAGTTTGAGAGTATAACCCATCCACGTTCAGCACAGACCTACTGCTAAGAACAGTGCTAATTCATACGCTTACCAACTTATTAGTGCCAAGTTTGAGAGTATAACCCATCCACGTTCGGCACAGACCTACTGCTAAGAACAGTGCTAATTCATACGCTTACCAACTTATTAGTGCCAAGTTTGAGAGTATAACCCATCCACGTTCGGCACAGACCTACTGCTAAGAACAGTGCTAATTCATACGCTTACCAACTTATTAGTGCCAAGTTTGAGAGTATAACCCATCCACGTTCGGCACAGACCTACTGCTAAGAACAGTGCTAATTCATACGCTTACCAACTTATTAGTGCCAAGTTTGAGAGTATAACCCATCCACGTTCGGCACAGACCTACTGCTAAGAACAGTGCTAATTCATACGCTTACCAACTTATTAGTGCCAAGTTTGAGAGTATAACCCATCCACGTTCGGCACAGACCTACTGCTAAGAACAGTGCTAATTCATACGCTTACCAACTTATTAGTGCCAAGTTGAGAGTATAACCCATCCACGTTGGCACAGACCTACTGCTAAGAACAGTGCTAATTCATACGCTTACCAACTTATTAGTGCCAAGTTTGAGAGTATAACCCATCCACGTTCGGCACAGACCTACTGCTAAGAACAGTGCTAATTCATACGCTTACCATAATCCTTAGATCAGTGGTTAACGTTGCATAATCCGATGGTTTTGTGTTATTTTAATAAATATAATTAGGTTAATCATTATAATCTACTTTACATTAACTGTTTAATCAGTGTACCGGTATCTAAGTGAGATATCACCAAGTTTCACTGGTAACTAAGTGAGATATCACCAAGTTTCACTGGTAACTAAGTGAGATATCACCAAGTTTCACTGGTATCTAAGTGAGATATCACCAAGTTTCACTGGTATCTAAGTGAGATATCACTAAGTGAGATATCACCAAGTTTCACTGGTATCTAAGTGAGATATCACCAAGTTTCACTGGTATCTAAGTGAGATATCACCAAGTTTCACTGGTATCTAAGTGAGATATCACCAAGTTTCACTGGTATCTAAGTGAGATATCACCAAGTTTCACTGGTATCTAAGTGAGATATCACCAAGATCTATTAACTATTTAATGTGTGAAGCGGTACCTAAGTGGGGTATTTATGATAAAATCTAGGTAAGTGTGCTTTTTTAAAATTCCATGCCGTTATCCGATTTTGCTGCTTTGCACTTATGCTGTTTGCACTGAGATTCAAGTGTTATATTTTTTTATAATAAACGCCAGTGACAACACTAACCAGTAACATTGTGTTAGTGGCGGAAGTTAGTTCCAGAATCTCTCAACAGGTGGCAGCACTGTCATGTGGGTGTACCACCTAGGGCGTAATCGATAAACCAACTCGGGTGACCCGAGTCATTTTTTGCCGCATGCGCACATCCTACAGACTTGGGTTGAATAAACGAACACGTTTCTCCACGCTTGGGGTGAAAAAAAATGGTGGCTTAATCCAAAACTTGTCCTTTCTTTTTTAATAACCGATATAACTACAGCAAAATAGGATTTAAAGTATTTCATGATTGCATAGTTTAGTTATATTTCTATTTCATTAATCTGGGTTATTAAAAAAAGAAAGCATTAAAACAACACGTAGGATTTGTACTGGTAGCTGTTATCCTAAAGGTACCAGCACAAATGTGACGTCATCGCTCCTAGCCACCCCCAGCCAAAATGTGGGTTACTGGGGTTGGGACTTTTTGCACATGGCTCGTGTATTTGTCTACTCCATTCGCAGTGTTCGATTTGAAATTCTAGCAACTCAGGCGACCCGAGTCACCCAGGTCGTGTTAATCGAATACGGCCCTAGAGTGAGGCATCGTGGATTTAAAATCAAACCACTTACCAATTTCCAACTGATATGCGGTGCACTCATTAAACATTTATTGCTGCATAGAACAAATGAGATGTAAATTTGATAGAATCCCTCACTGCTGAAGCCTATGCTATTCAGCATTTCGACGTGTGCACACAAATTAATGTGGCGTGTTTGCACTTCAAATATCTCCAAAGTTAACGCTTTAAACTAAAGGTCACATCAAACTGAAGCAAATTAGATTATAATGATCAGCCTATTATAATATCTATAATGAATTATATAAGTAGCGGAGAGTTGGACTTGCTACACGCTGCTGGTCCTTTGCTTCCTGGGCCGCGTTCAGGGTCTGTCTCGGAGGCACCTCGGAGATGGCTCTGACGTCAGGCTAGTCTGAATGGCAAAAGCAGTTTGTTGTCTCGAAAATGGCTGCCCCTCCCATAGGCGGTGGCCATTTGCAATGGAAAAGCTGCGTTGTGATTGGCTGAAACCACTGAACATGGTGGCCATTTTTGAGGCGCTTTTTGTCTGTCTGAAAAGGGAGGCGTCTCCGAGACGCACCCTGAATGCAAATAGGCCAAAAAGCATCGTGGAGACATCTCCGGCGCCTCCGAGACACACACTGAACGCGACCCAGGCTACTAGCGCCAGTGGCGCCCCCACAGTAGTGTATACCCGGCACCTGCATCAGATTTCGCCAATGATTTTCAAATTTTTGTTATATGTTTGGCCAGGCGTTCTGTTATATCAAATATACCTCAGACTAAACTTGTCCTGTTTGTTGTCATTGTTTTAGTTAGGCTTATGTTCATCTTATAAAAGAGCCAGAGACTATACCAATCAGACTGTGCAACTTGAACCATGGGTCAGAATAGGTTGTGCTGCACACAATGCAGCACTTTCCACTTCCACTATGTACAAATCAAATGTGATCGCTCCAACGGCTGGAACTTGGAAGACCAGAGCCATTCAGATGAATACAAATATTTACCACAAAAAAAAGCACTGGGCCAAGGCGCCTGCCTTCTGTCAGTGGTTAAAGTGCCACTGCTGACTCGCAGAACGTTGTCCCCCCCCCCCCCCCCCACCTTTCGGTGATGTTGATTGGTTGTTGGAGTTTTATGGGGAGCGGGACGTAGCTTAGGCGGTCGAGTGTCCACCTGTGAAGGTGTCGGTCATATCGATCCTGCTCAGTGGACTCATTTGCAGTTTAGGCTATTTTCCGTTCCAACCAGTGGTCCACAACTGGTTCATCAAAGGCTGTGGTATGTGCTGTCCTGTCTGTGCGGAAGTGCATATAAAAGACCCCTTGCTGCTTATCGGAAAGAGTAGCCTATGTGGCAGCAGCGGGTTTCCTCCACAGAAATATGTAAGAATGACCATATCTTTGATGTCCAATAGGCGATGATGAAAATCAATGTGCTCTAGAGCCGTTGTTAAATAAAACAAGCTTGACTTTTGTTGGAGTTTATGTCCTGGCAACATCTAAGGTCCTATCATTGTCAGGACGGGTACAGATTTGTGACAGTACGCACACATGGCAACTTTATGGTGCTGCCCTGCTGGGAGAGCAGGCCACCAGCACCATAACCTGATATCCTACTCAGTCACCTTATCCCGACCCTGAGCCAACCAGTCCTTTCCATATCCTAATAATGCCGAGCGCCTGACTAGGAAGCGACAAGTATCAATTTTTTTAAGTAATTGATTTGACTCGACCAGGGTTCGAATCCCCTGATCTACCAAAGCTCATTCGGCCAGCCCGTCTGGTCACCTATTGCTTGTGTGTGGTCACATCAGGTTAATCCAGTACAATTAAAGTGGCATAGTCCGTTGGTTTTGAGTTTTTACCATTTTCTGAGATAAATATATTAGGTTGATGTTTATAATCTACCTTGCTTTAGTTTGAAGCAACTTTTATTTTAAATGGATAACTTTGGAGATATTTGAAGTGTAAACATTCCAAATTAATTTAGCAAGGATGCTAAAACTCTGACACCATAGGCTTCAGCTGTAACATATTCTATTAAATTGACTCAGCATTCTCTTCTATGTGGCAACAAAAGCTTAATACGTGCATCAGTATCTAAATTAGATATGTGAGAATCAAAGCTATGTCATTGTTTTGGTTTTGGAAATTTGAGACTTTTATCGGACTATGCAACTTTAATTAATTAGCAAAACTATGCACCTTTTAAGATTTGAAAATGATCATCATTGGTTTTTTCTCTCTAGGTAGATTCTGTTAGACTTCGAGGCAACATGTAGGTACAAGATTCACCCCGTACTGCTGCAGTAGGGGTGCAAACCAACCCTATGTAAAAGGTGGCGAAAATGCGGGTCAAAGAATTGAGAGCCTAATTTCACAATCTAAGAAGCAACATTTATTCTTTACATATGTCTTATTGAGAGCCCGCTACCTTTGAGTTGAAAAATATAATATAATATCTAGTTTAATAAGATTTAAAAGTGAAATCGACAGCGTTCTGCGGCCGCCATCTTGTCTTTTTGCATTCTCTCCCATTTCACCAACTCTGCGCCTATATAAGTATCCATTTGATACTGGAGCCACAGTTTCTAGGTGATGTTCCATACTAACGCTATTTTCGCCCGTATTTATATAAGGCTGATCTTCACCCGTGTACTACAAGTACGGGGTGAATCTTTTATCTAGGCAACATGCAACAACTAACGTGATTAAGGGACACTATTTCACTCACTCACATATCCACTCACTCACTCACATAGTCACTTACTCACTTATAAGTTATAGTCACTCACTCACTCATATCACTCACGTAGTCACTCACTCACGTAGTCACTCACTCACTCAGTCACTCACTCACTCACCATACTCACTCACTCATACTCACTCACTCATAGTCACTGACTCACGTAGTCACTGACTCATAGTCACTCACTCATAGTCACTCACTCATAGTCACTCACTCATAGTCACTCACTCATAGTCACTCACTCACGTAGTCACTCACTCACTCATAGTCACTCACTCACTTAGTCACTCACTCATAGTCACTCACTCATAGTCACTCATTCATAGTCACTCACTCATAGTCACTTACTCATAGTCACTCACTCACGTAATCACTCGCTCACTCATAGTCACTCACTCACTTAGTCACTCACTCATAGTCACTCACTCATAGTCACTCACTCACATACTCACTCACTCATAGTCACTCTCTCACATTCACTCACTCACACACTCGCTGGCATAGTTACTCACATCATCACTCACACAGTCACTTACTTACATAGTCACTTTCACACACTCACTCACTCACTCAAATAGTCACTCACTCAGATAGTCACACACAAAGTCACTCGCAAAGTCACTCACATAGTCACCCACTCAGATAGTCATTCACTGACATAGTCACTGACATAGTCATTCCCATAGTCACTCACTGACATAGTCACTCATATAGTCACTCACTCACATAGTCACTCACATAGTCATTCCCATAGTCACTGATATAGTCACTCACTCACATACTCGTTCATTCACAGTCATTTACTCACATACTCATTCACTGACATAGTCACGACATAGTCATTCCCATAGTCACTGACATAATCATTCACTCACATAGTCACTCACATAGTCATTCACTCACATAGTCACTAGGCTTCCCGTGCGGATGGTGAAACCGGATCAAGGTGCCGGCGGTCTGGTTTCCCAGTGGGGCAGCACTATTAAGACGCCATGAGTGTGCACTGTCACAAGTCGGTGCCCATCCTGATATGACATTATATGTTGCTATGACGTAAACTCCCCCACAAGTCGATACCCGCCCTGATATGACATTAGATGTTGCTAGGCTGTAAACCCCAACAAATCCCCCTTGTTGCTGCAGGTGCGAGCCCCCTGAAGGCCGGGTCGAACAGGACGGGTGAGAAGAGAGGCGGTCGGGAGCCACAGCCGGACCTGTTTGAGGAGCAGCGGAGAGCCGCAGACCTGTCAGTACACACTCACATGTCACTGTAAAGCCGCATAGTCAGATGAAGCATCACTTTTACACAACCCCAAAAGAAACCCCATTAAAACCTCTCTAAATCGACCGGCCATGGGACCGACTTTAAATGGTCCATTTAGGGCGGTAGTCGGTTTAGAGAGTCTTTATCTTTAGAATGGTTATTGTATGGGCGATCGTTTGGGACCCAAATAAAGCGATCGATATAGGGGAGTGGTCGATTTGTGGAGGTGGTCGGTTAGAGAGGTTTTACTGTTTCTAGATTTGATTCTACATATCTAACTTTGATACTGGTGCACTTATTAAGCATTTGTCGCCCCATAGAAGGGGATACAAAGTCAATGTAATAGAATCGGTTACTACAGAAGCCTATGGTGTCAAAGTTTTGACATGCTTGCCAAAATTAATTTGTTTACACTTCAAATATCTCAAAATTTAGACATTTAAAATAAAGGTTACTTCAAACTAAAGTAAGGTAGATTATAACAATCAAATTAATATATTAATCTAAAAGAAACGACAGAAACTCAAATCAATCAGACTAAGCAACTTTAATACCGGCAGGGGGCATCTTTTTGGCTCCTGTAGAATTGTCTTATTTCGACCCTTCCACGTGTCAAGTCCAACTTGAAGCGATTTGTCAAAATGCACATATTTTGGCGAAAATGCACATATTTTGGCGAAACTGCGAGTATTTAGTTGTTATTCTTGATCTATGCATATTACACGTGATGGCTTTTGAACATGTATGCGTGACCCTTTGACTAAAGTAAAACAAGAAAACATTTGAGCCTATTTGAGGACAGCAGGTCTGTACCACCTCATATTGTTTACTAAATAAATTCGATCAATTATAATAAAACCTCTTAACAATCTTTTTTGCAGAAATTTATTTCCCTTGGCCACAAACATAATTTTGAGCTTTTAAAATTTAATGAGTGTCTATTGACACAATTGATTGTATGCTTTTACATGTAAAAGCGATGGTTTGAACAAAAAACAAACATTTCTCGCCATGAATATGGCCTATGCTGCTAACACGGTGTAAAGCAACAACCAATCAATCAATCAATGAACATGGAAATTGTGCATCTTAGGATTGATTTAGAACATTTCTGTCTTAGCCATTCTTCAAATTAGTTACCTAGGGTTTTCATCAGTAACAATTATTATATTATATATATATAATATAATTAGTTATATTTGTTTATGTGTATATTTGTTTATGTGTATAGGTCGTTGTAGCGTTCATACTGAAATTTAAAGTGACACAAATACTGATAAAGGTATTTCAGATATGGATATAGAGGCTAAATCCACAATAACATTGTATTGTACAGTGAAACCTCTCTAAATCGACCGACCATGGGACGACTTTAAGTGGTCCATCTAGGGAGGTGGTCCATTTAGCGAGTTAGAATATCCTTACAAAGGTATTGTTGGGACCCAAATAAAGCGATCGATGGAGGGGAGTCGTCAATCTGGGGAGGTGGTCGGTTTAGAGAGGTTTTACAATACATTGTATTGTATTTTATTATGATTTACTGACACTATTCTTGTTTTTTTTAAAGTTTGCTTTTTCTCCCTGAAAATGATATGTGGGGAGGTCTGTATCATCACAGGGGCCGTTCAAATATTATGTTACACTATTTTGGTCAAAATTAGACCCCCACCTACCCACCCTCCGTAACGCTAGACCATACGCCACATAACACTTGGACCTACACTCCCCCACCCCCTAAGCGTTACGTACTATTTGAATGGCCCCCTTGTGTAGGAGGGTGGATTTGGTGGCTATTCCCTTAAGGGGCAGTCTCCCTGTGTGAGCACATGCACATGCATCTCTACATACTTACTACATAGTCACTCGGAATTAATCATCAGGTTCGTCTAGCTGACGAACCCATGTATCTAAGCACATACCCCGTTAGGTATTCACTCATCAGTTTATCTCACAGTGCTTCACCGTTAGGTATTCACTCACCTGTTTATTTCACAGTGCTTCACCATTAGGTATTCACTCACCTGTTTATCTTACAGTGCTTCACTGTTAGGTATTCACTCACCTGTTTATCTTACAGTGCTTCACCATTAGGTATTCACTCACCTGTTTATCTCACAATGCTTCACCATTAGGTATTCACTCACCTGTTTATCTTACAGTGCTTCACTGTTAGGTATTCACTCACCTATTTATCTCACAGTGCTTCACTGTTAGGTATTCACTCATCAGTTTATCTCACAGTGCTTCACCATTAGGTATTCACTCACCTGTTTATCTCACAATGCTTCACCATTAGGTATTCACTCACCTGTTTATCTTACAGTGCTTCACCATTCGGTATTCACTCACCTGTTTATCTCACAGTGCTTCACTGTTAGGTATTCACTCATCAGTTTATCTCACAGTGCTTCACAATTAGGTATTCACTCACCTGTTTATCTCACAGTGCTTCACTGTTAGGTATTCACTCACCTGTTTATCTCACAGTGTTCACCGTTAGGTATTCACTCACCTGTATATTTCACAGTGCTTCACCGTTAGGTATTCACTCACCTGTTTATCTCACAGTGCTTCACCATTCGGTATTCACTCACCTGTTTATCTCACAGTGCTTCACTGTTAGGTATTCACTCACCTGTTTATCTCACAGTGCTTCACCATTAGGTATTCACTCACCTGTTTATCTCACAGTGCTTCACCGTTAGGTATTCACTCACCTGTTTATCTCACAGTGCTTCACTGTTAGGTATTCACTCACCTGTTTATCTCACAGTGCTTCACCATTCGGTATTCACTCACCTGTTTATCTCACAGTGCTTCACCGTTAGGTATTCACTCACCTGTTTATCTCACAGTGCTTCACCGTTAGGTATTCACTCACCTGTTTATCTTACAGTGCTTCACCATTAGGTATTCACTCACCTCTTTATCTCACAGTGCTTCATCATTCGGTATTCACTCACCTGTTTATCTCACAGTGCTTCACCGTTAGGTATTCACTCATCAGTTTATCTCACAGTGCTTCACCGTTAGGTATTCACTCACCTGTTTATCTCACAGTGCTTCACCATTAGGTATTCACTCATCAGTTTATCTCACAGTGCTTCACCGTTAGGTATTCACTCTCCTGTTTATCTCATAGTGCTTCACCGTTAGGTATTCACTCATCAGTTTATCTCACAGTGCTTCACCATTAGGTATTCACTCATCAGTTTATCTCACAGTGCTTCACCATTAGGTATTCACTCACCTGTTTATCTCACAGTGCTTCACCGTTAGGTATTCACTCATCAGTTTATCTCACAGTGCTTCACCGTTAGGTATTTACTCTCCTGTTTATCTCACAGTGCTTCACCGTTAGGTATTCACTCACCTGTTTATCTCACAGTGTTTCACCGTTAGGTATTCACTCATCAGTTTATCTCACAGTGCTTCACCGTTAGGTATTCACTCACCTGTTTATCTCACAGTGTTTCACCATTAGGTATTCACTCACCTTTTTATCTCACAGTGCTTCACCGTTAGGTATTCACTCACCTGTTTATCTCACAGTGCTTCACCATTAGGTATTCACTCATCAGTTTATCTCACAGTGCTTCACCTTTAGGTATTCACTCACCTGTTTATCTCACAGTGCTTCACCGTTAGGTATTCACTCATCAGTTTATCTCACAGTGTTTCACCATTAGGTATTCACTCACCTTTTTATCTCACAGTGCTTCACCATTAGGTATTCACTCACCTGTTTATCTCACAGTGCTTCACCGTTAGGTATTCACTCACCTGTTTATCTCACAGTGTTTCACCGTTAGGTATTCACTCACCTGTTTATCTTACAATGCTTCACCGTTAGGTATTCACTCACCTGTTTATCTCACAGTGCTTCACCATTAGGTATTCACTCACCTGTTTATCTCACAGTGCTTCACTGTTAGGTATTCACTCACCTGTTTATCTCACAGTGTTTCACCGTTAGGTATTCACTCACCTGTTTATCTCACAGTGCTTCACCATTAGGTATTCACTCACCTGTTTATCTCACAGTGCTTCACTGTTAGGTATTCACTCACCTGTTTATCTCACAGTGCTTCACCGTTAGGTATTCACTCACCTGTTTATCTCACAGTGCTTCACCATTAGGTATTCACTCACCTGTTTATCTCACAGTGCTTCACTGTTAGGTATTCACTCACCTGTTTATCTCACAGTGTTTCACCGTTAGGTATTCACTCACCTGTTTATCTCACAGTGCTTCACCATTAGGTATTCACTCACCTGTTTATCTCACAGTGCTTCACTGTTAGGTATTCACTCACCTGTTTATCTTACAGTGCTTCACTGTTAGGTATTCACTCACCTTTTTATCTTACAGTGCTTCACCGTTAGGTATTCACTCACCTGTTTATCTCACAGTGCTTCACCATTAGGTATTCACTCATCAGTTTATCTCACAATGCTTCACCATTAGGTATTCACTCACCTGTTTATCTTACAGTGCTTCACCGTTAGGTATTCACTCATCAGTTTATCTCACAATGCTTCACCATTAGGTATTCACTCACCTGTTTATCTTACAGTGCTTCACTGTTAGGTATTCACTCACCTGTTTATTTCACAGTGCTTCACCGTTAGGTATTCACTCACCTGTTTATTTCACAGTGCTTCACCGTTAGGTATTCACTCACCTGTTTATTTCACAGTGCTTCACCATTAGGTATTCACTCACCTGTATATTTCACAGTGCTTCACCGTTAGGTATTCACTCACCTGTTTATCTCACAGTGCTTCACCGTTAGGTATTCACTCACCTGTTTATCTCACAGTGCTTCACTGTTAGGTATTCACTCACCTGTTTATCTCACAGTGCTTCATCATTAGGTATTCACTCACCTGTTTATCTCACAGTGCTTCACTGTTAGGTATTCACTCACCTGTTTATCTCACAGTGTTCACCGTTAGGTATTCACTCACCTGTATATTTCACAGTGCTTCACTGTTAGGTATTCACTCACCTGTTTATCTTACAGTGCTTCACCGACGGGCAATTTGTTCGGTGACGTAGACGAAGACGACCTTGACCTATTTACAGCGAGTGACATGAAGGCATCCATGTCCAGTGGCGCCCTCTTCCACGACTCGGCGACAACGACACCCGTGGAGCCTTTCAAAGGTTTGACCCAGTCAGATGTCCGAGCTTACACTGTTACAGTCAAATGGCTGTTTAACTGGTTAGAAGCGCTAAGCAATGCTCCGAGCCTGTCAAACCTCCAGAGCGAGCGGTACATAGCTCAGGCGATAGAGTGTCCACCTGTGAAGGTGTCGGTCATCCTATCGATCCTTCTCAGTGGACCCATTTGCATTTTGGGCTATTATCCGTTCCACCCAGTGGTCCACAACTGGTTCATCAAAGGCTGCAGTATGTGTTGGCTTGTCTGTGTGAAAGTGCATATAAAAAAGCCCTTGCTGCTTATCTGAAAGAGTAGCCTATGTGTCAGCAGCGGGTTTCCTCCAAAGAAATATGTCAGAATGACCATATGTTTGACATCCAATAGTCGATGATATGATAATCAATGTGCTCGAGAGGCGTCGTTAAAGAAAACAAGCTGTACTCTTTTTGTTGTCAAACCTCGACAACAGACCAGTTCTGCGGAGTGTGCGCACTCAGCCGAAGCTCGTTTGAAGTTTTCTTATTACATTAATTGAATAAAGCTAAATATTTGGATGGTTTTGAGTTTCTCCCATATTTTGAGATAAAGTTATGAAGTTGAATATTATTATCTACTTTGCCTGACCAGACGGGATGTCCGAATGAAAGGAGCGTCCGACTCCTGTTTTGGTAGATCGTGGGATTCGAACTCACAGGTTTGAACCCTGGTCGGGTCAAACCAATGACTTAAAAATTGATATGTGTCACTTCCTAGCCATGCTGTCTATATTACCCATGTTGCCAGTAACATGCATAATTCAAGCCTATGACAACGGGCCCCATAGCGATGCTTGTCATAGATACCAAGTGCAGTATAGCATTCAGTAACTATGACCAAAAGCTGACTTCCGCCGGTTGATTTTAAAGAACAATTCATTCCTCACCTACTGGTTGATCAGTGCAGATCATAGCCCTTCAACACGTAACAGGACTCCAACAACCAATCAACCAATCAACCAACCAACATTCGTCGAATGAAGCTAAATAGTTCGACGGTTTTCAGTTTCTGCCATATTTTGAGATAAAGTTATGAAATCGATTGTTATTATCGACCTTACTTCTAGTTTGAAGTAACTTTAATTTTAAATGATCTTTTCAGAATATTTGAAGTAAAAAGATGCTAAATTAATTTCGGGGTGAACATACAAATTCTGATACCAAAAACACTCACCTAGATTGAATGCTAGATATCCAACTTAGATCTTGATGCACTTATTAAGCATTTGTTGCTGCATAAAATTGAATACTAGTCAATTTAATAGAACCTGTTACTGCTGAAGTCTATGGTGTGAGAATTTTGATGTGCATGCCAAAATTAATTAATTCACTTCATATATCTCCAAAGTTCGCCATTTCCAATGAAAGTCACTTCAAGCTCTGCTTCCATATTATTATTTTGTTGGTGGTTGTATTGTGAACTAGATCGCAGATTGGTTGAATTAATTCCAGGTGTCGTAAAGATATTCGAAGATCAAGACATGGGTGGCGCGGTGAAGCAGGGCGAGGTGGACAGCCTCTTTCTGGTGACGGACGCAGGCGCACGGAACGCACCGGAAGTAGAAGTAGAAGATAACTCCGAGTTGCTCAAGTAAGAATTGCACTGCTCCTTACCCCCATTTTCTGTGCAGTTTCACAAGCAAAATGCTGGCTGATGATGTAAGTTTCCTTAGTACAACACAAACAAGTAACTATATAAACTTGTCAAAATCAATACGCTTAGCAATATGATTAGACCTTATGGCTTTACTGGCAACTAATGAAATTAACAAGTTACAATTGAAATGCACAAAAGAAGCCACATTATTATAGGTAAATGGACAAACACAAAGTAAGCCCAATTTGGACTGTTTGCAATCTACAAACAGTTACAACCCATGAACAAGAAACAACAAAACCAACATTATTACTGAAACAAAATTCAAAAGATTTAAATCAAATTAGACTAGTGCTCGGCCAATAGTCGATGATATGATAATCAAAGTGGTCGGCCATGGCGGTTTTCACCGCCATGGCGGTGAAAACAAGTGTTGACACACTTAACCGTTATCAGCAGGGTAAATAAATTCACCACACGCAAAAGTAATGTTCTACATGACCACAACTCGAGAAATGAGCGGCTATAGTTTTTTCATTTGTTGCTGTTCCTCTGTTATTTCCAGTCAACCATATATGATGACAGAGATAGTCCAACTAAAAATATATTATTAACAACCCCACCACAACAACATAATTCATAAACTCACATAACTAACTACACTAGAGTTACACTAGAATATTTCTAACAAACTGACATTTATATACTGCTTGCCTAACTGCAACTGAACATTAAAACTTACTACACCTTTACCAACTGAATACAGAAGATAACTTCTGCTTACATTCTAAATACTATGTAAATACTCACATTGATCTGACTAATATTGATCTGGTTATATGATGCTACTGTTACCATATTGCTATGGAACTTTTGGGTTACAGAATTGCATTGTGTTACGTGCTGCAAATTGTGTATTCAACAGTTATTATATACCTTATTCTATATACCTTTTGTGTAAATAACCCTGAATTGAAAAATGGCTGGAAGACCAGTGCTTCGACACTGACAAAAGACTTATTCAGCAGAATAAACATATTTACCACCAAAAATAAAGAAGAAAATTGTTATAAGCAATACTATGATACCACATGAGTAGGTAGGTTTAAATAGATATCCTGCATGCCCTTCCTAATGTGTTAAATTTATACATATTCAGTAAAACCTCTCTAAATCCACCAACCATGGGACCCACTTTAAATGGTCCATTTAGGGAAGTGGTCGGTTTAGGGAGTTAACAACAAAAATTACAATGGTATTGTATGGGTGATTGTTTGGGACCCAAATATGGCGATCGATATAGGGGAGTGGTCGATCTTTGGAGTTGGTCGGATGGAGAGGTTTTACTGTATGTCATTATATGAGCTGATTTTCCGAGTTTTGTTGTTATGTAACAATTTACTTCATGTATTTAATTTATATTCAGCCATTAAAAAGTCCTCCTGGCTGAGTGACACGGGGGGGGGGGCACCCAGTTATAAACAACGCCCCAGAGAGGGAGTGGGGGGGGGTACTCCACCAATGCAGCAGCGTAGGAGGAAGGAATAAGATTTATTTCCCCTCAAGCATTTATACTCGTATAATACGCTATGCATCACATATTGCTGTTTACATTGCACAGCATCGAGGATGACCTTGATGCCCTTCTGAAGGTCACCGACTTGTCGAAAACCAGGCCGGGCCTGGGCGCCAAGAGGGTGCCAGAACGGCCCGCCGTGGCGCCCAAACCTGCCCACCTCAGGACCGGCTCCAAGACCCGGACGCCCCCTACCGGCGGCCACCCCCAGGTGACGCCACCTGGTGGCGACTGCCTGGCCGGAAGCCCTGAAGAGGGTCCCGGTGTGGGCGCACTGGACGCGTCTGACATCATCAAGTACATCCGGTCCAGCTCGATCAGCGCTGAGGCCGACCTGGATCTGTTTTCATGAAATAGTAGTTACCGAGCCACCACCCGCAACAACCCGCTGTCCCCACACACAGCGTGTGGGCTGTTTACCGTTATCTGTCCGCATACAATGGTCCCCGCGTTCAACCCAGCCCCTGTCAGACCCACTACCCGCAACATTCCGCTCTCCCCACACAGGTCGTGTGGACTTCTTAACATCATCTGTTCACATAGAATGGTCCCCGCCTTCAGACCAACCCCTGTCAGACCCACTACCCGCAACATCCCGCTCTCCCCACACAGGTCGTGTGGACTTATTAACATCATCTGTTCACATAGAATGGTCCCCGCCTTCAGACCAACCCCTGTCAGACCCCGCTACCCGTAACAACCCGCTCTCCCAACACAGGTCGTGTGGACTTCTTAACATCATCTGTTCACATAGAATGGTCCCCGCCTTCAGACCAATCCCTGTCAGACCCCGGTACCCATAACAACCCGCTCTCCCAACACAGGTCGTGTGGACTTCTTAACATCATCTGTTCACATAGAATGGTCCCCGCCTTCAGACCAATCCCTGTCAGATCCCGGTACCCGTAACAACCCGCTCTCCCAACACAGGTCGTGTGGACTTCTTAACATCATCTGTTCACATAGAATGGTCCCCGCCTTCAGACCAATCCCTGTCAGACCCCGGTACCCATAACAACCTGCTCTCCACGCACAGGTCGAGTGGACTTCTTAGAGTTAGTCTGTCCACATACAATGGTCCCCGCCTTCAGCCCAGCCCATGGACTGGTTAGTGTCAGGATAATGTGACTGGGATATCAGGTCATGGTCTCCCAGTGGAGCAGCACTATGAAGTTGCCACCAAGAATGTGCACTGTCACAAGTCGGTACCCGCCCTGATATGACCTTAGATGTTGCCAGGACGTAATACTCCAGCAACCATGCACACATCCATACACACATCCATAGATACATAGATGCATACATACATGCATGCATGCATACATACATAATATATACATACACACATACATACATGCATACATACATATACACATACATACATACACACATACATACATACATATATACATACACACGTACACACATACATACCTAATGTTTAATTGTTGAAGCCCGTTACCTCACGCTCCATTTCCGGTATGTGTGAACATCAGTCGGTCTGTTCACTCCTCTCATGTTCCCTGCCCGTGTCCGTATGGAAGTGACTTGAGGACCCCTTTTTGCTGCTTTGTTTACAAGTGAAAGTTGCATGCAGTAAGCGGGGAGCATACATACGTGCATACATACATCCATACACACATACATACATACATACACACATACATACATACATACACACATACATACATACATACATACATACATACATACATACATACACACATACATACATACATACACATACATACACACATACTTACACACGTACACACACATACATACCTAATGTTTAATTGTTGAAGCCCGTTACCTCACGCTCCATTTCCGGTATGTGTGAACATCAGTCGGTCTGTTCACTCCTCTCATGTTCCCTGCCCGTGTCCGTATGGAAGTGACTTGAGGACCCCTTTTTGCTGCTTTGTTTACAAGTGAAAGTTGCATGCAGTAAGCGGGGAGCATACATACGTGCATACATACATCCATACACACATACATACATACATACACACATACATACATACATACATACATACACACATACATACATACATACATACATACACACATACTTACACTCGTACACACACATACATAACTAATGTTTAATTGTTGAAGCCCGTTACCTCACGCTCTATTTCCGGTATGTGTGAACATCAGTCAGTCTGTTCACTCCTCTCATGTTCCCTGCCCGTGTGCATGTAGAGCCGTGGTTACACGGGCAATTGTGAAGCGATTTAGGCAAATCGATTTATATGAAGCGATGAAGTGGCGCATTTACACGAGCGAGTTTTAAAGTGTGTCGGCGACCGGGAACCAGCAGCCTTAGTGGAGGGCCTGTAGCCGGCGAGTACTGCTATTTGTTTAGTTTACAATATGAATAACGACACCAATGTAGCGGCTATGTTAATATCACTTGGAATTTAGGGTTAATTTAATTAAATTTCATTATTTGAGTATGTAATTCTGTTAAATATGATCGCATTCAATAGATTTCGGCCTAATCGGTCCATAACACTGCTGGGCACCAGCGATAGTTACAGCTGAGCCTGTAGCGGGCGAGCACTGCTATTTTACACTATCGCCGCCCGGGAACCAGCTGAATCGCTTCATATAAACCACCTCCCGAGGTGGTATACATGAAGCGTTTCATATGAATCGATTCAGCCCTAAAATGCCACAGCGTTGCGTTTACACTGCAAATCTGAATCGATCTAGGCAAGTCGTTTTATATGAGGCGTTAAAAATCGCCCGTGTAAACAGGGCTTATGAGTGACTTGAGGACCCCTTTTTGCTGCTTTGTTTACAAGTGAAAGTTGCATGCAGTAAGTGGGGAGTGGGGCACTCTCCGCCTCAGGATCACCGCCTTCACACCAAGTTAGGATTAATTGTATTTCAATCGAGATCAGATAACTATTACAAGTTGGCAATTTTCAACAGCAACGACAACAAAAAGCGGAAAAGAGGAGTGTTCTGATCCGTTCTCTGCTTTAGACGGTGTTGATTGCGTCGTATCCATGCTCTCCGCCTTTGTTGTGCAGTATCGGCTGTCAGTCTGCGATTAGACAGGAAATTAATATTTGTGAAACTAATAGTGATGCTATTAGGTCCATTTGCACTTTTCTTTCTTCTTTTAGTGGGTAATTAAAGATGAATCCCTCCTAGCTCCCGATTCTAGATCTGTTCATTGTGTCTACAATTGTCAGGAGTCGTTCATTTGAGGATCGCGTTACATATTATCTGGGCCTCTGCTGTGAGACTGCTCAATTGCAACCCCGCCTTCTCTCCCCCCCCCCAACACACACCCCCCCTCCAACACACACCCCTCATCCGCTCCCCCCCCCCCCCACCCCATGCGGTATTTATTGTGTACAGTTAGTTCAATATGAAAGGGTCTACTTCGATATGAAGTGATTCCTCGTCAGGTAAATTCGAGATCTCCTATTTGTGTGTGTTTGTATGTGTGTGTATGTGTGTGTGCGGGGGGTTGCATAATCTGATGGTTTAAGATTGATACCATATTTATCATTTTTGTTAAAGGTATATTAAAGTTGCATAGTCCGATGGTTTTGAATTTCTGTATTTT
This sequence comes from Branchipolynoe longqiensis, assembly GCA_030323885.1. NCBI lineage: Eukaryota > Metazoa > Annelida > Polychaeta > Phyllodocida > Polynoidae > Branchipolynoe > Branchipolynoe longqiensis. The sequence goes on from CM059198.1 coordinate 76,496,730, forward strand.
TTCTGAGATAAATATATTAGATCGATCACTAGTATCTACTGTACATTAGTTCAAAGTTACTTTTATTTTAAATGGTCAACTTTTGAGATATTTTGAGTGCAAACATGGAAAATTAGTTTAGGCAAGCTTGCAAAAACTCTGACACCATAGACTTCTGCAGTAACAGGTTCTGTTAAATTGACTCAGTATTGCCTTTTACGTAGAAACAAATGAGTAATAAGTGCATCAGTATATAAGTTAAGATATGTAAAATCAAATCTAGATAAATGGTTTGGTTTTGAAAATTTGATATTTCATCGGACTATGCAGCTTTAAGTTTATCATTACAATCTACTTTACTTTTATTTTGAAGTAACTTGTATTTTAAAAAGTTAACATTAAGTGCAAGCACGACAAGTTAAGGCTGCATAGTCCGATGAAATATCAATTTTTCAAAACCAAACTAATTATCTAGATTTGATTCTACATATCTAACTTAGATACTGATGCACTTATTAAGCATTTGTTTCTGCGTAGAAGGCAATACTGAGTCAATTTAACCGAACCTGTTACTACAGAACTCTATGGTGTCAGAGTTTTGGCAAGCTTGCCAAAACTAATTTTCCATGTTTTCACTCAAAATATCTCAAAAGTTTACCATTTAAAATAAAAGTAACTTTGAACTAATGTAAAATAGATAAACGTGATCGATCTAATATATTTATCTCAGAAAAAATACAGAAATTAAAAACCATCGGACTCTGCAACTTTAAGTGCAAGCATGACAAGTTAATGTTGGCGTGCACACAGAAATGCTAGACACCACATGCTTCAGCTGTGACAGGTTCTATTAAATTGACTAAGTATTCCTTCTATGCAACAATAACTGTTTAATGCCTCTAGAATATCTTATTAAATATGTAGGATCAAATCTATATAAGTCTTTTCATTTCTGAAATTAAAGTTGTTGCTGTTATCGGATCATGCTGCTTTAATATATTTGTGAAATGTGTAGCATATCGATTGACAGTAAACCCTCGATCTGTCCGTGCGCATATTGATTGCATGGTGTGTATGATTGCAGGTGAACACGATACTCGGCCTCCTGCCTCGTGTGCCACACTCGGCATGAATGGGCTGAAATGTGGAAAGACGTGGATGTATGCAGTGTGCAGGGCCTGGTGATTAGTGACGAACAGTGCTTCCTGTCACGTGACCTGTGTACATTAGCGCCCCAATCACTGCTCTGGGTTGTGTTTGTGTGCTGTGTTCTCCCATGTTCTGTATTAGGTCATGTGTCCATGGACTGTTCCCTTGTGGCGTGTTCCCTTGTTCCTATGTGACCTTGTGATCTTGTGACGCGCCACACGGCTGTAAAGAAACCATCAATCAATCGATCATTAAAAAACAAACAATTCTCGCCGTGAATATGGCCTATGCTACCGACATGACGTAAATAAACCACCAATCAATCAACTCTCTATGTTCCCGGTTAGTACACCACATGTGCCGGGCACAAGGCCATACGGTCCCTGGGTCCAACCTATGGGAACGGCCACTAAGCAAAACACAGGTTCATTGACTGTGTGGCGCGTCACAAGGTCATAAGCGAACATGGAAAAAGGGAACATGCCACAAGGGACTATGTATACACAGCCTTAGTCTGCACTAAGCCACATAGACGGGTAGGCGTTGATAGGGTGATTGTATCAGGAAGCAGAGATAGTCTAATGGTTAGCACACTTGCCCCAGTATCCTAAAGTATGGATTTGAATCCTGCTCTGGGTGCAATGTTCGATTTCTTTGCACCACCCCCCACAACACTGGAGCCGTGACGAGGATCCTATACAATCTACGCACTGTGTGGTCGGTGAACCTACCCTGTAAATGTATATGTATGTGAATTGCCTGTATGTTTGTAATTGTAAGCATTAAAATGACTTATGGACGTAAACCATTTAAAAGACTTACAATTCCAGGGAGAAAAGTATGGTAGTCTGCACTGACCTCTGCGGGAAGGAGCCGCATAGACAGACCCGTCTCCTTATCCACATTCGTGACTAGAGTTGACAACTCATATAAAGTAGGGCTATGTTAACAAAGGACGGGACACAGACGAGTGATGGGTCGGACACTTTATTGAGCATCTTGGCTAGCACAATAACAGGCTTACTGGTAAAAGTTTCAAATCCAGTGGGCAAGTGACTGACCTGGTGCACGCACCGACGGAAACGGCCATTGGCGGCTCTAGCGGAGGCAACCCGCGGCAAATCCAGGCAGGTCACAGACATAATATATTTTTGCGAATAAACTGGAGCAATAATAATAATAATGAAGGAATACTCCGACCTATTTATATCCGCATAATTAATTATGCATCCTATATTTTGCTACAAACAGCCTGTCCTTCAATTTAACCATTTCCATGCAGCTTGTGTACGCTTTTAATGAGGCATTTTCTTTATAACATTGGATGAAAAGCAAACAAAATTAACGATTTAAATTGTTAAAAAAATAACAACAGGCTCATCTATCGGGGAACACGACAACTGGAAGAACATTTATAAGCATTCTTCACAACTAATTATATCGTCTAGTGTTTTGCTGTTGGAGAACTGACTGGTGTAATGTTATCTACCAGAAATGTTCCCTGTTAATGTTATGTGTGATTGGTTACCCATGTCTCAACATTCTTAGTTGTGTTATTTGGAAGATAATTTATACTGTATGGTTATACTATTATTGTTAAAGTTGCATAGTCTGATGGTTTAGAGTTTCTGTCATTTCCTGAGATTGATCGCTATAGACTACCTTACTTTAGTTTGAAGTAACTTTTATTTTTAGATGGTTAATTTTGGAGATATTTGAAGTACAACCATGCAAAATTAATTTTGGCAAGCACGCCAAAACTCTTGACATCATAGGCGTCAGCAGTAACAGGTTCTCTTAAATTGCATCTGTATTCCCTTCAGTGTGATGACAAATGTTTATAGTGCACCAGTATCTAAGTTAGATATGTAGAATTAAATCTAGATAATTGTTTTGGTTTTGAAAATTTGATATTTTCATTGGACTATGCAACTTTAAGCGACATGATTTTATTTATGCGTAGACATGTAATAGTGTGAGTGTATAGGGGGAGTGTGTTGAACTGATTCAAAGCCGAAGGCTGATACTATAATGTTAATAATAATAATAATAATAATAATCCCGTAAATTTAGTACAGAACGCTCAGTAACAGGAGCCGTTCTAAGGTGCTGCCCCGAAAAAACCTGATATCACATTTCATTTTCTTTTTGTGATGGGTGTATTTATGCTGCCCATAGCGGTTAAGTCCAATGACTTGTTTACTCCGCTAGACAGTAATAGTCTTGTGGTTCCCTTTGTTTTATCATTTTCAATTGTGTAGCTATCGACTGCGTGCATTCTTTCTCTGTTTGTAAGCATTGTTGACAATTTCATTTAAATAGTTGACGGATAGAGAGATTGCGTTCACGAAAACAATCTACATTAAGAAGGAGTCTTGACGTGAGATCAAACCCTGTCAACAGATGGCGCTCCTGCCCGCTTCCATGACCGTGTGGAGGCTTTCCACCACTCAATGCGTAATCGCGTCTTTAGCTCTTATTGCGCATGTACAGCGCCAATTTGTTAATTCAGGGATGAAAGATCTCTGCGATTTCGCGGATTTTCACGATCTTTTATATTTACTGAATAACTTTAAATCAAGTAATCTGTGGTATATGACAACAATTGGTTAATTTGAATCCTGTTCTTATATGACATTAGATGTTGCTAGAATATGAAACCCAAGCAAGAAATAGTTACATATGGGTGATAATACTGTCACAACAAGGACAGTTAAAACCTGACTTACGGCATTTTTCCATGATTCCCTGACAGTGCTAATCCAATGGAGGAAAATTCGCGTTCTCGCGGAAATTCGCCATCGGGGTATTAATCTCGGTTTGATTTCCGCGTTTTTTGTGGGGACCACTTTCATCCCTGGGTTATTCAGAATGGGACTATATTCTAGTGACGTGACGAGGTGCTACAGGTCCACAGTCCCCCTATCTGAAATTCAGAAATCAGAAAAGCTCTGAAAACCAAAGTTTTTCCAGACAAATAAATAAACTAATGTATATATATATTACTAATATATATTACTAATATTATATACTTAAGTTTTACCAAATGTTTTTGTTGGGGATGAAATGTACTGGAGTATTTATGGTCCATAAATTATCCCTATTATCCTATTATTTCATTTATCAACATTACTCTAATAGAGTGTAATAGTATTTGTAGTCTTCATTTATCCCGCCTTCTGTGAGTGTTTATGTGGTTGTTTGATTACTACCTTTATTCTGGGGTAGCGGGAAGTAGCTCAGACGGTAGAGTGTCCACCTGTGAACGTGTCGGTCATCCTATCAATCCTGCTCATTGGACCCATTTGCAGTTTGGGCTATTTTCCGTTCCAACCAGTGATCAAGAACTGGTTCATCAAAGGCTGTGGTATTTGCTGTCCTGTCTGTGGGAAGGTGCATATAAATGACCCCTTACTGCTTATCAGAAAGAGTAGCCTATGTGGCGGTAGCAGGTTTCTTCCAAAGAAATATGCCAGAATGACCATATGTGACTTTTGACATCCAATAGCCGATGATGAAAATCAGTGTGCTCTAGAGGCGTCATTAAATAAAACATACTCTTACTTTACTTTTTACCTTTATTCTGAGACCTGAAAGATTCTTAATTCTGAAACCATAACTGGCCCCAAGGATATCGGATGAGGGACTGGACCTGTAGTTCCATCAGCTGAGGATGAGGCACCCTTATCCAAGTAGCACGTGCACAATAAGTACATGGCGAAGGAGATTACTGAATCCCAGATAACGACTCATTTCCGACAATTCAGCTATTATGAGAAATGGTATTTTTCGAAGAATATTCAAGAATATAAGACTTGTGAATGAACTTGAAGAGAAGAGGGAGGGATGCACATTGGGTCATGGAAGTGGTCTCTTTTTTTTATTGGGGATGGTGACCTTGTTTCTCTTTGTTATCTCCCTTCTTTTATTGAGTTATTTTCATTCAGATATTCCATTCTTTGATTGCTTCTCTATTCGAGCATCGCGTATCAGCCCTGCCTACTAATGTAATTCAGGTGTTGTGAGTTCCGCTGGTCCCTCAGGAAGGACTGAGACTGAGACCCAGTACGTCAAGTCACAGCTTCAGCTTACACAGCGGAAGGTGTGGCCACTGCCCTCCTACACGCAGTCTTCACTGTAGCATCTAATCTCATTTTGCGCCTATAGCCTCCTTGTAACCAAACTTGGTAGGATTCTTGCCATACGTTTGTTTCAAATCTAGATTGCAGTGACATCTTTCCTCGCAAATATTTAACATGAGATAAATACCACTTCCTGTATCACGGTGTATGTGTATTCACCTCCTCCCTACCTTCTGCCATGTAAGTTGTCGCTGTGTCAGCTGTCGCTGTGTAAGCTGTCACTGTGTCAGCTGTCACTGTGTAAGCTGTCACTGTAAGCTGTTGATGTGTCAGCTGTCACTGTGTAAGCTGTCACTGTAAGCTGTCACTGTAAGCTGTCACTGTGTAAGCTGTCGCTGTGTAAGCTGTCACTGTGTTAGTTGTCGCTGTGTTAGCTGTCACTGTGTTAGCTGTCACTGTGTAAGCTGTCACTGTGTAAGCTGTCGCTGTGTTAGCTGTCGCTGTGTAAGCTGTCACTGTGTAAGCTGTCACTGTGTAAGCTGTCACTGTCTTAGCTGTCACTGTGTTAGCTGTCACTGTGTTAGCTGTCACTGTGTAAGCTGTCACTGTGTTAGCTGTCACTGTGTAAGCTGTCACTGTGTAAGCTGTCACTGTGTTAGCTGTCGCTGTGTAAGCTGTCACTGTGTTAGCTGTCGCTGTGTAAGCTGTCACTGTGTAAGCTGTCACTGTAAGCTGTCGCTGTGTTAGCTGTCGCTGTGTAAGCTGTCGCTGTGTAAGCTGTCACTGTGTAAGCTGTCACTGTGTAAGCTGTCACTGTGTAAGCTGCCACTGTGTTAGCTGTCACTGTGTTAGCTGTCGCTGTGTAAGCTGTCACTGTGTTAGCTGTTGCTGTGTTAGCTGTTGCTGTGTTAGCTGTCGCTGTGTTAGCTGTCACTGTGTAAGCTGTTGGCATTGGCAAGAACTAATGTTGACGGCAGCTCACTCATTGTTCCATGGACAAAATCTATTAATTAGAGATTGTTGTTTCCATTACGAATACTGACTAATATCTGTCTTGTACAGGACTCACAAACTTGACAAATGTAGATCTATCTTACTTATTTTAACCAAATCTAGTGAGCATTTTAAAGCGTTATATTCAAAGTTTAGTTAGGTCAAATTTGTTTTATTATGACACATACAAATTCATGTTGATTACTTTGCGTCATCCATTATATTCATTCAAGGGAGATATTTGTCATATTTTTACCAGTACAAATGTAAAGAGTGTATTTGGTTTGTTTTTATATATCACCTGCTCACAAATAATAAAGTAGCATAAGAGCACTATTTAATATTGAAAATTCAGTTAGAGCTATTCATTACAGATAATTCAATCAAGCTATTTTCATGTATTAATTGTCATGCATTGATGTTATTTAAGTAGGCACATCGGGAACTTGGATTGATCATAGTTTTTCATTTTAAATAAATAATATTAGCAATTTACACTGCCAGTGGGCAGTGTCATTGGACCAATAATTGACTTGGAGATTGAAGATAGATTTTGTAGTTTCCTAAAGTGGAAGTAGGTTTGGTGAATTTGACGCCTCTACTGCTAAACCTGTTGGAATGCCACGTTTCCATTGTACATTATGTGCCAAATAATTGTATCAGTATAAGCTTTTGTGATAATATTGAAATAAAAAATATATGAGATGAATCTACATTGTGTATGTGTTCAATAATAACGGTTTACTCTGGTAGAATAATTAAGACAATATACTAAGTACACCATTTTTTTTAAATGATATGTATATGACAAACTTGGGGAGTTCAAATACCATTCTTATATTACCTTAGATGTTGCTAGAACATCAAACCCAAACAAAGCAGGTCCGGTATGGGCGATAATACAGTCACAACAAAATTGGATAGGGTCTAATTGTCTTCTTCTTTCTGTGGCCTACTTAGTATTGTCTTAATTTTTCTACCTGTTCAGCAACAGGGCACTGGTCTTCTAGCCATAGCTAGATGTTGCCAGGATGTAAGACTCCACCAACCAACCTAGCCATAGCCGATATCGTTAAGATTTAATAGAAATTGTTGTCATGTGGCGTTCTCTGTGGCGGAGTGGTTAGAGTGTCTGACTTTTTTCTAGGTCAGACTCCTAATTTGAGGGTCGGCGGTTCGATTCCCCGTGCCCCCAGCTCTGCCAATTTGGGTTTCCACCGCTGTGTATAACTTACAGCGTCATCAAAGGCCGGTTGCTCTCATACCATGTCTATGTGGTGTGGAAGGTTAAAAATCCCTTGGGTCGGTAAAAAGGATCGGGCTTTCTATCGACCAGCAGTGGAGTGGGGAAGACCAGTCGTCTGTGACTGGGATTTCCCCTGTTTGGGGCAACTAATGTACCAACAACAACAAAAAAAAGAGAGACAAATAAGTGTTCACACTAACTGTCTACCATTCGCTATATCGCTATATCGTAAACAATGCTTTATAGCCTACCAGAATACACTAAGCATACATATGGACTTATATAAGGTGTAGGCCTTGTGCGGGAGGTCGTGGGATCAATCCCTGGCAGGGTCAAACGACGTACAAAATTGAGATTGTTACTACCTTGTCTAATACCAGAGAGCGTGTATATAAACAGATGAGAGGGACAACTCTCATACTAGACCGTGTAACACCTGCCGACTGTGGCGCTCCAAGTGGTGGTTGTTGAACAGTTTACGCATATGGGCAAACTCAAGACATTGTCAATGGCAGTGAGCAATCTTCAGAGACAAAAAGTTAAATATCTCTAAAACTACAACACCTAGAAACAAACTGATTGGAATACAGATAGAAAACATGATTACCAAAAACATTATATTAAATTGATATGGTTAGGGTTCTGGATTTCTATTAATTTGGAATAAAACTGACATTTTTCACTACGCGTACGGCAAACTGAATGCATTGTCAATGGCGGTGAGCAATCTTCATACAGAAAAAGTGAAATATCTCTAAAACCACACCATCTAGAAACAAGTCGCTTTGTACACATATAGAAAACATACTCAACGAATAGATTATATTAAATTTATAAGGTTAGGGTTCTGGATTTCTATTAATTTTGAATAAAACAAATGTTTTGCACTGCACGTACTGTCAAACTCAAAGCTTGTTCAACAATAACCGCCAGGATCGCCACTGTAGCCTATGTTACCGATTTTCGCGGGAGTTGTCCCTCTCATCTGTTTATATACATGCTCTCTGCTAATACACAACTTTACTAGGATATAGCAAGGACTAGTTGGTTGGCTCAGTGTCAGAATAATGTAACTGAGTGGGATATCGGGTCATGGTGCCATCGGCCTGCGCTCCCAATGGGGCAGCACTATAAAGTCACCATCAGTATGCACTGTCACAAGTCGGTACCCACCCCATTATGACCTTAGGTGTCGTTGGGACGTAAAACCCCAGAAAACCAGCACACATCTGTGCGCTCCATCCCTTGTTATCGCTCAACAGAACCGGTCCTCGTGCCGGCCCGTCAGTGTTACGTCACCCCCGGCTGTCACCAGGGCTCAGCGTCTCATGACGTCACAGGCAGATGCTGACTCATTTCCGGTGCAGCACTTGACGGCTGAGATGGAAGCAGGAGAGGCAGACGACTTGGCCTGTCGCTGTATCCGTGACCACTCTTTTAGTCGTTTTGGGTTGTTTTTTTGCGATGGTTTATTTACCCTGTCCATAACGAGTAAAGGGCGCATTCCTTACATGCGGTATGCGAATGCGAATGCGACAAAAAATCGAAACGCCTTGAAACCTATGAGCTACATTCCTTACACGCGATATGTGAATGCGAATGCGAATGCGTTTTTCCGATTGGTCCATGTAGCGATCGGTGCGGCATGCGGCATGCGACAAGTGGGGGTGTGAATAGAAACCTGAGTCTGATGTGTCCATTAGTTTAACACTAGGAGAGGCGACTGAGCATTACGGAACAGCCTAGTGGGGTGCCGTGTACATAGTGATTAGTGTGTGCTTATAAGGGGGAAGGAGGCCGGTAAGGTGAGAAAGCCGTGAGGGGAAGAGAGAGGAGGGGAGAAAGCCGAGGGGAGGATGGCAGGGAGGTGAGAAAGCAGTGAGGGGAAGAGAGAGGAGGGGAGAAAGCCGAGGGAAAGCTACCAGATTCACAGAAATATGAATACTTATCTATAAATTGGCAATAATATAGCCAGTTGTGTGCCGCATGCCGCATACCGTGTGTAAGGAATCATGCCATTCGCATACCGCATACCACATGCCACATGCCGCATACCGTGTGTAAGGAATGCCCGCTTTAGTCGCATCGTGGCTTGTTTTCATCGCTGAACAGCAATAGTCTCAATTTGGTAGTAGCCTTGTCATCTTAGCTGTTAATAGTTATGTTAATTTTGGTGGGCTTTTAGTTGTTTGTAAGCAAATTTTGAGTGCTTTAATTTGGAGACGTAATTTGCTTAGGAGTGTGGTACTCCCCCTCCCCTCCCCTACACCCCATAAAAATTACATCCCCGTAGTCAAAATAAGATAGTACCCTGGCTTTCTAAATTTTGCTAACTCCAACCACTAACCCCACCGCATATCCAGCAACACGAGGTGGTTGCCAGGTGGTTGGCACTTTCCATGCACTACTTGGAGTAACTTAGGGACTGAGGATTTACCTTATAAGTTATAACATTAACAACCCGTGTCACATCAACAAACTAACTTGTGACAGCGCAAGTTGATCGCCGATTCATACTACTACCTGACTCGTTTGTTTGTTTGGAGCTTTATGCTCTAGACAACATCCGGAGGGACAGACAACATTCAGACAGACAACATTCGGACAGATGACATTCGGACAGATAACATTTGGACAGATGACATTCGGACAGACGACATTCGGACAGATGACATTCGGACAGACAACATTTGGATAGACAACATTCGGACAGACGACATTTGGACAGATGACATTCGGAGAGACAACATTCGGACAGACACCATTCGGACAGATGACATTCGGACAGATGACATTCGGACAGATGACATTCAGACAGATAACATTCGGACAGACAACATTCGGACAGATGACATTCGGACAGACGACAATCAGACAGACAGCATTTGGACAGACAACATTCGGACAGATGACATTCGGACAGATGACATTCGGACAGATGACATTCGGACAGATGACATTCGGACAGACTACATTCAGACAGATGACATTCGGCCAGACAAAATTCAGACAGATGACATTTGGGCAGATGACATTCAGACAGATGACATTCAGACAGACAAAATTCAGACAGACACACAAGATTCGGACAGACAAAATTCAGACAGACACACAAGATTCGGACAGACAACATTCAGACAGACAACATTCGGACAGACAGATGACATTCGGACAAACAGACGACATTCAGACAGACAACATTCAAACAGACAGACGACATTCAGACAGTCGCCCGGTGTGGCGCTGGACACGGAGCTGATGGACGTAATGTGTCCGCCATTGTTGTCGACAAACCGACGCTGACTGTTTGAACCAAAGGTTCAGAGTTCACCACGCGTGCGCACTGTTAGCAGCCTCCCCCACCCACCCACCGAGTCCGGTTTATCAACGGCCCGCCGACAGTCCCACGAAATGGCCAAACAAATGCGCAATTAATTTACGCTTCGCATTCTCCGGACTTCCTTTTCCTGTACTAATGTGGTAGACTACCTCAGCCATATCACGATGTGTGCAGCACCTTGACTACCCTGGTCACCACCCACCCGGCACTAACAGGGCGCACACCCACGTGATCCAAGGCGCACTCTCACGTGATCCCTGCTTAAGTTGAGTGACCCGAGGAGAACCTACAGTTTCAGCCCGGTATCAGCTGATATAATGAAGCATTCTTCAAGTCACTCTTAAAGTGAGTTTCAGTGTCATTTCATTTCGTCCCTACCCCGTCTGGATGCCTCTCTCTAACTCTCTGTCTGTCTGTGCCTCTCTGTGGCTCTTCGTCTCTCTGTCTCTCTGCATCAATGCATCTCTGTCTCTCTCTGCCTATCTCCGTGTCTGTCTGTCTGTCTATGCCCCTCTGTCTCTCTCTGCCTATCTGTCTGCCTCTGCCTCTCTGCCTGTCTCTGCCTCTCTCTGTCTCTCGCTGCCTCTCTGTCTGTCTCTGACTCTCTTTGTCTGTCTCTGCCCCTCTCTGTCTCCCCGTCTCTATCTGTCTGTCTCTGCCTTTCTCTGCCTCTCTGTCTGTCTGTGCCTCTCTGCCTGTCTCTGCCTCTCTCTGTCTCTCGCTGCCTCTCTGTCTGTCTCTGCCTCTCTCTGTCTGTCTCTGCCCCTCTCTGTCTCCCCGTCTCTATCTCTCTGTCTCTGCCTTTCTCTGCCTCTCTGTCTGTCTCTGCCTCTCTGCCTGTCTCTGCCTCTCTCCGTCTCTCTGTGCCTATCTGACTGTCTCTGACTGTCTCTGTCTCTCTCTGCCTCTCTGTCTGTCCCTGTCTCTCTCTGCCTCTCTCTGTCTCCCCGTCTCTGTCTGTCTGTCCCTGCCTTTCTCTGCCCCTCTGTCTGTCTCTGCCTCTCTCTGCCTCTCTGTTTCTCTCTGTCTCTGTTTCTTTCTGTCTCTTTCTGTCTCTCTGCCTCTCTCCATCTCTCTGTCTATCTGTTTCTTTCTGTCTCCCTGTCTCTGTTTCTTTTTGTCTCACTCCCTGGTCTTCCTTTCTTGGGCCAAAGTGCCTGTTTTAGTGAAGCTGCTTTTAGGGTTTCTATGGCGGCGTTGTGTTGGTAAGGCACGCAACCAAATCCCGCGAGACTTGGCCGAGATGGCGTTGTCATGGGCCGGACGCGCGCCGGGTGTTACGTCACTTCCCAGAGTGCTTTAGGGTGTGTGTGCGCGGGGTGTGCGCGGGTGAGTGTGTGTACTGGGGAGGTGGGGAACGGGAGTGTGGCGGGGGTGCCCCACCCCGCCCATCAATCTACACACACTCACTCACACACATTCCCACTCCCATCCACTCATTCACACTCACACTCCCAGCCACAGACACATCCACTAACACACACTCACACTCCCAGCCACACTCACACTCCCAGCCACAGACACATCCACTCACACACACTTACACACTCACATCCACACACACATCCACTCACACACACTCACACTCCCAGCCACACTCACACTCCCAGCCACAGACACATCCACTCACACACACTTACACACACTCACATCCACACACACATCCACTCACACACACTCACACACACTCACATCCACACACACTCCCACTCACACACATCCACATCCACTCACACACACTCACACTCCCATACACACACTCCCATCCACTCACACACACTCACACTCCCAACCACACTCACATCCACTCACATACAAACTCACACACACTCACATCCACACACACGTCCACTCACACTCCCATCCACACACCCACATGCACTGACACACACATCCATACACTCACTCTCCCATCCACACACACACTCCCATCCACACACACATCCACATCCACTCACACACACTCACACTCCCATCCACACACACTCACACTCCCATCCACACACACATGCCTCACACACATCCACACACACACTCCCATCCACACACACACTCCCATCCACACACACATCCACATCCACTCACACACACTCCCACTCCCAGCCACGCACACATCCACCCACACACACTCACACACACTCACATCAACATACACATCCACTCACACTTCCATCCACACACATACATGTACTCCCACACATCCACACACCCTTCTCCCATCCACACACACACTCCCATCCACACACACACATCCACATCCAGTCACACACACTCCCACTCCCACACCCACACACTCACCCACATACCCACACACGGCAGCTCGCTCCCAGAGGAATCGACAGGCCTGTTTAATCACCTTGATCCGAGGCCAGGTTTGTCAATTTTTCCACCAGCAACTCCCCCGCCCCTCCACCCCCTCCAACCCCGCCCCCCCCTCCACACACACCCACCCCAGCCCGGATAACCAACGCCCCTGCGCCGCAACCCCCTCTCGAGGTGCATTCTGGGAGGGAGGGCGCTGCTCACGTAATAGAAATGTCGTCTGCTCGGTGGCGCATGCGCACAAAATGGTGGTGGTGGTGGGGGGTGGGGGGTCGCCGCGCATGCCCATTGACTTTTGTGTTGGGTAATCTGGATGGCGAGGCCACTTCTTGCGTAACCGTTCCATTTGGGATTACTGCTGTGTTGAGGGCTGGTGTTGAGGGTTGGTGTTGAGGGCTGGTGTTGAGGGCTGGAGTTGCAGGCTGGTGGTGAGGGCTGGTGTTGAGGGCTGGTGTTGAGGGTTGATTTTGAGGGGTGGTGTTGAGGGGTGGTGTTGAGGGGTGGTGTTGCAGGCTGGTGTTGAGGGGTGGTGTTGAGGGGTGGTGTTGAGGGGTGGTGTTGAGGGCTGGTGTTGAGGGGTGGTGTTGAGGGCTGGTTTTGAGGGCTGGTGTTGAGGGTTGATGTTGAGGGGTGGTGTTGAGGGGTGGTGTTGAGGGGTGGTGTTGAGGGCAGGTGTTGAAGGCTGGTGTTGAGGGCTGGTGGTGAGGGCTGGTGTTGAGGGCTGGTGTTGAGGGCTGGTGTTGAGGGCTGGTGTTGAGGGTTGATGTGTGTAGGCGGAAATGGAGGGACGCTGGCTAGGGGGGCGCAATAGGTGGAGGTGCAATAAAAGGGGAGGCTTTTTTCACAAATTTATCATTATTATTGTATATTAGTTGATTAAACAAGGACATGTCGACAGCAGAAATTGGCCTTCATCATTCCACTGCTCTCTGCCCTATGACAGTAATACCATATATTGGGTTTGTTGTCGTTATTTTGATCGAGTGCCTGTCCTGGGTTTAACTGTTGCACACACAATCATTTCGATAACTAAGTGTTGAAATACAACTTGTGCGTTGAGATCCGTTACAACACGTGACGGCCTGCCTGGTCTGATTAAGCTGGTATCGGATTGGCCAGTCTGATGACATTATTTGGTTTGTATTTTATCTGTTTGTTTGTATGAACTGTTCATGAAGCTCAAAGCTGGTACCGGGCGCGGTGGCCTTATCGGTAGAGCGCGGACCTCACATGCGGAAGGTCGGGAGTTCGGTTCCCGGTCTAGTCGAACCAATGACTTTAAAATTAATGCTTGTCAATTCCTAGCCTGGTGCTCGGTATTGTGCATGTTATGTAGTAACATGAGTAATTCATAACAATTGGTCACCTCACATCTACTGAATTACTTGGTTGCCAGAACAGAACAAGTTAAAACATAAGACCTGGCATAACTCACAGCTTAGATCTTATTATTCTGTACACTATGCTGACAGGCAAAGAAATAATCAAAAACAAAAAGTTATTAAACCTTAACTTAGAAAACCCAGTTATTTCATTTGGCTCCTGATTAACCAAGTAATTCTATTACATAGTGTGACGTATTCCAAATAACTGGTTTGGGCTTACAAGTAATCTAATGGATAACTAGTTAAACTCATATTCTGGAGATACTGTTATGATAACATATAAAAAGGGAATAATATAAAAAATGTCATAAACTATGAAATTAATTAATATAAGTTGATCTCCAACTGCTAGTGGATTTCTCAATGAATTAGAATTCCCAGTTCTATATACGCATGTTATATAACTCTTCAGTAAATTCTAGACTAGGATTTTATTCATCTCTATTGTTCTCTTGTAAACTCACAAATGGGTGCAAACTTAGATGAAGTTCTATCTACTAATTAGATTGAGCTTATGAGTAAAAATAATAGATAAACTGGGTTAACTCATATTCTGTAGATAGTGGTTTCATAGTTTCAAATGAAATCAATTACCTTGCTGATATGTATCTACTGAAATTTCTAAACAAGAACTTAAATGACTTTAATTGATCTCCAACTTTTAAATGGACAATCTCAAAGAATTAGAACTCCCAGTTATATCTGCATGTTATATAATTCATCAGTAATTTTAGACTAGGATTTATTCCTTCTTTGTTCTGTTGTAAACTGACAAATGGGTTCAAACTGAAGTCAAGTTCTATCTACTAACTAGATTGAGCTTCTAAAGCATGATAATAGATAAACTGGGTTAACTCTTATTCTAGAGATAATGGTCTCATAGTTTCAAAAAGAAATCAAATACCTTACTAATATGTATCTAATGAAATTGATAAACATGAACCCAAATAAAAATTCATATCTCCAACTATTAATGGACAATCTCAAAGAATTAGAATTCCCAGTTCTATATATGTATGTTACATAAATCATCAGTAACTGGGTTAACTCATATTATAGAGATAATGGTCTCCTAGTTTCTAAGAAATCAAATACCTTGCTGATATGTATCTACTGAAATTTGTAAACTTGAACTTAAATAAAATTCAAATTGATCTCCAACTATTAATGGACAATCTCAAAGAATCAGAATTCCAAGATCTATCTATGTATGTTATATAAATCATCATTAATGTTAAAAACTAAGATTTAATTCATATTTCTTGTTCTGTATTAAAAATGCCAAAGAACTCTGTTGGAATGACTGAACCCACAACATAGAAGATCTCTGACTTTCAAAACTGGTGTTGCCAAGTGATGTAAACAAAACTTGTATGCGTTGCCATATCCACTCAATTCAATCTGTGATCCAAGGACTTTGCATCTGTGTTGCTAGGTCCGGTAGTCAAGAAACATTCATGTCTCCAAGCACTCAAATCAAATGTCAACAACAATCTCCAAGGAAACCCTTAGTATATATAGAGGTGGAAATACCTAGGCTCTCCAACTCACCTGGTCCTGGCACTCATACAGTAAACACCTGGAAGACGGTTTTTCCCCACCCTCCCTCCCTCTTGTACTTACGATATGGCTACTAGGGCTGAGTGTTAGAGGTTTTTCGGTTGAATCGAACCCGGAACTTTGAGTGTGTGTTTAATAACATAGCCTGTGTGTTCTTATGATATGACTTAAACTGACAAGTGGTATAATACTTCTGTATACTTACAAATGATTGATGTACAAACCTATTTGCTACGAATAATCTTGAAGATGTAAATAAATTATAAATTTACTCCCAGTCCAGTCTTTTGTTATGAATTATTAGGATAATGCAAGGCTGGTTTAGCTCAGTGTCAGGATAATGTGACTGAGTGGGATATCGGGTCAGGGCTGGCGGCCTGGCCTCCCAATGGGGCAGCACTATACCATGAGTGCGCACTGTCACAAGTCGGTACCTTTCCTGATATGACCTTATATGTTGGCACAACGCACAACTCCAACAACCAAGAAAGTAAGGATTGGTAACCAAGCGTGTTGGCTTCTCGGTTAGATCCTTATTGCCTGTCGATGACCTCTATTTGTGTATACTACTCACGACCGTCTGGGGGCACCACCGGTCCCCACTGTGGATGTGTATAACTTAACGACTTCAATGTCTTAATTTCTTAATAAATATAGGTATAATTAATTATTTCTCATATATATGTGATCTATAATGAAGAACGCAATTATTATACGGAAAATCACATCCTATCTCTCCGATCCTAATAGCTTCCCAAACTGTACCGGTGGTGCCACCATCTGCCCACTACGCACACCTCTGTAAAGACCT